>JARYHS010012519.1:153994735-154311082 GCA_031002005.1 Vandiemenella viatica | reverse complement strand
TTTTAAATTCTTTGATCGATATAATCAATTTATGTTTATTGAAAAGCTCCGAATTTTTATAGTTGTTGCAACATTACATATTAATGTTATTTAGATAACATGTAAGCTATAAAAATCAATTTAGTACCCTTACAATGTCATTCAGAACTATTTCACATATCAAACAAACAAAATTTCAGACATCAACAAACCGGTCTTATGTAACTGCAATGAATGTATCATTTCATTTACTTTACATAGATTTAATTAGATGATAGAAAGGTAAACGAATAGAAACATGACAGGCACCTTTGATTTATCTCCACAATTAAAATCAAGAAGAATCAGTAACCATATACCCTGTCAAGTAAAGATTGAGGTAACGGAAAATAAAATAAAAGAAATAATGCTTGCAGTTTCTTTAATTGTTCCCCTACAAAATTATGCTTCATGGACTTCTTAATGGCTTGAGATAAGACATAGAATTCAGGCAAACATCCTACGTTGTTTAGGGAAACTTCAAGGATTTGAACTTGAAGTGAGCCTGCTCTGCTGGTATTTCTCTGGAGATAAGCACTACTTGGATTTAACAACCCCTGTTGTTACGTCTGTGGGTTGGAGCTGGAACGTCTAAAACTACTGCTTCCTCCTGGTAAAGAGAAACGAAGCATGGGCTTTGCGGTGTAAGGAAAACTAAATGCGTACTACCCGAGTCATCTTGCTTAATACACATTTCGAATAAAGAACTTTCACAATGTCTATGTTAAAATTTATGTATTTCCACGAACAGTTTCATTAATTACAAATTTAAATAATAATAATAATAAAATAAAAAACAAGGAATTGCAGTGTATTTGAGCGAAGAGAAAAGCAAGGAAATAGCAATAAAAATGCAAACCCACAAGCGTTCTATTTAATATCTACACTGATGATATTTCATGAAAAAACGATCTGGCAATAGCTTCTCAACGCAAGGATCCAGAAATGGGAAATAATTCATCTATGGCAGATATTAAATTATTGTGTGAATGTTATAGAAAGTGGCGCTTCAAACTTAATTCACCGAAGTATCCTGCTTCGAGCTCTGAAACCGACTGGTCAATAAGAAACTGCTGGTAACGTTTAGTGCACAATTATGGCTTCAGAAATCCCACCTATCTAGGAATTACATTAGATCAAACTTTAGCTGTTAACCATACAGCAGAAAAATTAAAACGTGTGGCAAAACAATGAACAAATTTGCTGGAAATTCTTTGTGATCAAATGTAGGAAATCTTTGAACTGTTGTCCATGCGTTAGTGTATTCTGTTGCCGTGTATAGTTGTGAGAATATACGCAGAATTGCAGCTCAACCAAACAATGAAAATTACGTGTAGGGACTGTATGTTCTGCACCAATCTACTGGTTTCCAATATTGTCAATATTATCCCAACAAACATCCGTAGAATGAATAAAGGGGGGGAAAAGTAACAGGGAAATTACATGGCTTTTTCAAAAAGAAAGCAACAACTTACCACCTACCCGTATTACATCCAGAATTTCCACCTTTCTGATTCTTACAACAATGACAGTGGAATAATAAATTAGATAGTGTTGCAGACATAAAACATCGGCAACTGATAACGAACAGAACTTACCACTTAACCGATTTCAATCTTCTTGAAATCTGTGGAACAGACTAAATTTTTTTACTTGTGGCTTTTGCCTCGTAGGCGTTGGGGTCACTAAAGGTGGGAAGCAATTCGGCCATGGCCTTTTGAAGGAACTGCCCAGGCATTCGATTCAAGTCATATCGGGAAACCGGGAAAAAATCGAAATCTGGTGACGGAAGGGGGCATCCGAACCATGTGTTTCTCCCCGAAATGCGAGGCCGAGTGGTACAACTCACCGATGGTTGGGTGCCTTGGTGGGCAAACCACATTACAATTATCTTTCATACCTTTATGATTAATAATGTGGATTTTTAATTTTAATTTTTAGAAGGATGGAAATTTATTAATTTAGCAAGAATCTCGACGTTGTTGGAATTTAGGAAAAATTGTCACAATATGACATTTATTTCTTATCACTGGCGATTACAAGTCTGAGCGAATTTACCGTTAACATTAACACAAATTGGCAAAATCATAAAAGCAACGCTCAGAGTTACAATTAGCCGTCATGGGCAAGCAAACAATTGTATATTTACTTTTAAATATCTCAGAATCAAAATGCAAGAAATAATGACAACTGGAAACAATGAAAAATACAAGTTATGACTACCTCAGACAAAGGCATCATAATACTGTGACTTTACAGTTAAAAAGAAAATCATGGGCGCCAGAATGAACAATATATCATTCGAAAATAACTAGTTCTGGCAAATTATGCCGCTAGCTCAGGGGTTTTTACAATTACAAAGTGAGAACATGGACCTATCCTCTCAAAGTCGCTTACGGGTTCTGTTTCACGGAATGCACAATCACATGGCTTGGTCGTAATCAATTACCATTGTAGTTCTGCGTCTGATGTCTGTGATGAGTGTAGCGGACCCACGATATGTGAGATTATCTCACAAGTCGGCTATAGGCATCTCTGGTCTGGCAATGCGCATCATCGCATTACCGGCTGTGTTGCGGTGATACCTTGCTCCAGCAAGGCAAGCTGCGTTAGCGAAAGAAGTCAACTTTCCAAGTCAACCTCAGACTGGTGCGATCGAAGTTAGAATCTAGAATGTCAGCTCCTCGCTCTTCGGTCCACGAGGAAACTTCTTGCTCCGCCCATTTGTAGTCTCGAAGCTCACATACAACAAAAATTCCCAGGATTTTGAGTTATACGCTCATTTTGATTGGACCTTCAGGTCGGCACCTAATGTCACGTGATATCCTCGATATGTGATTTGGCCAAAGAATCCAACAGAGGTCGGACATATTCGGCTAAGTTCGCCGGGGAGAGAGAACATTCGGGTTTCGGACGGCAGGCTTTTCCCGCTCGGTGAGTGACCCATCCCCAGGGAGCAGTGTGTGTGGTCTGGCAAATCCCAAATCCGGACGTCCTGTCGCCATGGCTCGGAAACCAAGATTAGCTTCAAGCCTACATAGCTCAATAACTCTTTAATATTCGCTTTGCTACGATACACTGTATAAGTTCACCATTTCATTACAGTCCTCACTTGGAATCTTGCGTACTTTATAAAATTACAACAAAAATCTATTCACGTGGTCGCCCAAGATTTATGTAAATTACTCTTATATTATTACATATATAATAAAAATGCACCTTGTAACGTGGCGACAGCGCGGCTCGTTACAATATGGCCGGCCGTTGGTGAAAAATGAAATTATGGTACAATAATTTTATTTTTAACTACCTAATTCTATCTCCATTGTGACTCAACAAAAACTTAAGCATTTTTATAATTACATTAATTTTAAATGTGATTCCAATAACCATCGGTATTCCTGCCTTGTAAGGTGAATATATAACGGGAGCATATGTCCTTTTGGCCGTCTTACAATTCTTTACAAACAGAAGCACGTGAATTCAGGTAGCCTTCCCAAATACAAAGTTATATTAAACACAATACTAAAATATACATGAAAAGAAATTATTTACATACATGTTTAAATAATAATAATCTTGAAAATATTGTATCAAATCTTATCATTAAATCACTAAAATGAAACACATTAATAAAACAAAACATTGTCAGACACTTATGCAGAAAGTGGTTGAACTATACATTGTATTTACAATTTAGCGTGATGTTTTACTCATGTGCATAAAAATAATTCTGCCTTCAACAAACATCCATAAAGATGCTAGAGGTGAGCGTAAAATATCTCATTACATTGCGCGGTTTTAATCTCAAAACAACGGAATAGTTTAGTCGGATTCGGTGACGTGATTTTCGTCATGACCGACGGTTAATTGAACAAGCATTTCAGAGAGATGTGTTCGTGTTCATGGTCAAATATCACTAACTGTAATCTTAGATTTTAATGACGCGGCATTTACTTAAATTCTACGCGGTGTGGAATGAACGAATTAAGTACATGTTTTCGTGTGTTACGTAAATTATGAACCTTACTGGTTGAATGTTAGGTGGTCTCCTAATTAGTCTCTCATGTGTCGACATCTCTAACTTTTAACATACCGTCTGTGAAGTGATTGCGAATTTTATGGCGAAAGGTACCTGTATTTGCTCATGGGTATATGTAATGGAATTTCTATAAAATTTACCATTCCCATATGAGACATTATACACATTATGCGGTTTGACGTGAACTTTCATCGTCAACCAAAGTCGTTGTAGCATCTTTGCATACAAGCGAACCCTGCACATAACCACTCCGCACATAAATGAAAGGATAATGAATAGCGTAACTATCATTCCTCAGTAACATTACGATTCCTTCACAACGGGTCTATTGATGACTCGAGATTATCTTGACATTCAAAGAATATAATATTTCTCTTTATTTAGGAGTTATTATAACCGTTTTAACATATCGTTTACTCCACGTTTTAAGCCGAAAATCCATCCCAGTTAGCGAATATTTTCCTTTTATACACTTATGCTTCTTTAGCTTGTATGAAAAAGGTTATAAGCTTTGTGCATAGAAAGGTCCGATCTCAGGTGTTCCTTTTGCCAATACAAAGCAATTTTGAGATTTCACGCTAGCAGAACACTACAAATCTATATAAAGCAAAAATATAAACATTGCAATTATTTTCGGTGAGTACACACAATTCTGAGCTAAATGTGTACTGTCCAACAATAGTTTTAATCTAATTTACGGAATACTATACAATTTACAGTAAGGGTACGCGAAATACCGCTAGAACGAGGCGTGGAACGACTTGTTTCCCTTCTCATTCATCCTGGGGTATTCGCTACCTGCTAATTCTCGGAAACTGCCGGTTGAGCCACTGCTTACCTGCACTAATGAGCTCAGCTGTTCGAGGGTAACTGTCCCCAGCTCCCTCGATACCGTTACTTAGTATGAAATGATATAGCATGAAAAACTTCGATATCACCAATAATCTTATTGTTCACGTCTTCACCATCTGTGCAATTATCATATACAAAATTCCCTTTTAATTGAAGTTAGCATCAAATATAATTACCTTAACTTGCAAAGTTAGCTGAATTATTGAATATATCCCGTAAATAAAGTTTTTCCCTTTAGCCTTTACAAATGCAGTCGCCTTTAACTTATTTGCTCTTCGACCTCGCGCTATCGTTAGCAAAATAACAGCAAGGTATTGTGAAAACTCTCCTGTATATCTGTAATCGTTCAACTTAAGATTCCTAATTTCTGTGATGACCAACACAATTTAAACAAATCTTTCTGGCAAGGTTTCGTGTTCTATAGGGAATTATCTATGGCACTATCGCTACCCTTGATAGATACACAAAACAAAGAAGTAAAATACGTTGATCAGATAACATTGCGATCTTCGATCAACACAGACAAAGCGATATTACGCTCGCTGTACACTTCTGCTCAGAAAAGATATAATGCAACTACCTAAGGTAAAACGTTACATCGAACTCATGCATCACAAAATGTTGAAACCCTTTTCGTTTATGTCACAAAATACATCTTAGAAAGCATATCACAATATTTGTATCGCTGTCAGATTCATTGTGATTGCGAAGACAAGAAATTATGCTTGCTAATGGCTTCATTCTTCCGCGGGTGCGTATTAATTTATCTGGCTCAGGAAAACATTTAATATTTCAGGATTTTTATCAAATCAAGTCCAATTAACAGCGTGAAAGTCAAAAGTGACTATTAATATTTCACGTGGACAAAATATAAAGTTCGGAATAGCGAAATAAGCATTAAAAATTCCGAATATGGGAAATATCCTAAGTAGCTTTAACTGTAAGTGCAAATCTTGGTAACTGGAATTTTAATTTCCGTTTATCTAATCTTTCCAGCAAAACAGACGGTTTAGACTAGCGAAACCGGCATCGGCGTTTTTCAAGCATGGATTAATTTTCGGTAAGGCGTCTAACCTAAAAGAATGTGTACTGTACATTGAATTTCCCTTTTTTTTATGATTCAAATCGGTCAATTCATAGTCAGCCTTTTCGTCATCGTATTTGGCATGCTACACAACTTGTTGAACAATGCCTACAAGACGAATTGAGACGTCCATGGATCTTCCTCTGGAAAATAATTCTGCGTCGTGAATATTCGTCTTTACTGCTTTCAACAACAAGATTTCGAAGGACGTAGAAGCTTGGGGCTTACAAGGTCACAGACGTTCGGCGTTTTGTGCCCGACAGCTAATGACATTCCTGGAACAGGTATAGTGTCCGCCGACCCGAACCACACTTACTAACTGGTCCAGCTGACAATTGCGTCTTTCTGACCGCAAGGAATGAAACAAATTGTGTAGTGTTTCCACACAAGTTACGGACAGAAAATTTCCACGCGATGTTGATAGGCTGTGAATTCTGAGACTGATTTCGCATTTCTCCGATGATTGAAAAAGTTGCCGACTCTTGTCTGACTTTCAAGAACGACATGTACTGTACATCTTTCCTCTCCTGCCCCACAAATGTCTTCTGCTTTACTGATAGTTTGCACTTAACTGTGGATCAAGACAACTGAAATTGTGTTTCTTGATTTCAGATATTTTTGCGTACAAACTGACAATTTCACTGACTAAGAGTTGAGTGGTGACTTTAACAACCGACTCACTCGCAGTCTGTAACACCGCATTCGGAGCATTTTGTGGAGGACTAAAATTACTACGTTCGGCTTCCAGAAATTCGTCCAGTGACAATTTCAACTCGGTTTGTGCCGTCTTAACGAGCTCAACCGAACTTGCGACGGCAGTCACCTCTGAGCTAAGTTTTCGGAGGTTCTGTTCCGTATAGTCCTTGGACTCATGAACAAATTCTGAAATTTGTCCTAGGTTTTGGGCGTTCTCGCTTCGCATCTGTTCAATGGACAGGTCGGTGGCGTCAGGACTTTTAGTCAACTGTTGATTGCCCGTTTGCAAAGAAGCACAGGTAGTTTTTACTTCTTCTGTGTCCCTTTCCAGCTTAGAAACAATTTTCAGCTATCTCAGACTTGAATTCCGATATTTCTTTTGTGACCTCAGAACGTAAGGTGGATAATTTTTCGTCCAAGTTTGTTAATATCGCAGCTTGCGACTCAAAACTCTGCCTAAGCAAATCCGAATTTCTCTTATTTTCCTCCTTTTGTGAATCAAAACGCTTGTTTAATTCCAGAAATTGCCTGCTTGATTCCTGCCTTTGTGAATCAAATTGCTGCCCCATTGCAGTCATCAACATGTTTATCATTTGCTGTGATGGGTGTGACGACTCTACGGGATTTTGTGTTATTTGTTGTGTCTGTTCTGAATGTGCGGGCGTATTCTGTATCATCTCACCGACAGGTGAAGGAAAATTTTCCATATCTTCCTGTGGCGACAAAGTAGACTGCGAACTATATGAGTGGGTCGGAACTTCAGAAATTGCGTGCCCCTCGCCTGCAGCCAATATTTCGCTTTGTTCCGTTAACTGAACCTGATCGTTCATGATTTCGGGAGATTTTTGCCTATCAGACTGATCTTCCATATCGAAATCTTTTATCGTACGAGATCGTAGCTTCATATGAACACACAAACAATGAATTTACACCGCAATTGTGCAATGACGAAATCTAAATTCACTAGCAACAAAAATACCGCGAATTTCAATACACACAAATACATATACCCCTCCAAAATACAGCAAGAGAAAAGCAACGATGAATCATGCACCACAACACCATGAAAGCAGACTTACTTTTCAAACACATGGGCAAGACATGCGTGTCTTTAATTTTCTTACAAGCTACCATGCATTAAGAAATCAACACTGACGTTACTCATTTAAAAATTTGAAAAATGATCACAAAATTGTTACAATACAAAGTGTATTGCATCTCAATTGAAAACACAAATGAACTTCTTTTTAATGCGTTCAAACAAAAATGAATTTTATGCATTGAAACAAAATGAACTTTATGCATTAAAATATAAGTGAAACATCAAAATAAAATCTTGTATGAATATCTATTGACTACAAGAATGATAAAACAGCCAAAAACCATGTGCAACATTCCATGAAACTTTCCGAATTTGGGCTCAAACTTATAATTTGAATTAGTGCCACCAATTCGCAGACATTAAGAAGTAATGTCTCATCTGGCACCAGCGTTGGGCGACATTATGTGGTGGATGCCTTGGTGGGCAAACCACATTACAATTATATTTCATACCTTTATGATTAATAATTGTGGATTTTTAATTTTAATTTTTACTGAAGGATTGAAAATTATTTAATTTAGCAAGAATCTCGACGTTAGTTGGAATTTAGGAAAATTGTCACAATATGACATTTATTTTCTTATCACTGGCGATTACAAGTCTGAGCGAATTTACCGTTAACATTAACACAAATTGGCAAAATCATAAAAGCAACGCTCAGAGTTACAATTAGCCGTCATCGGGCAAGCAAACAATTAGTATATTTACTTTTAAATATCTCAGAATCAAAATGCAAGAAATAATGACAACTGGAAACAATGAAAATACAAGTTATGACTACCTCAGACAAAGGCATCATGAATACTGTGACTTTACAGTTAAAAAGAAAATCATGGGCGCCAGAATGAACAATATATCATTCGAAAATAACTAGTTCTGGCAAATTATGCCGCTAGCTCAGGGGTTTTTTACAATTACAAAGTGAGAACATGGACCTATCCTCTCAAGGTCGCTTACGGGTTCTGTTTCACGGAATGCACAATCACATGGCTTGGTCGTAATCAATTACCATTGTAGTTCTGCGTCTGATGTCTGTGATGAGTGTAGCGGACCCACGATATGTGAGATTATCTCACAAGTCGGCTATAGGCATCTCTGGTCTGGCAATGCGCATCATCGCATTACCGGCTGTGTTGCGGTGATAACCTTGCTCCAGCAAGGCAAGCTGCAGGTTAGCGAAATGAAGTCAACTTTCCAAGTCAACCTCAGACTGGTGCGATCGAAGTTAGAATCCAGAATGTCAGCTCCTCGCTCTTCGGTCCACGAGGAAACTTCTTGCTCCGCCCATTTGTAGTCTCGAAGCTCACATACAACAAAAATTCCCAGGATTTTGAGTTATACGCTCATTTTGATTGGACCTTCAGGTCGGCACCTAATGTCACGTGATATCCTCGATATGTGATTTGGCCAAAGAATCCAACAGAGGTCTGACATATTCGGCTAAGTTCGCCGGGGCGAGAGAACATTCGGGTTTCGGACGGCAGGCTTTTCCCGCTCGGTGAGTGACGTCGTTGACCGCCCATCCCCAGGGAGCAGTGTGTGTGGTCTGGCAAATCCCAAATCCGTGACGTCTTGTCCCCATGGCTCGGAAAGACCAAGATTAGCTTCTAGCCTACATAGCTCAATAATTCTTGAATATTCGCTTTGCTACGATACACTGTATAAGTTCACCATTTCATTACAGTCCTCACTTGGAATCTTGCGTACTTTATAAAATTACAACAAAAATCTATTCACGTGGTCGCCCAAGATTTATGTAAATTACTCTTATATTATTACATATATAATAAAAAATGCACCTTGTAACGTGGCGACAGCGCGGCTCGTTACACCGACAACGCTCGATTAGACTAAACTGTTGCAGGACTGGGAGTATTCGGTGATGATGAATGAATGGAACGCGATGGTCTCGCTAGAATGAGAGTGTGACGAACCAAGACAAAGAGTGGACCACCCGGTTCACTTGCTGCCTTCCACGATGCTTCTTACGATTGTTACAGAAAACCATGACGCCGCCTCGTTGGCAGTCGAATGGATATGAACACCTGACATCACACGTTTTCATTTTTTTCATATTTGTTTGCTTGTCCTTGTGTTATGTTATTTCTCATATGACATAAGTAAGAAAGAAAATTTATGAATTTGAATTTTTTAAAAAATTTATGGCTTATTCTTTTTCTTGCTCCGCTCAAAACATGTGACTGAATTTTATAAATTTCGCCGGCCGTTGTAATTCATACAGAAAAAAAAGGTTTTTGCGTCTCGTTGACGATGAGATAATTAGAAACGGAAGAGGATTAAGGGTAAGTAATGGAAAGTAATTTAAGCATGGCTGTTGGAAGGACCATTCTACCATTCGTCTGGACTGACTTCGGAAAATAGATAAGAAAATCACAATTTGGATGACAGTACTTGGGATCAAACCCGAATCTTCTCGTATTCCATGTTCGAATGTGAACCTCTCACCAAGCAGGCTCGATATATTCGAAGCTTAATGCATAAATACTCCACATTGACTTCTTGATGTGAATCTATTTTTGTATATCTTAGTCTACTTTAATTCCTTTTATTTACGAAATTTTGAACTATACATTTTATTTAACAGTAATTTTCTGTTGTAACCTTTAGACAGAATATAGGGGAGGGGGGGGGGAGAAGGGCGTGGTAACGAAAGCCTATCAAAGAAAATAATCGTCTAAATTTAATACTAATCGATTTCATTTATTGCTTAATGGAATCTCGATACAGGGTGTTACAAAAAGGTACGGCCAAACTTTCAGGAAACATTCCTCACACACAAACAAAGAAAATATGTTATGTGGACATGTGTCCGGAAACGCTTACTTTCCATGTTAGAGATCATTTTATTACTTCTCTTCAAATCACATTAAACATGGAATGGAAACACACAGCAACAGAACGTACCAGCGTGACTTCAAACACTTTATTACAGGAAATGTTCAAAATGTCCTCCGTTAGCGAGGATACATGCATCCACCCTCCGTCGCATGGAATCCCTGATGCGCTGATGCAGCCCTGGAGAATGGCGTATTGTATCACAGCCGTCCACAATATGAGCTCTAACATGGAAAGTAAGCGTTTCCGAACACATTTCCACATAACATATATTCTTTGTTTGTGTGTGAGGAATGTTTCCTGAAAGTTTGGCCGTACCTTTTTGTAACACCCTGTATATTTGGACTCTTTTGGACTCCGGGATTTCGGTGTTAAATAATTGTTTCAACTATTTTATGATGTTCACACTGCGGTATATTCACAGCTCACGAATGCAAATAACGCCTGTGACAGGCCTGAATCTGCATCTTTCGCATCCAAACTTTGCTTTTTCATACCGATGGGGATTACCCTCAAGGGAGTAAGGCCCAGAGTTAGTTTTGGGGGGAGAGGTTCCAAGCGGAAGTGATAGGTAGCAGTTTTCACTTATTCTGAGCTGTCTCTGTCATCAACTTGACGTGGCAGCTCACACTCTGGGAATTGCTGTTTGTCTGACAGTCACCTCCGGGACACAGCAAAGCTGTTCCCGCCGCTTTGTCAAACTTCGCCAATCCTAACAGCCGCAAGCATATTCAGCGGGTAATTAAGTCAACGCTGACAGTGGCATCTGTCACACAACCAGTTAGTGTAATTTTACCGTCCAGTATCGCAGAATATTCGAGGCACCAAGTTCTTAACGGTGATGCACAATACATTTTCCACTTGCGAAATATTTTATTTCACCCTCTGGCTTCTTGTATTTATTTTAAGTAGTTGTTTTATTTACAGTGGTTCACATAATTTTCAACACGTTTATCCTGTCAGCTCTCCCCCGACCTCTCAAACAAATAGAACCACAAAGGTAAACATTTAACTTCTTTATTAACAATTTATTTCCGTTCTTATTTTAGGTTATGCCTATTTTAATTTAATAGTCATGGGAGTAAACTTTATTTGCAAGTGTATTGCGATATGAAACAGAACAGAATTATAATACCGTAAAGTACGCGAATGAGATCATGTTCAAGTTTATATAAATAAATTTCTGTAATAGATTTACCAAAAATGTAAATTTATTGTTAACGTTCTGAAATTATTCTGCGAAAGAGTAGTTTTCTTTAGATGCGACTTGGAAAATCGTATTATCTGATTTCTTTGATCATAGATGCATTTTATTTTATTAAAACTTTTAGAATTAGTTAAACAAAGTTTTGTGAATGCTCCTCTTAACGAAGAGACGAATTAATAGACTATCTCATTATATTTCTGAATGCGAATCGAGAGATTCATCTCTTGTCGCCCTTCAGAATTTTGCGTAATACTGAAGGATGTTTTCAAATTTATGTTCCTAGTATGCAACAAGATTTCCCTTCAAGGTTGCTAACCCTTAAATTTTCTATGCTTTATTGCTGAATGTTAAAAACAGTAACTGAAGATGTAATTTACACGATTAATTGCATTAATTCGAATGTTATGAAAACATCATACGTTATTATAGTATTGACTTCAGTTTATGATGAGTGTTAGATACTGTGCTGATGGGTAGGAAAAGTGGAGTAATACATTTACGACTATATATATGTACTAGACGACCCGTGCGAAAATTTCGCGAATAAAATGCGATGAATAGTGAGGCTGAATATAATGTCACCAAGTTCAGTCATTACTCTTCATACTCCTACTTCATTTATCGATTTTGGTTAGAAATCGAGGGAGATAAATGACTCGAAACACAAAAAACGTATTTTAGAAATATTGACATTTTTGCGCTTTATGGGTCGAATTCCGAAAAATTCCTTTCTTCGAATATAGTGTTACCACGGCGGAGACCTTAGTCTTTAATACGATATGTCATTTACCTATATCGATTAGATATCAAGGGAAATATAAGGCTCGTGACACAAAAATACGTTGTAGAACAACTTATACTTTTCCCCTTTAATAGTTGAATTCCAAACACTTCTTTCTTAAAATATGATGTCAGCAAAGCTGAGACATTATTACTCACAATCGTACTTGATTTATCGATTTTGGATAGATATCAAGGGAGATACGTGGCTCGAGACACAAAAAACACATTTTAGAAAAGTTGACTTTTTTGCCTTTTATGGGTCGAATTACGAAAAATTCCATTGTTAAAATATAATTTTACCATGGCGGAGACCTTATTCTTTAATATGATACCTCATTTATCTATATCGGTTAGATATCAAGGGAGATAAATCGCTCGTGACACAAAAATCGGTTATAGAAAAATTTATACTTTTTTCCTTTAACGGTTAAATAATAAAAACATTCTTTCTTAAAATCTGATTTCACAAAGCTGATACATTACTCCTTATATTCTTACTTCATTTATCGATTTTGGTTAGATATCGAGGGAGATAAATGGCTCGAGATACAAAAAACGCATTTTAGAAAAAGTGACATTTTTGCCCTATAAGGGTCGAATTACGAAAAATTCCTTTCTTAAAATATAATGTTACCATGGCGGAGACCTTATTCTTTAATATGATACCTCATTTATCTATATCGGTTAGATATTAAGGGAGATAAATCGCTCGTGACACAAAAACGAATTGCAAAAATATTGATACTTTTGCCCTTTAAGGGTCGAATTCCGAAAACTTTCTGGCTTAATATATGACGTCACTAAAGCGGAGATCTTAATCTTTAAAACGATACTTCATACAACGGTTTCAGATAGGTATCCAGGGAGATAACTGACTCGTAACACAGAAAACAGCATTTTAGAAAAATTTACAGTTTTGCCCTTTAAGGGTCGAATTCCGAAAACTTTCTTGCTTAAAATACGATTTAACCAAAGTGGAGACCATAAGCTTTAAAATGACACCTCGTTCATTGATTTCGGTTAAATATGAAGGAAGATATAGGCTTGCGACAAAAAAATACCTTATAGAAATAATATATATGATTTCAAAGTAACTAATCTATACAAATTATGATTTGGTAGTTAGACAGTGCGCTTGATGCAGTGACACAGAAAATAATAAAACAGAAAAGTTATAAAGCTTCTCATGTGCTGAAACATAAACAATGTTAATGATTTGTAAACTTAAATTATATTTTTTTCTCCTTAGTTGCTGAATTATCTGGGTTCTGAGAATTATGGACGGAAAATGAAGAAATGTGTGGGGTTTATCTTAATATGTAAAAAGTATCTGTAGCATTTTCTGAGTGTCCAAATCACTACTACAACACGAGTGTCTGCTGGTCGCGCTTGCGCCATTTTGTGCTGCTCCTGCCGGAATGCTATGCAAATCAATGCACGCCGAACGAACGGCCATTTGTTTTGCGAGTGGGACTCGATAAACACAATTACGATTTACATAACATTAGTTGGCCATTATAGCGGCAACATTGTATTTACGGCCGTGTCTCCTGCTCTCTGGCTTGTATTTCATAATACATACAGATTACCGGCGGCCTTGTTTACCCCCGCGCTATTGTTTGGTCCTGTAGCAGCAATTCGCGTAGGCATGCCAATATTTCGCCTTCTACAGACCCTGCCAGCTTTGTTTCTCTCCTTGTGACAGGTTGCCAACGTGAACACACTGATAAAAAATTGTATTAGTTAACTCATGAATGTTAGGTTTGTTTAGCTTTTGAAAAATTACAGTCAAATATTTTGCATTTTTTATTATTATTATTACTAATGTTTAATTGCGATGGAGCTAACAATCCGGTGATAATTCACCTAGTCATATAATTAAATTTTTTAAAAAAATATATTTTATAATTGGTGTGTTAAATGGCTCCCCATTTACTTTTATGATTTACAAATTTTAATTTTAAATTCCTTAAGCGTTTTTGGCAAATTATTCATCACTTCACTTGGTAATTTGTTCCAATCCCTGACACCCTTACTAACGAAAGAAAAATTTCACACTCCCTTATACGTGAAATTGAGCGCCAGCTTGTGCTCATGGTCGTCTTTCCCTACCAAACACTATTACTAATAGAATATATGCATGTATTTTTATTTTATTTTTTAAATCAATTATTTACATTCGTACATTACCGTAAAAAATATAACATTGATGTAAATATTAAGATTTAACGTCAAAATAAATACTTTAAAACTGAAATCCAGTTCTGCCGATTTAAACGCTGCCATTTTCGCGCGCTGCACTGTGACGTGTAAGTACACGACCGTATTGGCGTACTGTATAACATGGAGTGTTTCATCTCAAAACTTTCATGTTTTATAACCAATGTCGATATGGAAGGAGGTCGAAAATCATGTTATGAGTACTGTATTGTTCCTGTGTGCAAAAATACTATAAGAAATACACTTTATAAAGTGTATTTTCTTGTCCCGCGAGATGCGAATATAAGAAAAAAGTGGTGTGCCGCTATGAGAATAGATCTGCAACTAGTTGCTTATATTATTGTGAAGATCATTTTTACGTAAGTACTTAGAATTTCTGTATTTATGTATTTTAGGAAATGTAACATAAAAATTCGTTACCTGTTCAAACTATAATCATATCTTACTTGGAGACCATTAGACATTTTAAGAACGGATTTCGATCTCCTTCATATTGAAGGGTACACAGCATATAGGTCTGTGGTATAGTAGTTTCTCAAAATGCGCTCTAGTTTTTGAGATATTCGCAGGCAAATAAACAAAAAAATTCTAGGTGGTGGGTATATAGTAAATTATTGCCCCACTTTATCAAGTGGCAGCCTGGTCTATGGTGTAGGGTGCTGGCTTCAAAATTTTGTGACACCCTACCGCATAGGCCTCGCTCCCGTTTGATACAAACGGGTAATAATTTACTATATACCCGAAATCTAGAATTTTTTGTTTATTTGCATGCGGGTATTGAAATATCTATCACTTAATTACATTGCAGCTTTCACTGCTCTGAGCTGAGCGGCCGTAAAATTCGGATTTGTTGCAAAATTTCTTGTCATCATGAAAGCAGCAACTTTTAGAAGATTATCCGACTGTGCTTTCAGAAAACCGCTTTCAGTCATTATTTGGTGTGTGTATTGTAGCAAGAATACAATATCTCACCAGTTATGCTGATATCTTAATATACACTTCAACACAATCGCAAAGCTATTAGAACTCCCAGCAACTACGCCTTTGTTCACAATAATATCGTGTACTTGGTCGTCACGATTCGATTCGACCAATAGCGTTGCGTTTTGCCAAGTTACATTTCCCTTGTATTTTTAACACTTTTGATTAATTAAAATCAGTAAATAAAAATCGAATAAATAGGAAAAAAACGTTATAGCGGTAATTCTACACTAATAAAGTTTCAAAATAAAAATACTAGACGTAAATTTGAATTTCATGCATATTCCCTATTCTTTGACCAACATCCCTCCAAGCCACATCACCAACATATGCCTTGTACATTCCCAGCCGTCTCTTCACCCTCCCTTCCTCCAATGAGTCCCAATCCAACTCGTTTATCATATTCAGTTACTGGCTGGGTCCTGCGATAATTTTCACAAATAATGACTAATGTTTAAATTTAAACAATAGATAAATTGAGGATTATTTAAAATCTGCCAAAAATAACATACATTGGAGGAAGCTATGGTCAATTAACATTTTTTTTTTTTTTTTTTTTTTTTTTTTTTTTTTTTTTACGGAGAAATTAAACAAAAACACTAAGCAGAATCCTTTGATGTTTTATACGTCAATTGGGTATGGTTCAAAATTGCAGTGAAAACTACAAGATTGGGAAAAGTCAAAAGGTTAGAACTGTTTTCATTTAGGTAAGTGAAAAAACCGTCAAATAGATTGATTAATTTTTTTTATAGTGATTAAGCACTTGTTCTCCTACATTCGTATATTCTACTTTGCCAATGAACAATTTCTGACAGGGGCAGAAGGACAGGAGCTATAAATTAAGATCTATTTGTACGGTAATTTTTTGAAAACAGTGAGGAGGAAAATTTCGATACAAGCTGTAAAAGGATTTGAATAGACGTAAATTGCTACGAAAAATACTCACATGTACTCAACAAAAGTTGCTGTGGATGGTTTAGAAGTATCTTCATATTCACATCTGTTTATAACGTAACGCTGGCCCCACGTTCTAATGTGCATTTTTTTGTTATATAAATCATAATGTTAGAGTAATTTTCATAAATCTTGGGTGACCACCTAGATAGCTTTTTTAGTAATTTCCTAGAGTACGCAAGATTCCAAGTGAGGACTGTAATGCAATGATGAACATACGAGGTGTATCTTGTTGCAAAGAATATTAAAGAATTATTGAGCTGTGTAGGCTTGAAGCTAATCGTGGTCTTCCCGAGCCACGCAGGCAGGAAGTCAGGGATAAAGGGTTTTGCCGGCTTTCACCTTGGGGTGGGGAGTCCACAACAGGCCGCTGACCAGATGTAAAAAACCCGCCACCCGAATACGTTCTCACCCCGGCGAACTCAGCCGAGTATGTCCGACCTCTGCGATATACGCAGGGTAGCAGCAGTAACCGATCTAACGCCTGTGCCAGACACTTGTTGTCTTATAGAGGCGTTGCCGACTGCAGCGCCGTATTCTGAGTGTTTACATATCTCTGTGTTTGCATGAACATGCCTATACCAGTTTCTTTACTCTTCAGTGTAATTAAGCTGTTTATGGATATATATGCGATATGTGGCGCTACTATCTAGCAGCAAACGATGAACCTCATTGACACCAGGGAAGCCTGGTGGCTTGGAACTGTCTCATACGCGTGACCTTGATAGTTAATACATTCACCCTCTGCCGAATTACGAAATTCCTTTCTCGATTCATGATGTCACAAAAGCGGAAACCTTAATGTTTAAAATGATACTTCATTTATCGATATCGGTTAGGTATGAAGGGAAATAAATGACTCGTAAGCGAAAAACACCCTATAGAAATGGTGATACTTTTGTCTTTTACGGATCGAATTCCCAAAAATTTATTTCTTAATTTATGATTTTGCCAAAGCGGAGACCGTAATCTGAAAGCAGACAATTTAATATTAAAAAAAAAAACTTTTAGAAATAATATATATGACTGCTGTTTATAACCTCTTCAATCGCCACAAGACCTTTCGGTGCATGAATTAACTCGATTATTGAAAGCTCATCTCATAAATAATAAGACGAAAAATCGCTTCAAATTTCTTCAGTATTGTTACGAATCCTTTTGCCCGCGACTACGCCCTGCTAAATTAGAAGTTTGTAGCAGAAGGAGAGCCAGAATGCTAATTAATTACGATGTTTTATATATATATATATATTTTTTTTTTTTATTTTTTTTTTATTTTTTTATGGCCTTCGGTCGTTGCGACCATTTTAGCCAGCTACAATTTGTTTATGTTCCAACTGCTGTATCAGGGATTCATTATGTTATTGTTGACACTACAATGAGGACAGCACAAGACGAACACAACACTTAATTAAAAACCACCCATGCCCGAGGCCGGACTCGAACCGGCGGCCCTTGCAATGCGAGGCCAGCGCGCTAGCCCCTACACTGCCAGGACCGGCTAATTACGATGTTGCCAACTATGTAATTTACACTGAGTTCGTCCATCAAACAAACTGAAGTTGCCTGCAGCCCTTTAGTCACCGTTCAGAGGGGACGTTTCTGGAAGTCCTCTGAGCCTTCAGCCAATCTGAATGTCCCGCTCGCTAATTAGAACAGGACAGTGGCAGTATTTTTGCTACCCAATATTCGAATCTCTTACAGAGTCACGGAAATACCTTTTTTACGCGCAGTAGTGTATTAATGAAGTATTAGGTACAAACAGTACTGCAAAGCTGACATAAAATATTTCAATTCATAATAGAGGTCATGTTAACTTAACAGCTGTAAATTAATTTTCAGAAATTTAGTTTACGGACATTGACACTGTATGAAACTAGACGGCTATTTAATCACAAGAAACTATGCGTATACAGAGGAAAAAGCACTGTTATATTACAGCTATCAGTTAAATAACTGGAAACGTCTGACCATAATGAAACTCACTAGCTACTGGAAAACGAAAAAATAAAAAATAATAATAATTTCATCTGTATTTTTTAAATTCTGCTTTATTCAATACCAAATTTCACTGCAATCCTTGTTCGCTCGAGCATGTGACTGGTTAAATCTCCAAAATCGGATCCATAAAAAAATAAACCAGCTTCTGCCTTTCACTGTTGGACGTTCTAAGCTGTGAATGAATAAGCCGCCATATGTGTACGCTTCATCCGGAAATAGCTACCCCCTCCCCCAATCCCCAACACCACTTATCGAAATCTCATCAGCGGCAACGGACCGATTAACTGCCGCCGATTGCACGATTTCCCGGACTCAGTTTTTTTGCTGTAATTAAAGAAGTAATTAGATTTATCATTCGGATGGTGGCCCTGATTTTGATTTTTGTTCCCCACTGAGGACTTTGCTTCGTCGTACCTATGGAATGGTGTATCTACATCAACTCATCCAACTATTAAGAATATACTCTTGTATCAAAAAATAAGTTACATAAATAGGTTAGTTTATGTTCCGTGATGATATTTGAATCTTCTATCGAAGTACCAATAACTACTACTCCCGTAACATTAGGAAGAAAGTAATGATGATAAAAATTGTGACCGAGCTCGGTGGATGAGAGGTAGCATTCTGACCTGGTAACCCGGAGCTCGTGGGCTCGAATCCCGTACAGGATATCAAGATTTCAGTTTTCTATGGTTTCACGAGATCAGGCCAAGCGCATGTTAGGATGATTCATTCAAAAGGCCCTGGCTCAATTACTTCTCATTCCTGACACCCCTCTTCCCACTTTTCTCCCACTTCTAATGATCTTGGTATCGACGAGACAAAGAAAAAAAAATCTTGATGCTTATATCAGTGTTAACACGCGCAAGAAATTTCTGTGTATTTTTCTGTGCATTTAGTCATGTATTTTTTTACGTTTCTTTCGCACTGGAGTAGAAGAACGATGATACTGAATTGCTTTTGTACAGTAAATAAAAACTTTGTCCAACTTATTCTCGTAAATAAATGAAAGTTATTAAAAATTTAACTGACACTTTGCTAGATTATAGAGTATTGCATCTGGTCTGTGTTTGTATTTAGAACTTTTATATCAGAGAACGAGTTGAACAAAATTATCTGATAATCATTCTTACAATCAAATTTCGTTAGTAACTAGCTTTTAAGCCAGTAAAATATTACGGGCTGAACTCAGACGCCTGGATCATAACTAACTTTTCAAGCTTAAATAACACATTCCCTCGGTTGTAAAGACGGATGCTAATACTTCTGAATGAAAATAAAAGCTTTTATCGCACTCACATTAACGTATTCCCTGTATCGCCATAAATTTGTTTTCTTATTATAACAGAGAATATAGTGTAACCATCTATATTGAACGAATGTAAATAAACAAAAAGCAACTAATAAATAAATAAGCATGTCTCACTACGTAATAATGGTGACTTTTCTGGGTGTAAATATATTGGCTGATGTCGTCACGTGGTTTTCAGTGAGTGTTAAAGCAATTTAAGCTTTAACATATTAACGCGCTTTCGCAGGACGTTACATGTGCGTCCTCAGAACGTTGCGGCGAATGCCCACTACAAACGTAACGCGGATCACTGAAAATCTCTGACTACCACGACCAAAGATGTTTATTGCGTGGTCTATCTGCTCTTGACGCTGCTACTGGAGGCATAACTAAATGGATAGACTCAGTCAACGTCACCCTGTAGCTGTGATCATTGTATTTGTTGTGAAAGTATTAATGTTCTTAATGTTTACAAGAAATAAATGATTTCAAAAAATATGAACGTTCTTCTACGGTAATACAATATTTCCGCATCATACGAGACGAAGGTATTTGAATTAAAAAAGTCGTCATAATTTGCACAGAGAAGATTTAACAGTCTTCCTTCATCGTTAGGTGACGTCGTACCATAAAAATTAAGACGGAAGTTACGAAATTCCATATTTTACAACCTAAACTAAACGACGTTTTAGTTCATTAATCACTCGTAAACAATACAAGCTTTTCTGTTTCAATGTTCATTTTAAAATCTAAAAGGATTTTTTGCCTAGTACATCCGTAAATTAAAAGTTTTGTTCATTGATATATAAAAAGAAATAATATCTTTAACCAGTGGTTTGTCAAAGACATCTTGTATCGATGTAGCAGGTTTCGTTACCCAACGTGCACGGAGTCTTATTGATCGCATTCCGTTGTCTGTCCATGTGTTTCTCTGCCCTTCTGTTACAGCCTGCTAGCAATTAAGCGGAATAAGACTTCAAACTTGCACTTTTTCGTGTTTCGTTGACCAAAAACAAGATAATGATTTAATTCCTCAAAATTATGTTTTGATGTTAACAAAGAACTGAATGGTGTAGAAAAACATATATTTTACTACCCTAGAGTGTGAACTACAAATGTTCAGAGGTAGTTAAGTGAAGAACAAATATATTTTCCACTTTATCTTAATTTGAAAATGAAGATATTAGAATTGTTGACGTTAGACCATTTTTGTTACCGGGTCTATCTCAAAACTGTATTGTCTACTAACTTTAAATTCGTGGTCCATATCGACAGCAGCTTATATTTAAACGGAAAATACTAAAAATAAATTTAATGTATGGGAACGAAATCTTTCTTGACGGCGGATATTTTTGTGATATTCTCAGGTAACTATTAAAGTAAACATTGTTCTTTCACACGATAATCCGGCGATCGAACTCTGTCGCCGTCTTCAAGTTAACTGTTAACCAGATCGAAAGAACGGAACTTTATACCACGCGTTACTGATTGGCCAACATGGTAACTTCTAGGCGGTGGGGTGAGGTTTGGCAATAACCGGTGCTATTTTGAATATAGCCGACACATTTGCCCTGAGACCGAAGGAAAAATCTTCAATGGTAAAACTTGACCTGGAACATGTGTTCGACTTTGAATGCACTAAACTGGTGACGCGATCCAGAAGTCTCTCAGACAGTGCTGCGTCTTTTCGGTGTATTTCACGGCGAGATGAAGGCAACTGATTCTACCGTTAGACAGCACTGCCGCGCCCATCACCACGACGCACAGCCATTGATTGCCTTGTCAGCCAATAAACAAATATTTTCAGTCTTCCGTCCTGATGGCGACGGAGTTTGATCGCCGAAATATTTTTATTTTTTTTAATACCTCGTCGACGTCGACGTTGAGGTCATTGGAGGCGGCGAAAGACTGGGGACAAGGAATGGGATGGAATGATCCCGGATTTCGTGATTTGGGGAAACCATCGAAAACCCAAATCTGTATGGCCTAAATTAGATTCGAACCCGCGCCCAGAGCATTACCGCTCATCCACCACGCTCGGTTCCGAAATATCGTTTGATATTATGAAGTATACTCGGTTAGTTGCCCGAGAACATACAGTTAATGATTTTCTATGCACCTCAGTTTATTTTTTTTTTACTTATGGATTTACGCCTCGTAGACGTCGAGGTCATTAGAGGCGGGATGGGATTGGAGACAGGGAACGGGAAGGAATTCAGAAATGGCCTTTCGAATGAAGCATTCCGGCCTTCGCATGGAGTGATTTGGGGAAACCATGGAAAACCCAAATCTGGATACCCGGACGGGGATTCGAACCTGCGTCCTCCCGAATGCGATGCCAGAACGTTAACCGTTCACCCACCACGCTCGGTACATCAGTTTAAGTGCTACAGTTTTTATTCTTGCCTGTACTCTGAAAGGTCAAACGCACCGTACGTATGGTTGTAATTTTTTTTTCTATTTCATACGCAAAGTTAAGGACTAACAATTTTATCTCTCTTTGAATGTCTCTTTTTGGTTTTGTATTTTAATTTGATTTTTAATCAATAATAGTCTAATAATTTTAAATCTCATCCAATAACTTGGTTATTAGTTATTCTTCCGCCGTTGCTTATAAGGTTTTTAAATTAAAACCACACACTAACAACTATTTTTCACTGAAACATTTATTTGCAGGGGCGTTTCGACCTCATGGGGCGAGGAAAGCTACAAGTAGCGGTTGCATATCTTTCGAGGGCAGTACTTCACATTACACAAAAGTGAGCATTTTTTTTGTATACTGGAATCCACCAACACAAGTGGACCTGTATCAAGAACCAAGTACAAGTTTAACAATGTTAATGGATTATAATACAACTATCGTGCTAATGTTTGTGCGACAAAAGTGTTGTACTCAACCAACATGTAACAGCTGCTGTGATTAGTAAGATTGCGCTGATAATGTTCCGCACAATAGCGTTGAAATGTATGTGAAAATAAACATTTAATAGCTGTTCTCTTGTACCGGTTGGATTCCTGACTGACTAAATTAGTTGCTTAACTGTGGTATGCTTCAGCTGCCCCGATGAATAGTCAGCAATTGGAGCCCAAGTTCCTACGGAAATTGTAGCTTCTGCCTTCACGTTTTAACTGCACGTACTGCTGCGACCCGAACTCCACTTTAGTATATTGCACATGCCGTGAAACATGCATCGCTGGAACTGAATCGTTGAACATTCAGACCCTGATCGCGGTGCTATTTATGCGGCTGGCGAAATGACGGAACCAGAACATCGGCCTTTTCCCAGCACTAATCCAACAGCTAGAATGTTGCTGTTGATACTCCAGCCAAACGTCAGGGCGGATGAGTTGAATCGTGAGAAAATCGGATTCCACTCGCGTAACGTTCTCCAATAGCAGATCACAGTCGCCAAAATAACAGCTGCTGTGTTTCTGATGATGCCGAAACAAAAGTGTTCCCTCTTATATCTCAATTTCGATTACTACTATTTGTATGGGATTTGAAAGCCAAGGTTCTTTTTCCCCTTTGAAGGACTCGATTGGAGTAATCTGCAGTGCAGAATCTACTCTAATATTACAAGTAACTGTGCATGTTTATTAACATTTTACAATTAAACCACTAAACTGAATTTGATGAAATTTGACAAGGAAATACGATGTATAGTTAGGAAGGATACAGGATGCTCTGTTCGGGGTAAATAACATATTTTGTCACAACATTTTGAAACTAACTGATCGGTGACAGACAGACTGACAGCGTGTGTAAGGCTCTGTAATGTTACATCGGTTACTGAGGCTTTGTTTATCCCGCAGACTGTGTATGATCTGTTCATAAATTTTATGTACAGACGCAGCTTATTATTTAGTAAAGATGTGGATTTTTGCTGCATGGGATGACTATCAATAAAGACTTGGAACAGGAGAGGTATACTTACAAAAGACGTGTTTTTCTGGGGGGACAGTTGTATATAGCTTGTTCATGGGTTTCTAACCCTCAAAAGGTATATATCTTAACAAAGGGCAGCAAAACAAAAAATATTGTGTAGAAAACGGTATTGTAATAAGATGTCCACAGAAAACGACATAATTTCAAACCACAAATAAGAATCTGTTGGTGGAACCCTTCCCCCTTTAGTTTGTTGCAGTTTGTTATTAGTTTTTGAACATATTGGAAATTTGTTCTCTTCACGAGACAGGTTCAATGTTAGAATGGCGTGGTCAATTATCCCTATTTCATGATTTTTTGGAACAACTGTTATGTAAGCTACAGCTTTCTAAATCCAGTTCTAGCAATAAAATTCGAAGTCCACGCGTAAGAAGTCGCATGTAATGTTTATGTTTGTAAATCCTTGGTGTCTGACAGAAAAATCTGTAGTAGGAGATAACTGTAAATACGAAACTCAGTAACCTAGAGATTAATTTATCCCTGTGCGACAGCAACCTCCATAAAGAGGTGTTAATTTATGAAACTGTAATATTTGGCATCAAATTCTGTCGAAGACTGCGAAGTTTTTCGCAATAGATGTTGCCTGAGCTTAGAATCTAACAAAAATCTTCATACCTGTTTTTTTACTAAAATCTCTCATATATGGTATGACTTTTTTGTTTCTAAGAAATAACGTGTATCATGGTTTTTTGTATGCATGGTTGGTTATTAACTGGATCATGCTAAAATGTTTGATTTTGAGCAATTACAGATTTTATAAAAGTATTCAAATTAAATCTATCATTCCTTCATAGATTTAAAATATTTTGTAAACGTGACAGGTTCGAAGAATAGTGATAGTAACATTGATGATTTTAGTTTCCAATTACGGAAAAATACTTCTTTCGTCACTTAATTTCGTTTACTATTGTGGTATGACAGAGTCACCCACACTGATATAATTAAATAATTAATTAATATTCAGATTTTCTTTAATAATATTCAATTTTGTAAGGTGTAAATATCATAAATAATAGGGATATTGCATGGGTAAATAATTGTATATTAAACCCGGGCAGCCAGAGTTATCATTATTATAATTTTAATTTCTACAAAACTTGCTGCTCAGTAATGTAGTGGATATGGGAAGCTGGAACTGCCATTTTCGAACGGTCGAGAGCGAGACAATAGCTGGGTCTCCCGACTCAGCGGCGCCGACGCTCACAACAGCGGTGGTCCGTTAGACGGGTGCACTGAACTCCACCCCTCTCCGATGCTTGGTCGAGGTCAGGCAAAAGTGCGCGAACGGAGACAGCGAATGCTGGCCGCGATATAAAACACGTGACGACGGACATGTATCGATGACCAATCGTGAACGTTTATAGGGGTTCCCAAATGTTAATTCAAGGGATTCTGTTGCATGTGGCGAGTGGGAGACGACTTTGCCGAAGAAGAAGAGGCCATTTTTGAGGACACTTGCTGTCGGGACGAGCCACTGTGCAGACGTGTCAGCCGACACGCTCTCGTCCGGTGATCACTGACTGTTTCTGATCACACTCTCTTGCTCTGGGAAGCGAGAAGTTGTATGGCATGCCTGCCATTATCTGGAAGCTGTTGTGGTAACGCGGTCGTATCCGCTAACCTGGCTTTCACAGCTGCAGTGGCACTGTGCGTGTCACACTTCATCACGACGATGCATTCATGGTAAAGTACCGACGCATACGGTCACGATTCATTGGGTTTTTGACGAGACTTGCGAGCCCTTAAGCGGCACTGAGATAAGACTCTGCTCCCGTCGTAAAATCACTGAGCTAGCTAATTTTCATGTTTAATTTCAAATTCTAAGCATCTTGCTAATTTGTGTAAATTCAAGACGATGCTTTTTAACTTTATATGGCGCCCCTGGGATACTCCTTTTTGTAGTAAATGTTAACTTCAATTTGAAGGCCTGTGTTGCCACGTTGATAATGTTGATTTTGCTATTTGTTGAAATATTTAATTCAGTTTTATGTTTGCTTTTCATTGGCGGATTGTAAACGTCGGGTATTGCTTGTTTTTGTTGTCTTTGGAATATGTTTAGTGTAAAGTTAACTATTACCCGGCCTTGTATAAGCCATAAGACTCAATAAATGGGATATTATTTTGTGTACAATATTCATGGTTCTAGTTAACCTTTTTGCAACCATTAAAATCATTTCATTATTATTTTCATATTCTAATAACTCACGTGTAAAGGTTTGAAGGTAAGGCAGGTGTTGGAGGAGGTGATAAAATTATAATTAATATTTCACCCACGTTCCCCTTACTTTACACTATTTACAGGACATAGGATCATTTAAAAAAAAAGAAACTTTATCATCAACTTCATTTCGTGGTAACATGTAAATAAATTGCTAGGTACTGTTTTGACGATAGGGCATGGAGTCAGGTGCATGTGAAACCGAAATATAAACTTAAGTTACCACAAAATTAAAGTTATTTCAATTACATACAGTTTAAGTGAAAATATCCTTTTTAAGTAGTTAAAACGTGAAATTCTAAAATTAATCAACAGTTTCAATTCTTATGGTGATTTACTGTTTTCACAAATGTTATTAACTAATCAGACGTTATGATATGTTATTAATATTAAATATGATTTTAAAAAGTTGATAATTTTTTGCACGGGAGTGTTACATATAGTTGCTTTTGCTCCTATATAAGATATATATTTGGGATTGAAGCCATTCTTCTCAGTTTCAAAGCCAGACGAACAGTAGGAGACCAATTTAAAAATCCTGTTGTACCCAAAACGTATTTCTATGAGCATGTGAAAAATCTCTCTTAGTTTCTGCCCCTACTCTCCTAAGCTAGGTAAGAAGTATTTTACTAAAATACTATTTTCCTTTATGCCGCCTGTATTTAGTCTGATAAAAGAAGTACATGGTTCCAAAACAATTTTTTTTTTTAATGAAAGGAAGTTGTTTTCTTTTACAAACTGCTACATTTCAATTTTTCTTGATCTGTAGCTAATTTCTTACTACCAACAGCTGAAAGTATTATAAGACAAACATTAAAACTATTCCTAGGCATAATTTCTATTGAGTTTTATTTGTATAAATTTATTTACTGATATTATAACAGATCGCGTAGTAATTGCTGATTTTATAATTGTTGAGACTTCAATAGTTCTTTTACGCTTCTTGGTATACGTCAATTCGCCAGAGGGTCTACAGCTTCAAAGCGCTACCATACCTGGTTCGGGCACAGGATCAAACCTAGGATTTTAATCGGTTTTCCATAATCATCTTTGCGGATGCTGGGACGGTAGCCAACATCTGTCTAAAAAATACGCTACATCATTTAGAACGTAGGTTTGTTTGTTCATAGACAGAACGCCCATTCCCTTGTTAAATAACCGGGTAAGGCAAGACCTCTGCGGATGATATTAAAATGTAAACTTCAGACGAGTCCTTTATGGTACATCCAAACGTAAGTACATGCCGGTCTTTGTAACAGCACACAGCATTCGCCTAGAATGATATGGGGCAGCCATGGAAAACCCAAATCCGGATACCTGGGCGGTGACTCGAATCGCCGTCCTTCTGAGCGTTACCAAGCTCGGTGGTAACACATGTAACAGACATTTAGTTGTTTTACGAAATTATTGCTGAATATGTCACTATTTACCAAACAAAAGACTGATTAGAGGAGTAGTTTTATGCAACTATATAACCTTAGAAGTGTGTTTTGTGATAAACCTTTGAACTCTCAATATCCTATGATACACTTCTTTAGAATTCGGTACTGAAGAATTAAATCATCCCGAGTGCCCTGTAAAACGTCGACAACAGGGTTAACGGTGCTGTAAGGCCATTGTTCAGGAAAGCTAAATATTGGCAGAAGACAGCTGAATAACTGTATTGACAAAGTAACTTTTTTCTAATCAAGCTGTATGGATGTAACGCTCAGTCCCTATGTACACCATTCTTTCCGCCTCGTAAAACAGCAAACGTATCTGATTATTTAAAAAAATATACTCCGAGTTTGAAAGGAAAAACAAACAAAAAAGTATCTCTCAGTATTTCAGACTGGTCATTGACTGTTGCGTAGAAATCCAATGATGCCGATGTAGCAGCAAAATAAGTAGACATTACACAAGTCGCTCAACGGTTCGGATTTCCTCTGGACGCCATACGATTCCATAAATATTATTTTATAATGCTTCAGGATATTTCCCTGGATGTTTGAAGGAGTAAAGCTTTGCACAATCAGAAGCAAATCCTTACGGGAATGCCTGATTCTTCTCAGCGCCTGCTTTGAGCGCGTTGTGTTCTTTAGTTAACGACTCAGCAGCGCGCATTGTGCGAGGACAATACAGTGAAATACGAAGAAAAATATCGCTCTTTACGCATGCGGTGTTTTGTTCTCACATCGCGTTGACTGTATGCCGTGTATTCATTAAAGAAGCAGACCACTAAATTTTGTGATGTTAACTGCGCGAATGCATTTATTCCGTAGCATGACAATTAATTTCCTAGAATATCCTACAGGATAAGAGGTAACATTTCTGTTTCGGTCAAATTAATATTGTTATTTGTTATGTGCGAAAAATATGGTTTTAGATTACTAAAGACAAAGTAAATTTGTACAGAGCGTGGTGGGTGAACGATTAACGTTCTGGCCTCGCATTCGGGAGGACGCGGGTTCGAATCCCCGTCCGAGCATCCAGACTTGGGTTTTCTATGGCTTCTCCAA
The DNA here is from genome assembly GCA_031002005.1 of Vandiemenella viatica. Taxonomy (NCBI): domain Eukaryota; kingdom Metazoa; phylum Arthropoda; class Insecta; order Orthoptera; family Morabidae; genus Vandiemenella; species Vandiemenella viatica. Next base: position 154,282,333 of record JARYHS010012519.1, on the reverse strand, counting down.
ATCACTCCAGACGAATGCCGGGATGCTTCCTTCAAAACGCCATGGTCGAATTCCTTCCCGTTCTTTCCCCAGTCTCATCCCGCCTGTAATGACCTCGCTGTCGACGAGGCGTAAAGCTCAAGCAAAAACAAAAAATGTAAATTTGTCTCTAAAAGCTGAATAATTTTTTCCTTCTTCTTGGTGTGAGTATGGATTGGATACAAGGAACGGGAAGTAATTCAGCTTTTTTAAAATGAACCATCCCGGTAATCGCCTGGAGAGATTTGTAGAAACCGTGGAAAACCATAATCGAGATGGGTGGACAAGGATTTCAACCCTCATCCTCCCGAATGCGAGGCCACAGTGTTACCACTCATCCACGGGGCTCGCTTTCTTCTATTGGTTTCAAAACAAGTAACACGTCACTTCTGATCTCCATAGCCTTTGCTAATCTCAATAATACAAAAATGCTCTGTCTTTATAACCTTTTTTTTCTATAACTATGAGAGAGGTAAAACTATCGTAGATTCATATACCACAGAGGTCGGTTATCTTCTGAGGTTTTATACCATTCCGATTCTTAACAAATAGAAAAGTAGAACTATATTAGGAAAGTAATATCGTAATCTTTCACGGCGTTGTATATTAATAAATTTCTCTCGGGCTTCCAGCCGTGTTAAGATTTTAATCATTGTCATTTGGTTGAGAATGAAGGCACAGAAGGACGCCTTCGAAACGTCCCACAAATGTAACATCTTAACACGGCTGGAAGCCCGAGAGAAATTTATTAATATATTAGGAAAGTTATTGAGTTGTAATTTCGGTTTGTTTTTGTTTTGCTTATGGCTTTACGACTTGATACATAAAAGTCATTAGAGACGGGAAACGACTGGGAGCGACGTACTGGATGGAATTCGGTAACGGCCTTTTAGAGGAACCATCTTGGCATCCACCTGGAGTGACGTATTGAAACCATTAAAACCCAAATCTGTATGGCTGGCCGGGAATTGGAACCCTCATCCTCCTGAATGCGAGGTCAGAGCGTTACCGTTCGTCCATCATACTCGGAATGGTTTTTAGACACGACATAATTTGATGCCATAATTCAGATAAACAATTGATGAGGAGATCCAGTGAAATTCCTGGATCGTGCCTCGATGACTGAAGTAGCATTGTACCAAAACCTTGTTGGTGTGCTTAAGGTACACGCAGTGTGTAATATCTGATACTCCAGATGGCAAAGGGCTTTGCTTGGTTGCTGCCAAGTGGTTCCATTTCTTCATGTTTAGCACTGACTTCCTGTACTTCTTGAACCAAACCGCACCAATCATAAATACTGCTTTGCTCGATTCATAAAAATGATGGCGATTTATTCAAACAGATTGTCACGATGGTGACTGTATGCAGACGAAGCAACGTGTTGCAAGAGGAAGTTAAGAAAGGACAGGGGACGCACGGATTTCCGGACAGAATCATATATAGCACAGTTCAGCAGATATCCCCCGGGGTTTAAGACTACCACGGGTGTAATGATAGAAATGTCAGTTTCGCCAAACTACGGTGGCCACATCCAACTCCCAGAAATGTGATAGATAATGTAGTGCTTCATCAACGCTCGAGGTACTTGCTTGATTTAAGATGCTCGATATGCATCATCCATTCTTTAAGACTTTACATCACCTAACCAGCTTAATGTATAAGGCAATCCACTTTTAAAAAATTCGAACTTCCATATTAAAAAAGCGGGGCAGCAAGAAATTTTTGCTTGTTCATATGAGCTACTCCAGGAAGCTCCGTGGTTCGTATTCCATGTAGGTCCTGAAGGAAAGGGAATGGCCGTCCTACCTCTGAAATACTGGCAGATACAATCAAAACTCTTACTAAATTAAATTTTAGTACTGTAAATTTTTACTTTAATTATTGTTTGATGTAGGAATTGACTGTCGCGTACTGCAGACGTATTTCCCATTCTACTGGATAAGAGAACAGAGGAAAAAAAAAACAAAAACAAAACATTAACGTCCTGGAGGTAGTGAAGGACTGTTTTGCTGCGAGTAACAATATTTAGATTTGTCTCAAATTACCCTCAGTCCTGGTTTATCCTAATTCTGGTAAAGCGAAACTAGAAATTTGAATGGAATGCAAGCCGGGAACAGTTGTGGAATATTTAACATCTCACAAGTGAAGTTTAATGCCCGTGAAAAGTTCATACCCTCACCTTGTAGTATGACAGTGTCATCCTCCAATGAATATAAGCTGTGAACTGATATATTCATATTTTTTATTCGGATTAATAATTCAAATTATTCAGATTAAATATAAGTATTCATTAAATGTATCAGGGCTATTCAAATCATAGATAGTTTATTTATATAAACCTAGGCTGCCAAGTTGGTATTGTATTTTTATTAATGTAAAATTGTTAATATAAGGGAGCAAACGGTGAAAAATGCTAGCATTAAGTGGAAAGTTTGGAACGTTCAAATAGCAGACAAAGCCTGCCTGGCGAGGGTCAGTCGTGGGGAACAACAGCAGGGTCTGCGGAGAACGGAAACATCCCGTTAGCCGGAGTAAGGGCAATGTACCCTGGGCTCGGACGCTAAGGGATGCGAGGTCAGCTGAGCCGCGCGGAAAAACAAGCGACGAATAACCGGCCCTTGCCCACTCACGTGATTTAGGCGTACACTGATCCACCATTCGTGTACCGCTACGGGGTGCACAAATGTTAAAGCAAAGCTCTTTTCCATGTCACGCGAGCGCTATACTGGGAAGAAGGGAAGCTTGCTTTGCTGGTTGACAAGAAGGACGCCATAAGGGTCACTTGCTGACGGGACGTCCTACCGATCGGATGTGATCCGATACAATTGCCGCCTGGTCGTCTTGCTGGTTGAATGAGGGCCAAGACGAGAAGAAAAAAAAACTATCAATTTAAGTTTAAGTATCTTGCGTTGTAATCTGAAGATGCAATTATTTTACAAACATCTTTAGCTAAGACTAAGGTTATATGTTTTCGTAGGGAGGAAGCACTAAACGGTTTCTGATTTTTACTCCGTCTGCAAATATTTTTTTCCTTCCTGCAGACAGCAGTTGAAGGAAAACAAGAACGACGCCATAAACTCTATCCGCTTTACGATAAGGTGGAAATGAACAAGCTGGTCCGCTAATTTATCTACTTGTCGTTTCCTGAGTAAATCCGCCGAGAAGACTTTTAACGAGCGACGTCTGTCGTTTTATGGTCGTAGGACCGCTTTAGAATAAAATAAAAACCGTAGAGTGGGGCGACTTTTATTACGGCGAACAAATTCCGAGGGTACTTTTCGGTCTTGTTATCACCGTTAAAAACCGGGGAAACAGCCATCTGGTAGCACATTTTTACTGGACCCGATGACAACGTGGTGACGAACTGCAGTTAATGGAAGCTACGTGCGGCATCGTAAAGGGGCATTAATGGACACATTTAAGCACTGAGGGTTTCTCAAAACAGCTCGTTTCCACCTTGTCAAAGCAGAGGGTAGATAAACAGACAACTTCTCATAGCTATGTGGTGAATGCCTTGTTAGTCGTCCCTGGAGTAGGTCATAAATATCTCGAACGCTTCTTCTGGTTCATTCAATCTTATAAAAACAATCATATCAGGATATTAAACTGCGATGATGTAAAAAAATAAGGCTCCACAAAAGCAAATAACAAAAGTGATATCAAGAATGAACCCCATTCCGATTCAACACATTTTTCTAAAAGTGAAGAAGTAACTGCAAAAATTCATATTTGACTAAGACATGCTGATTTTTGTTACAACTAGGTGACACATGCGAAAATTTCGCGAATGAAAATCACCTAGCATGGTGGGTGAACGGTTAACGTTCTAGGCCTCGCATTCGGGAGGAAGCGGGTTCGAATCCCCGTCTGGGCATCCAGATTTGGGTTTTTCCATGGGTTCACTAAATCATTCCAGGCGAATGCCGGGATGCTTCCTTCAAAAAGACCATATCCGAATTCCTTCACGTTCCTTGTCTCTAGTCCCATCCCGCCTCTAATGACCTTAGCCGTCGACGAGGCATAAAGCAATTTTTTTTGCTGTCAGTCAGTCTTTCGACTGGTTTGATGCAATCCTCCATCCCTTCCTATCCTGTGCTAACCTCTTCATTTCTACATACCCCTTACAGCCCACGTCCTCAATTATCTGCTTCATATATTCTAATCTCTGTCTTCCTCTACAGTTCTTACCTTCGACTGTTCCCTCCACAAACAAATTAACCAATCCTGTATGTCTAAAAATATGTCCTACCAGCCTGTCTCTTCTTTCTGTAAGCTTCTTCCACAAACTTCTTTTCTCACCCATAATTTCCAAAACTCGTTCATTTCTTACTTTGTCTGTCCACTTAATTTTCAGAATTCTTCTGTAGCACCACATTTCAAATGCTTCAATTTTCTTTATTTCCGGTATTCCTAAAGTCCACGTTTCGCTATTACAAAGTGCTGTGCTCCACACAAAGAGTTTAAAAAAGTTCTTTCTATTTCGGAGATCAATATTTGAAACTAAAATATTTATCTTTTTCATGAAGGCTCTTTTTGCTAGTGCTATTCTGCTTTTAACATCATTCCTGCTTCGGCCAATTGGTTGTAATTTTACTTGCCAAGTAACAGAATTCTCTTACTTCTCCTATATCATCCAATCCTATTTTTATATTTAATCCACTAGTATTGGTATCATTTCTGCTGCATTTCATCACTTTTGTCTTGCTTTGATTTATATTCAGTCCAAAATCTTCCTTCAGTATTTTGTTCATGCCATTCAGGAACTCCTCAATATCCTCAGCCCTCTCTGCTAATAAGACAATGTCGTCAGCAAATCGTAGCATACTGATTTTTTCTCCCTGATAACTTATGCCACATGGAAATTTTTCTTTGACTTTCTTCATTGCTTCTTCTGCATACAAGTTGAATATTAACGGTGACAGACTACAGCCTTGTCTCACACCCTTTTTAACTGATGCAAGTCTCTCATGATTCTCTACTTTTATTGTTATATAGTTTATAGAGTATTCTTCCTATCTCGATACTTTAGACCTGACTTCTTTAAAATTTTGAACATCTTGTCTCACCTAACATTATCAAAAGCCTTTTTCTAGGTAAAAAAAAAAAAAAAAAGAAAAGCGATTAATAAAGTGGTTTGATGTAGGATGAAAGAAGAACTGGGTCATTTGTAACAAATCATTATTTTTCAACTGAAATAGGTACAAAAAACTCTAAACAATTAGAAATGTTTCCCTAACAGAAAATAAATGTAACCGAAATGATACTTACTCTACAAAACACACACAGTTTATCAATATATCTTGGATGTGTGGTGTTGCTATCTAGTGGTATGCGATCACTCCTTATTGACACCAGCGAGGTCCTAGCAGCCTGACTCTGAACTATCGCATACGCGTGACCTTGATAGTTCATAATTTTACCATTCACGGGTTGAGTTAATTAATGATGTTACCAAAGCGGAGAACTTAACCTATAAAATGAAACCTCATTTATCGATTATGGTTAAGTATGAAGGGAGAAAGATGGCTGATTACGAAAAAACACCTTTTTGAAATAATATATATCATGTATTACTACCACATCAATCGAGGAAAGTTTTGTTTTAATTTAATTTTGCGTGATTTTTTACTCCGTTAGGCAGCACGTTGTCAACTGAGATATCTCGCTGTTGAGATTCCCTCCTCGTGGAGAGAATGTGCTGTTTGACGTGTGGTAACCTGCCGTAGCACGCCAGCTTGATGTTTACACCCTTCATCCTCACCTCCTTCTGCCGTGTGATCGTAAAAACGTGCGACCTTGGCCTTAATCTGGCACTCTCAGGTTGCCTGCACTCGTTGCGGAAGAGATGAAGTTCAGGAACGTGTTCATATCTTCAGAGGAACTAACCAGTATCATACTAGGTAAAACGAATATCAACTGTAATCGTTAAAATATATAAATTTAAGAACTAAAGAAACAAAATGGCGAGGATGCGCAAAGTTGATGTCTGAAAAGTATTAACGCCCACTTATATTTCTAAACTCGGGATTTGGGATAGTAATTAAAAACATACAAAAAATATATAAGAATCACTTTTTTAATTGTAATTTTAGTAACGTAGGTCTCTACACAAGATTCATTTATTAGTAAACAGACCTGAATTAACGCAATCACGATAGTTTTTCAAAGTAAAAATTAACTTCTATATAAATTTAACAGGCAATGACTTCTACATGGTACCAAGGCACGTAATAACAAAAAACGTTTTCACATATTAAAATATGAAACTCGAATTTACTTTTCTTATAGTAACAACTCAATATTTTTTTAAATTGCTAAATAATAATAATTACTATCGAAGAAATGACAAGGCGTTAAGTATTTGATCACTCAACCTGCTTCTTAATTTATTGCACACGTACCCTATGCTGCTGCCGAGAAATCGCATCAGGTCCTGAATGAAGTTGGAGGGATTGTTAATAAATACTTGTTCCAGATTATAGCCTCGATTGGAGCTTAAATCTTTGAAAACATTCATTTCCTCCTTGATGATTTCGGAAAAATTAGATTCTGTGTATGATTATGTATTTATCTATATTGGCCTGAAGTTTTTCTTTGAGATTTAAATCACTGTTGCTTTCAATTGTGAGTCTGGTTTTCATCACTTGTATCTCATGAGCTGACATGTTTATTCTCTCCGTTCGTCAAGTTATTGTCTTTTGTAAGAAGCTTCGTGGGGATGTAAATAAAGCCCTTATTTCACCGTCCATAATCATAAAAGACTTTCAAAGTTTGTAGATAACCTTATTTTATGTAATTTTTTAACTAACCAAAAAAGAATAAATAATTATATTTAAGCGATCTAAAGTGCAGATTTTTTGACACCTTTTCACTCAAAACTTTTCTGCTTACCGACGCAAACGGAACTAAATTCAGCTGTTAAAGCAAGAAGACGGGCAAGAAAATAAAATTGACAGTGACAGATAATATGACTGCGTTTCGTTCGGAAATTTTGCGTATTATGATGTATGTTTCATAACAATTTTTTATATTTTTTGTCAATCCCGAAAACTCTGGGATCGAGAAATTTAATCCCGAAAATTTCAGGGACTAGAAATGGGCTGGTACCGAACCTTTCAGTAGTTGCATGCTTTGCCGTCTGTTCTAAAGCTATACTTCACAATGATTTCAATTGCAATATGATAAAATAAAACAAAAACATTCAAGATTCTTAGAAAGAATGAATAATTCGGAGAATATTGGTACAATAAAAATATTTTATCTTTTATAAGGGATCCAAATTCGTTAATTTATAAAAATATCCTTTTTTTAATAAGATCCAGGGAATACTAAAACTTTGATTCAGGTTGTTGTAATAGACGTAGGAAACAGAAAATATTTTAAATTGCTGGTTCGGTATTGTTTAGTCAAAACAGATTTTTCTTTAGTTAAGGTTTTGTAACTCTTACTTTAGACAACAAAGTAATTAGAGTCATGAATGGGGTGATGGTAAGGAACTGGAAGGCGTTCGGCCATTTGATTTTGACTGAAATATCCCTTCTTTCGCCAGGATTGAATTCGGAAACCCATACACACAAATCGTTGACCTACCGCTTCTATAAGGCAGACCGGGCAATATATGGTAGAACTTCTAGGCCAGCAGAAGAATATCGTAATTCGGATGTTTCGAATTTAACCAATAGTATTGCTTTTATTTTTTCAATAAACAGCAGAATGTTTATAGAATCGTAGGCGTGACGGGTCGTATCGTTGAAAGTAGTCGAATGGTGTGCGATTCAAAAAGAATCTAATTTTGGTAGCTATTCCTCTTAAAGTAATCGACAAATGTACAAGCAATCGCTCTAGAAGTGGATTACAGAAATGTTTTTGTATAGTTGTGTAGGTTTCACTATGAACGTTAAGACATCCTTTAAAAAATTTCATACCTTATTGCTAACCAAGACTAACAATTATTGGATGGACAATATTTTGAAATAAATGTAAGATTTATTAAGCACTTCTCTTCAAAAGTTAAATAATCTTAGGACAGAAAATAAGCTCTATTGTCTATTAGACATAAAAATTGTAGCTACAAAAGTTAATCCAGTCAATTTTAGAAATGTACTTTCCTGGAAAATATTACTATTTCCACTAACATTTAGAAAGTGGAAATAGATAAACTTATCTATAGCCGTAAGTATCGTCTAATTTATGATGACGTATTGACGTTCTACTAACCGACCTTTGAATTTAAATACTATAACAAGGTTTGACAACAAGACTTTGTATGTGTTCAATGAGATCGGTTAAGTTTCGTTTAAAAAAATTCCCGTCATATTTCATTCATGTAGTTTGTTCGCAATGAAAGAATGCATATTGGTCCACCTTTCGAATGCAATACAGCATCGGTTCGGCGTAGCATTGATTCTACAATTCCTTTATAGGCGTCCAGAGGTATCTGACAATAAATTTCTACTTACGCTCACTAAATTCCCTTAAATTACGGGCCAGCAGTTTGTGGGCGCGGCACCTGGTAACGAGCATCACGGAAACGGAGAGGCTGGTCGGCTGTTCCCGTGCTACTGTAGTGAGCATCTATGGAAAGTGTTTGAAGTACGTTGAAACGACGTGTAGACGACAATGTGGTGGACACCCACGTCCGAATCACAGAATGTGGAGGTCGGAGGCTTGCACGCTCTGTAAAAGCAGGATAGGATTGGGCTGATCTGTGGCAGATCTGACGGAAGAGTACAATTCTGGTTCTTCCAGAGGTGTTTTAGAGTACAAGAATCGCGATTCTGCCACAGATCATCCCTTATCCTGCTTTACGGAGCGGGCAAGTCTTCACTTCCACGTTCTATGATGTGGCGTGGGTGTCCACCACATTGTCTCCTACTCGTGGTTTCACCACCTTTCAAACAGTTTCCATGGATGTTTGTTTCCAGGAAGCCACACCCACAAACCGCTGGCCCTTAATTTAAGAGAATTTCGTGACTTGTGCGTAGAAATCTGGTGTCAGATACCTCTGGAAGCCTACCAAGGACTCGTAGAATCCATGCGAAGCCGAAATCGTAGCTGTATTGCCTTCGAAAGGTGGACCGAATATGCCAATAAGTAGGTGGTAATAATGTTTTGGACTGATCAGTGTATAGATAAACAAGTACAGATTTCTAAAATTACTTCTATTAAAAGATACTAACAATATTGGTGTAACTGTACACAGTGTGATTAAGAAATACATATTACAAAAAATATAGTAAGTGAGTAGATGGCTGTGATCGGTGTAGTGAACACAATTTTTTTCATATTTGCTGCCTTATTTCTCATCAAATTAATCGCTGAATTTCGCTATAGAGAATCTTTTTATTTTCTTAGCTGATAAATTGCTGACTACCCTAAATCCTCTTTCGGATTCATATGATAGCGGGAATGCATTAAAAAAAATCTTTAATGTAGTCCTTAAAATCGGATATATAATAATCTAGGACTCAGAAAGAACTTTTTAAAACTCAATGTGTCGAGCACAGTGCTTTATGGCAGCGAAGCATGGACTTTAGGAAAACCAGAAAGAAGGAAAATTGAAGCATTTGATATTTGGTGCCATAGAAGGATGCTGAAAATTAAGTGGAAAGATAAAATACGAAATGAATGTTTTTTTGAAAATGATGGGCGAAGAAAGAAGTTTGTGGAGGAGTCTTACAAAAAGAGGAGACAGGATGGTAGGTCAAATTTTGAGACATGCCGGATTGGTTAATTTGTTAGTGGAGGGAACAGATGATGGTAAGAACTGAAGAAGAAGACAGAGATTAGAAATATATGAAGCAGATAATCGAGGATGTGGGTTGTAAGGGGTATGTTGAGATGAAGAGATTAGCACAAGATAAAAAAAATAAAATAAAAAAAACAACTGGAAAGCATTCGGTGGTCCTCAAAGCCATTTAAATTATCCTTGAAATAGAAACGTTTCCTGCGATCTCTTCAACTTGTGATGGGTGCCTTGGTGGGCAAACCACGTTACAATTATCTTTCATACCTTTATGATTAATGATTGTGGATTTTTAATTTTAATTTTTATGAAGGAGTGAAAATTTACTAATTATGCAAGAATCTCGACGTTAGTTGGAATTTAGGAAAAATTGTCACAATATGACATTTATTTTCTTATCACTGGCGATTACAAGTCCGAACGAATTTACCGTTAACATTAACACAAATTGGCAAAATCATAAAAGCAACGCTCAGAGTTACAATTAGCCGTCATGAGCAAGCAAACAATTGTATATTTACTTTTAAATATATCTCAGAATCAAAATGCAAGAAATAATGACAAATGGAAACAATAAAAAATACAAGTTATGACTACCTCAGACAAAGGTATCATGATACTGTGACTTTACAGTTAAAAAGAAAATCATGGGCGCCAGAATGAACAATATATCATTCGAAAATAACTAGTTCTGGCAAATTATGCCGCTAGCTCAGGGGTTTTTACAATTACAAAGTGAGAACATGGACCTATCCTCTCAAAGTCGCTTACGGGTTCTGTTTCACGAAATGCACAATCACATGGCTTGGTCGTAATCAATTACCATTGTAGTTCTGCGTCTGATGTCTGTGATGAGTGTAGCGGACCCACGATATGTGAGATTATCTCACAAGTCGGCTATAGGCATCTCTGGTCTGGCAATGCGCATCATCGCATTACCGGCTGTGTTGCGGTGATACGCTCGCTCCAGCAAGGCAAGCTGCAGTTAGCGAAAGAAGTCAACTTTCCCAGTCAACCTCAGACTGGTGCGATCGAAAGTTAGCATCTCCAGCTCCTCGGTCCACGAGGAAATTTCTCGCTCCGCCCATTTGTAGTCTCGAAGCTCACATACAACAGAAATTCCCAGGATTTTGAGTTATACGCTCATTTTGATTGGATCTTCAGGTCGGCACCTAATGTCACGTGATATCCTCGACATGTGATTTGGCCAAAGTATCTGACAGAGGTCGGACATATTCGGCTAAGTTCGCCGGGGTGAGGAACATTCGGGTTTCGGACGGCAGGCTTTTCCCGCCAGGAGAGTGACGTTGTTGACCACCTATCCCTAGGGAGCAGAGTGTGTGGTCTGGCAAATCCCCAACTCCGCGACTTCTTGTCGCCAAGGCTCGGAAACACCAGATTAGCTTCAAGCCTACATGGCTCAATAACTCTTTAATATTCGCTTTGCTACGATACACTGTATAAGTTCACCATTTCATTACAGTCCTCACTTGGAATCTTGCGTACTTTATAAAATTATAACACAAATCTATTCACGTGGTCGCCAAGATTTATGTAAATTACTCTTATATTATTACATATATAATAAAAAATGCACCTTGTAACGTGGCGACAGCGCGGCTCGTTCCAAACTCCAACGGGCGGTGTTACCGCGCTCGTTGGAAACCATTTGTCTAATTCCTTATTTCGCTGAACGCGATAAATGTAAAAACCACTGGTCGAATTTTGAGGCAGTTAAAAAAATTTACCGACTTTAGTCCCAGGTGTAAATTGGGGTTTGTTTGATTTTGTGGAAAAATGATATATCAAGAAAAAGATTCCGTAATTAGTGTAATATTTTCTTCGATTATGTTTTCCGCAAAAACTACTGGTTGGATTTTGATACGGTTTCGGCCAATCAACAGCGTTTGGTTCCAGGAAAAAAGTACGTTTTATTTTGATGTGCCGCCACGAAACTGATAAATTAAGATAAAAATGCCCGTGTGCATTTCTCGTTGAATGTGAGTCATGCCAGAATTACTTGTCGTATTTTGATGGGGTATCAATCAATATACGAAACGTGGTCCGAGAAGTAAAACAAGGCACTTTTCCACTTGAAATGTTTACCGATGTACGAATCAACAGTATTCTATTATTCTGAATCAAAAGGAAATTTTTCGGAGTTGGATCCTATATTAAACTCTGGCACGTTAAATGGCTGGTGTCAAGATAGATCTTCGTACAGTCAACTACAGCCATAACATCTTCCCCTGAAGCACGCCGTCTAGAACTATGACGAAATTCGTTGCCTGAAGAGCAGTGTAGGAACATCAAAGAGGCACCGGCTGCGGGGTGTAATCAGCCATATGCTATATTGTAATAGGTTGGTCTAAGTGAGGGGGGGGATTTTATAAAATTATTATTTTTTTAATATGAAATTTAATAAATCAATTATTAATTATTGATTGGCAAGGATCATACGCCGGGTCGTAAAGACACCTGACACAGATATTTTATTAAGTTCAATAGGCTGCTACACCGCTAGGCACATTTACATTTAATATTAATATAAATTAATGCAATGTCAAGCAAGCCTAGACGTTACAATTGGCCGATTTACTCAAGCAAACAATTATATGAACTTACTTACTTTACTTGCAAATATTCTGACGAAGTTACAGTTAGTGAGCGGGAACAAATGTTCACAATACGCTACTACAAGAAAACAATCATCAATCAAAAAGAATACATGAAATAAACATGCATCTCGGGCACCATCAAATAACAAGTAGAAAAAACAAGGAACTCGCGATATGCAAAGGTTCCTACAATGTTCAACAAAATGCCGGCCAGCTCAGGGTCAAAATTAGCTCAAAGAACACAAGTCTCTTTCTCAAGTCGCTTACGGGTCATTCGCAGTCTCATAAGAACTCAACGATGCAAGACCTGGCGTTTACACTTTACCTAGTGTAGGCAGCAACACTGAAGTTCGTCACGCTATCAGCCCAGCGTGATAGAAAAATCACCAGCCAGTGATCATAGGCAGGTCACTGTACTGACCAAGCACAACAGTTCTGGCCTGGCAATAAGTCAGCTCGACCGCACTGGATCGCGGTCTGGCCAGAAGTCAGAATCGACCGCACTGGATCGCGGTCTGACCAGAAGTCTCGACTGCTCTCGCCCGTGGTCCGGGCAGAAGTCACAATCGACTGCTCTGCCCCGTGGTCTGGGCAGAAGTAACTTCCTTCTCTCCGGAAGGCGATGGCGTCCCTCTCCCGCGCAGGAACATGGCGGGCAGAAAGAAATACACCCTGTATTAACATGTGTAGACCCCTACCGATGATTTCATAGGCAGGTTGGAAATCACGTGGTATCGATGCACACTCAGATTCGCGGCATTTCGCTAGCGTCCCTCTTCCGCGTCCATGCTTGTTGACGCAGGCGGGGGGGGGGGGGGGGAGGGGGGGAAGGTTGACCTTCGCCTGTTTGCTGCAGGAACCGTTTGGGGTGACTGACTGGCCTTGGGGTGGCGACAGCGAGGCGGGCTATTGTCCGTTCACTGTGATTTTACCGTTTCACTTCCCGTCCCGAGCCTCCGATATGCGACCCTTCGCTTAAAACAAAATACTATGCTCACACATTTTCTGAGCCTTTGCAAAGGAAATACCCTTGCATATTCATATAATTATATACAATTTTGGGCTGCCCGAGATCAATATTAATAAATTTTAATCTGAATAAATTAAAATAAATCATAACTTAATAAAAATAAAAATTGTAGCGTGGCGTGATAACGTCACGTTACAATATGGAAGGCTCGAAACAGATTAAGAATTGAAGTGTCCCGAAGGAGATATATATTAAAAAATGGGGTTACACTACTGACAACGATCTATGTTAATGTGGTGATCTTCAGAATCGACAACATCTTCTGATATGCAGGAATCTTCCTGAACCTGCACTATCGACGAACTCTTTAGGGCAAACGAGAAGGCCATCAAAATTGCGGAATTCTGGTCCATACCATTTAATTGTGTTCTATAATTTGACATTAATTAATTAATATTATTTGTTTTTTTTCAACTTGTAATGTTATGTCCTAGACACGAGACATAAATAAATAAATAAATGGTAGGTCTCCGTTACTTGATGGGTGTGCGGGAGAAGTTTAGACGGCTCTGACAGAGGAGAAATGAGCAGCCACTAAGTCATTAAAATCACAACAATATTATTACTTAGATGAAGTTATTCTAATTAGCTCCAGCCAACTGTTTCATAGATAAAGGTTGTTGTTAGAAAAAGTCTGATCTACCAGTGTTTTCTAGTGACATTTGTATTATTTACTATTTTTAATTGTGCCGGCAAATCATAATCTTCAGTCGGTTAGCTAATATTTAAAAAATGTTACTACATTTGATTTCTCACTTCGTTTGCGAAGTTCTTGACTATGCGTTGGCTGTAAACAAAGGTGGCCAAATCGTCAGTATGAGAATATCTGATCTTATTTCACAATCCCTTGTAAAACAAAAACGAGGTCACGGGCAACAAGTAGTTCAGAAATACAGTTTAGCCAAAACGGTTTTCCTGTTATTTTCTCTCAGATAAGTCTTTCTCAGAATGCTGACTGTTGTCTTAACTATTTCTCTTCCTACTTCGCGCGCTAAGTAGTTTTTGTCATATACTTGGGAATTCTCAGGATTGCCTGCAAGGAACTTCACGAATCGGAGCAAATAACTGCTTTATCTTATGTTGTACCCTTTCAGGATGGCAAATAACCTTGACTAAAAGTTCGAGAAGTGATTGGGTAATCGGTATGCTCCATAGACATCACATACCGGATCCACAAAGGCAGCAACCGTACCCTCGAGACATCCGTGAATATTTACCGTCAACTTTTCCATCTAAAGCTGATCACTTCAATTGTTTTTTGATTTATCTCTTCCGGATTATAGTTTTTCCCAGCTGATCTGATGTGAGAAGATAAGTTAATTCTTTGCAACTTATCGTACAGAGCAAACAAAGTTCCGCGTTTTGCAGACAGATGGCAGTGTAGAGTTTCCTCCAATAGATTAACTCCAACCTGGTAGGATCCCTCCCTCTCATGGTTCACACTGGTCACCATTGTGTACAGGTGGCCAGTGTTCACGTGGAACTTGGTGGCTGAACCAGGAGAAAAAAAAAGTTGTAACTGTACCGTCAAAAGCTTCCTTCAAATTTTAGCACATGAAATGGAAAAATATTGTAAGTGGAAACATATTTACTTGAGAGGTAAATTATAAATTCCGAAAATGTGATCTTTTAACAAACTCTGCGTTGATCGACCGTCGTTTAAGTGACTTTTATTATTTGTTGCGGACTGATTTCTTATTCTTTCTTGTGCATGGTACAAAAATCGATTTTAACAGAGAATTGCCTGCGCAAGTTTCAGGCATTCATGAACATCAAATAATCAATTATCTGATAAAGGACGATTCGTGATATATTGTGTGTGGTGTTTGGCTATTAAACTAATAAAATGATGCAGCTTACAAAAGGGTTGCATTTATACCAAACTGGTAGAAAATAGTTCCCTCAGGAAAATGAGTCTTACAGGTTGTTGTCGTTTCTAGCAAATGCTATTGTTTGAACATGTTTTCTATTTCTCCACCAGGATATTATCACTGGTGTTGCTTCGTGCAGAACAGTGGAAACCTCAGCACTTAGCTCCTGAGTGGTTTGGCCAGGGGGCGTATCGCAGCTTTTACTGCCATTGTTTATGTTACTGCTACGTGTTTTCCCAACTTCGTAGTACAAGAGACGTAAATGAAGCTGGGAGCCTAACCCAAAACTGACAAAACAGTACGTATGAAGTTGCAGTGAACGTCAGTCTAATGCCAGAATAAATAATAATAAAGTGAGGGCAACTAAAACCGAATCACAAGTACGGGGAAAATACCAAAAGAAATGATAAACCCTTTCGAATATACGGGGTGCAATTCCGGTATTTCTTCTCTTCGTTACAATGATAAAGGATATTCAGCAGTTGATAAGTCATATCGCTGATACTAAATGTACATCGATCATTCAGATGTACAACCTACGTGTTGTGTGAACGAAGTATATCAGGAGAGATGGCAGCAAATCTAGTGCCATCGCCTTTCCACCAAACTCTGTTCCTCCTTAAAGCGGTTTACTGTGAGATAAATAAATGGGTACATAACGAGTTTAATGCGAGATTGAACTGGATATAGCCAGATCATATTTGCAGGTGTAAGCTTTGATACCGATAGGAGATGTGAGGCTAGATGTCTAATGAATGCACAATAAATTATCGAGCAAAACTTTCAGCTTGTTTCCAACAATTAGTGAAACGTATAAGTCCTTGATAATGTGAGCATTTAGCCTACATTTATTTTAAATGAAAGCGTTAACAAAATATTTAAAACGTAAAATTAATTACGATGTTTTATATGAACTTCGTGTTCTTAGATTGACTTTGATACATCAAAAAAAAAAAAAAAAAAAATTTTGAACAATTCCTCAGAAACCTAATTTTACTACATAGCCATAGTCTAGGTAGATAGTTAAATAATGACATTTTTAGCAAATTTTATGTTTTCGCGCTCATCGGTATGGAATCATTTTCTAGGATTACTTCGCACATGCTAAGAGTGTTGTAAGTTACAAGCAGAGATTCCCGCATAACGTCTGCAGTAAACCTATTCAAACATTACTTAATGAGCAATAGATTTTCATGTGTTTGTACATTAAATTCAGAAATTTTTGAATTTTGTGTCATGAAATGCTGATCGCTTAATCTTACTGGCTGTGCTATTTGTAACATACTTGTGGCATCCGTAAAACACAAAATTCATTTTGCTTTTTGCAATTTCTTTGTTTTATAATCACTTATAAAATATGAAAAAAATGTAACAGACTTTGCACAGAGAGAGAGAGAGAGAGAAAGGGAGGAGATGCAGAAACAGAAGGATGGAGGGAAGGAAGGTGGAAAAAATACCTATGTAATTTCAGGAATAATTAGTAAAACGTAAAGGATTTTTGGGATTTCATGTTTACTGCTCTGCTTAAACAAATTGAAACCTAAAATATGATAAACGCAAAATGTTGCTTCATACCTTTTTTTTTTAACTGCTTAACGTCTCTCAACAGCGAGGTCTTTAGAGACGGGAAAGGATGGGGGCAAGGAATTGGAAGGAATTCGGCCATGGCCTTTTGAAAGAAGCATCCCGGCATTTACCTGGAGTGATTTGGGAAACCATGGAAAACCCAAATCTGGATGCCCGGACGGGGATTCGAACCGTCGTCCTCCCGAATGCGAGGCCAGAACGATAACCATTACACCACCACTTTCGGTTATACCTTTTCTTCATTGACATTATGGGAACAAGGATTAGGCCGAATTGGTCATGTTTTATGCGAGTTGTCAGTACCACTAAGCGAAAACTTGACGTAATATAGATATAAACGGAAATGGAATCCAGATAAGCTCTGTCTGAATTAGTTGAGAGTTGTAACGTATTACCTGCAGTAACCTTAAACAGTAACTTTTTTCTGTCATCAGTATCTCGATTATTTCGATGCAATCCTTCACCTCTTGCCAACCTTTTCATCTCAACATTCCCCTTACAACCTACATCCTCAGTTATCTACTTCACATATTCTAATCTCCGTCTTCCTATACAGTTCTTAACTTCGACTGTTCCCTCCACTAACAATTTAACCAATCCCATGTGTCTCAAAATGTAACCCGTCATACTGTTTCTTTTTTCTATAAGATTCTTCCACAAGCTTCCATCTTCAGCCATCATTTCCAAAACGCGTTCATTTCGTAATCTGTCAACTTAATTTTCAATATCCTTCTATAACACCACAATTCAAATGCTTCAGTTTTTCCTTTTTTCTGGTATTTCTTAAGTCCATGCTTAGTAACCATAAAGTGCTGTGCTCCACACATAGAATTTTACAAAGTATTTTTTAACCGTAGAACAATATTTGAAACTGAAAGATTTCTGTTTTTCATGAAAACTCTTTTCGCTTGTAATGAACAATAATGTGGGAGCGTCAGGAATTTGGCGTGAGTGTGGCATAAGGGGGCAGCTACAGCCAGCCTTAGAATAAAAATATTGATTATTCTTTCTACTCTGTTTTATGTCCCGATCGTCGAGGAGATGGGGATATTTAGTGCTGACACTAACGTCAGGAGAGGCACTGGCAGTGGATTCTATATGGCGGGTGCTGGCTTTATAGGTGCTGAGCTGCCGTGGGTGCCGAGGGTGGGGAGAGCGCTCGGCGGCAGACACACACATACACACAGAGTACCGATACAGTCTGCCTGACTACAAGTGAATAAACCAATGGTCTCGTTAATAACGACAGACGATTTGCAAAGCTATCAACACCTGTAAACAGCGCCCTACGATGTTCTCATGCCCTGCAATTGAAGTTAGTCTGAATGTAATCAAAACTGATGTAAAGAAAATCTGTATTGTGATGTTTTTTCGGTTTAACTGCAGAAGATTAATTTTTTAAATTGAAATATAGTTGATTGTCTTTTTTTAACTATGTGATCCCAAAAAGTAATTGTCATGGGGGTTAAATTTAAATGAATAACTTTAATAACTATGAAAAATTAAGAATTCACAAACTATATTTTCATACACTTGATTCTTACATGAAGTATTCTTCTGCCTCGACCTTCTGCCTTATTTTAGACCCGATTTCTTTAAATCTTTGAACAACTTCCTCCGACTGACCGCTTTTTTTTTTCAAATCAAGAAATGCCATAAAAGTATCTTTTTTTCGCTTGGCCCACCCTTCAAGTATTAATTTTAAAATCCAAAATTGTTTCTCTTACACCGCGGTTTTTCCTAAACCCAAAATGACGTTTATCTACTATTTCTTCTAATATCCTTTCTAATCCTCTGTATATTATCCTGATCAGTGATAATTATGTTTTTTTTTTTTTTTTTTTTTTTTTTGTAAGTGAGAAGATGAAATCAGTTGGAATTTTCCCTGTTTCATCGCTGTTTGATATCAGTTTGAATAGCCTTTGGATTCCTTCTTCTCCTAATGATTTCAGAGTTCTGCAGGAATCTTTTAAAGCTCTATCAAATCTTTCCTTAGAACAGGATCTCGTTAGTCATCGGTGCCAACATTGCTTTTTTTTTACTTTTTGCTTTACGCCTCATCGACGGCTAAGGTCATTAGAGGCGGGATGGGTCTGGGGACAAGGAACGGGAAGGAATTCGGCCATGACCTTTTTGAAGGAAGCGTCCCGGAATTCGCCTGGAGTGATTTGGGGAAACAATGGAAAACCTAAATTTGAATGCCCGGACGGGGATTCGAACCCGCGTCCTCCCGAATACGAGGCCAGAACGTTAACCGTTCACCCACCATGCTCGGTCCTTCTTTTTGCAGTTCAGTGTTGTTCAAATCATACAGCAACAAAAAGTAATATAACGAAAAGTGATGCACCCTCTTGCGCTATGTCCCAACTGAGCCACCGTTTCAAATAGTGTCGCAGTGAGGGGAAAATTAGACAAGTAAGGCTACAGTTATAAATGTTCATCGCGGATACAGGTTTACAACGGAATCATATGTCATGTGTCTTGCACAGATTATTTGCCCGTAAACGGGTATAATGCTCGGTGATTGGTAAGCTGTAATTATTATTACGGTACGCTGCCAGTGAAATATCCAGGTGATTGCCTGCGTTTAGTTGGGGTCGAGATAAACACGTCGTAATTCGGGGGTTAACCGAAAATTCGATACAGGGCAATCGCTCATGCTCCAACGAGCCACGCGCAAAGCCATTTATAATGCCAAAAATATGCCGCTATTGTGCTCACAAAGCAGAGGTTAACTTGGCCGCAATTGTGGCAGTGTTCCGAGAGCGATAATTCTGCCAGTCACCTATGCAGAGATAACGAATGTTTTGGGATCAGTGGCTTATATAACTTTGCTTTCGATTGCATCACATTTCAGAAACCAGAATCCGTGAGAGACTCTAAACAACATTATGTAATATCTCTATTCTTAATAAAAATTAATATTATCACACGTTTTAAAAATAATTTCTAGTAGATTTTTTCAAAGAATAGTATTTTTGTTCGATTTTGACATAATTTATAAGACGAATATTAACACTCATTAGAAACATTCGTAACATTAGAAACAAAATTCCGAATTAAATGATGTTGGTTTATCTATAAAGTACAGGTGACCATAGCGAATGGCTATGCTCCTAATTGCTTCTGAAGTATCGTTGGGTTGACAGTCTACTGCAGCTATCGTAGCACTTCACAAATTTACTTTATCTACAGAGTGATGAGTAAAATATTAAATGATTCGAATTGTTCAGGAAAAATGTTAATAATAGGGTTTTGATAATTTTTAATAACTTTACTCCCGTTTGTTGCGGGTGGCAAAATTTAAAATGGAAAATGAAAACAAAGCATAGCAGTTCTTTAACCAACTGGGTGACGTGTTTTCAGTTCGAAGTTTGGTTGGTCTATAGATACACAGTATTGTTGGATATTTACATAATGATATATCAGAAGATAAATGAATATGCAGATACTAATTATAAATGTGTAATAAATGATTACTGCAAATGTAATTGATATATTCGTTCGTTTATTTGTTTACCGAACACGTTTCACTTAATTCAAAGAAGCATCTCCTGCGGCATTTGTATACATGTCATTAATGTTTTTGGTAATGCATTCGAAATTTTAGTATAAATTAGCATACTTACATTTTTCAATTATAGATTGATCTATTTTAGTGGCTCCAAATTAGTGGTCACTTCACGGGGTATACGTGGTACCTCTTGGATAGGGTAATTAATAGGATAATTAAAGAAATTACGCAAACGTTTCTATCTTAAAATATATTTTTAGACGTTTCTTGAATTTTTGTGTCGTTTGTTACTGGATTAATTTAATAAATCGCGAAAAACAGGTTTCGTTTTTTATTTACCTTTACAGTTGTAAAGGGTACGCGAGGTTGAGTTCTTTCTTGAAGGGTTACTCGGAATTTTTTTTTGAGAACCACTGATTTATATCACTGATGCCGGGAATAAGGTGCTGAGTTAAGTCAATGGAAATGTTTTTTATTATTATTGCAGCTATTATCGATCCTTTTTTCAGGATGTAGCCTCTTTAAGCCTAATGAGCTATATATTAGAATTTAATTCTACATAGTGTTGCTGTAGTTCTTTCCAGGCCGATCGATCCTGAGCCGCCCTCTTCCAGTTCACGCCTGTAACTCGACGTATATCCTTATCCCAGCGATCCGGGGGTCTTCCTCTTGCTCTTTTCAGGTTTCTCGGTATCCAGTCCAGCACTACCGTAGTCCATCTTTCATCTCTTTTGCGAGCAACATGACCGGCCCATTGCCATTTTTGGGTCATGACTCTTTTTAAGATGTCTGTTACTTTAGTTATTGAACGGATGTGCACAGCCCTTTTCCTGTCTCTTCTTGTAAACCCTAGCATTGCTCTTTCCATACTTCGCTGGGCAGTTCTCAGTTTTTGCTTCGTGTGACTATTTAGGGTCCAAGTCTGGCAGGCATATGTGAGGACCGGTAATACACATTGTTCAAATACCTGTTTTTTAAGATGTATTGGCATGTTCGATTTAAAAACTATGGAATTTCTTCCATATGCTCTCCAGCCCAGCTTTATCCGTCTGTAGATCTCAGGCTTTGAGTCACCATTCATATTGATCAGTTGGCCAAGATAGATGTACTGATCTACGAACTCAATACCAGAATCTTTCATGGAAATGTAAGTAAATATAATATGATACCATAACCATATAATGACACTTATAGATACATTTAACAGGAAAGTTCAGTGACGATGCTTCTGTGAATGAATTGAAATGTGCTATTTATATATATAAACTAACAAAATAGCAATTTTATTGAGTAAAATTAAACCCAAAAAAATAAATATAATTTAACTTAGACTTCAATTTATAATTGGCTATGACTCATTCAACAGTGAGAAGAAAATTCCGTTTCGCGGAGCGCTATCCACGCAAAAACAAGTGGACGGATTTTCATGGGATTTAAAATTGTGTGCCCAGGACCCAGGAGTAAAATGAGATATAATTTATCTTTATGGTACACTGGGAAGCTGAGAATTTAGAAAAATGTATCCGTTGGTCTGCATATGTGTTTCGATGAAAGCGAGACACGCCAAACCACTGCGCTGGTGGGGTTTAAATGGGGTTTAGAACAGTGAACGGCCTATGGTCCAAGGAGTAAAATAGGATAAGTTTCACTTTGAGGTAACTTCAAGAACCGCTGGCTCAACTGGGTTGGCGGTTCAAGTGACGTGATTGGACCTTGCAGAGTGGAAGAACTACAGAACCGATGTCCTGGGTGTGAGCCCAATGTGGCCCTAACTTACTTGTCCAGAAGAGAAGCGACCATGCTGTTTTCGGAGAACACGGTGCTGGGAGTCAATGCGCCAGGCTGAACGAAAGACTGTACGCGAAGCAGTCGAGGACTCGATGCCCCTTGCCACCGGCATGCAGTCAGTTCAACGCGCTGGAGGAAGGTGACGCACCCATGCTCTGCTGGAAGACGAACGGTGCTGGTAAGCCAGTAACGTGGGCCGTTGAATACGCGACCTTTTATAAGTTAAAAAAAAATTTAAAAAACTGGTTCGCCACCCTCTACCCTACATGTCCATAAAAAACACCTGGTCCGTAATACAACTATGTCAGTGATTTCAAAAACGACATATTTTATTTTGTGTATATTGAGTTTACACATTCTGATCGAGAAATCAAATGCTGTGTCAGGTAGCCTCGAGCACTCTGAGGTCAGTGATATATCGTTTGCCGCTGTGGAGGCGAGAAGGTGGGGTCTGCGGCCACATAGGAATAGTTTTGGTTTTGTTCACTGCAATCAGCTGTCCGAGAACGCAAGCGAGTACGGACTGGTTTCGCTGCGAGCGAGGATAAAGTGGAGGGAGGGGGAGGGGGCTTGAAAGATCTGCGCAGCTCTGCACGTCTGCTACGAGTAGTAGTGGTGAAAAATCAGAACTGAAAAAATTGACTTTATGATGAGAATTACCTAAAATAGAAATAGATTCCATTTGGAAAACAATTTGGTTATTTGCGCCTAAAAAATACAACCACGATTCAACAATTTATTAAAAAATCAACAGGCACAGCCTTCTAAGGGGACGTCCGTTTATTAACGTGAGGTGTTTTTCCTGTATTCCGGACCCTCCCCCCTTTTCTGGTGTGATTTCTTGAAATCTAGTCAGACCTCACCCCCCCCCCCCCCCCCGCCTCTATAATGACGTGAGATTTAGACGGAGGTCCGAGGAATAAAATAGGATGAGTTTCATTTTAATGTAACTTCGAAAAGCTGAGAAATTAATGCAACCTCATTGCTGGACATTTTCTTCCTGCAGTTTCTTAATTAATTAATTGTCAATATAAGTAACGCCAATGCAACCGTTTTTATTTGTTTAGTGCCGTATGCGTTTTGCTTCTCATCGAGCTATCATCAGTGACGAAATTTAGCAAGATATTAAGATGAAAGTGTCCATAAGCTAGTATTCATTTAAATGCAAATTATTTTTGTTATTTAAACGTTTGTCGGGCTAGATACCAACGGTATCGTATTTGAAATTAAAACTGTTGTGCATCAACATCAGCCGTTTTATTCCTTTCTCAGTGGCCTGACGACACTGGCTGGAAACCAAAGACAGTGTGTTCTCCTGAAAACATAGTGTAACTAAGAGATGCAATCGAAAGAAGGCCGCATCGTTTCACTCTCCGGTATGGAACTGCACATTGGATTTCCAGCGGAACGGTTAGATGGCTTTTACACAACCATCTACACCGTCATCCTTACGAGATCCAAATTGTTTAGGCCCTTAAAGATACAGATTACTTTAGTAGCTGATGGTTCCACGAAGAAATGTTGAATTCAATTAATGAATGCGAAATAATTTTGAACAATTTAGGGACGAGTGACGAGGCCTATTTCCATTTGTCCGTTTATGTCAACAAGCAGAACTTCAGATTTTGGGGTGACGTGAACTGCAGAGAAATGGATCAACAATCTTCCCATTCCACAAAAGTTACTGTGTTACTCATCAGGGATCGAGGCAATGATGTGATAGTGACTTCACAGTGATACGCAGACGTGTTGAAAAACTTTTTACTGTACATCTTCTTCAGTACAAAGCAAAAGAGGCGACATTTTTTCAACAAGGCGGAGCAACCTGCCGCAGGGCAAAGACAGGCTTAAATGTTGTTAATGCTTTGTTTCCAGATCACGTGATCTCTCGAAATGGGGATATCGAATGGTCTCCCCGTTACCGGACCTAAAAACGAGCAAGTTTTTGTTGTGTGACTACCTGAAGAGTAAAGTGTATCAAGATAACCCACCACGAACAGGTGAAACACTGGAAGAGCGGTTCAGAAAGCAGGTGGTTCAAATCCATCTGGAAATTTTGTGGAATGTGACGAATATCTTTAAGGCTCGCCTGGAGGAATGTGCACACTTAATGGACATCGTCTTACTGGAGTTATTATTAAAAATGAGTTACTTTTAACTTTTTTAACATTTAACCTAATTTTCTGGAATCAAGGTGGTAAAAATACGATTTGGAAATTTTTTAGCTTTTTTTTTAGCCGTTTCAAAATCGCTCTTTATTCTGTCTCACCCGACATGACACCGTATTACTGATTCTTATTGTTTTAACGCTGCATATTGATTTTCAGTTTTCGGCAAAAATAGCTAATTTCAAACGCTTCACCTTTTAATCTTTTTGTCTGTCCTTATATGAAATCTTCCATTTTAGGGAGTTCTTTCGGTCATACATACAGTTAAACAAATTTCTGCTAGGTTATTGTTGTTTTTATCATTTGTGGTGTGAAATGCAACAGTTAGTATTGCAGGTAGTAACTCCCGGGAACTCCTACAGAAGAGAATATGTTGTCATCTCTTATTCATTTATACCGCCATTTGTTTGTGCTGATGAATAAAAATGTTAACCCATCCGCTAGGGCAGTGTGTCTCAAATTTTTAAGGGTACGTAACCCTATAAAAATGTTCCAGGCGCTGGCGAACCCCCTTAAGAAAAAACGGCGACTTTTTTTTTTTTTTTTTTTTTTTTTTTTTTTTTTTTTTTTTTTTTTTTTTTTTTAAAGAAGAAGTTAAGTCTCCCGATGATATTTATTGAGGAGAGTGGACAAAAACAACCGGACTTGAGAGCTCGTGGTAAGAAGAAGCACGTCTACTTGCGTGAGCAGATTGGATAACTGCGGATCTGGCTATAACATGTGCAAACACGGGCAAAATAAGTGCTTCCATTTAGACTTGGTAAACGTCTTCCACATACTATTAAACTCCACATCATCTGTGGAGGCGACGGTATGGTAATGTTGAAGTGGTCATAATGCCAAGGACAGCGTCTTCTCTACAGCCTGACAACGAGTAACGCCGGCTGTGATGGTTCTTCGATGCTACCTCGGTACAATCAGTATTGTTGTCCTTTGTTTACCTTGAACAATACATATCTGGCTTAAGTAAACCATTTAGATAAGTTTCGCTTGACGAATAAATGACATTCCTCTAAACAGCAGACTTACCATTCAGAACTCAAATAATTTTCCTTTACTGTATAATTTTATACGTGTGTTGTTAATTTTTGTTTTTGGTGAGTCAACATTACACAATCAATTCTTGTTCTGTGAGTTCTCTAAATATAAAATGGTGTCAGATAACAGGAGAGTATAGTCATGTGACACGAGATTATAACTAATAAAACTGTAACGTAATCGTACCTCCATTTTAATTTTGTTTTGATTTACTACTTTGCTTCCTCCGCAGATAAGCTAATTTTACTGTTAATAAACTAGCGCCTTGCCTCATTTGAGTTTAAATTATGGTTGCATAACATGATTTTCTACTTTTACTACAGTCAACTAATGTTTATACAGTATAAATGACTAGCTGCTGACCGCAATTTCGCTCACTTTGAGTGTGGAAGTACGGATCTATTTCTTAAACCGGTTACATTTCAGTAAACACATCGATAGCTAGATGAAAAACATCAAATAAAAGAATACTTTGAATCTTCTACGCTGAAATCACGATAAAGATTTCAACTTCCAGAAATAACAAATGCCACCAGCGAATCTCGTTCAACGAAGGAGGAAACTAATTTTTGTAAACTTTTTATAAAAAAATATACGGCATTCGGCCTTATAGGCCATTCAGCCAGCTCAGCGTTTCTTATTGTTTTATCTCAGTTGTATATTAACCTTTTCATGTGTACCGTAGTGATCATAGGTAAAAGAGTAACACAGGAAGGACACGGTATTTAATTAAAACCACTTATCTCCGCACTACTGAGGAATATATCCTATTTTACCCATGCGACTATGAGTTGTACATTATTCGAAAGCACGTCACTACACATTGAACAGGTGGTAGGAAAAGGTTTCAATGTTCTGCATTTGTTGGAGAGAATGATGAGGGGATGCAAGAGAGAAGTAAAGGAATTGGGTTACAAAACTTCGGTCAGACCATTGCTCGAATATGGTAGCGTAGTATGGGACCCTGATTTTACGTATCAATTACAGGAGTTGGAGAGGGTGCAAAAAAGGAGTGCTAGATTTGTTTCTGGAAATTATCGCAGAATGCAATCAGTGACGGATATGATAAAGGAGCTGGAATGGGATTCATTGCAAGACAGGAGGAGAATGAGGAGGGTCATGGGAGTGTACAGGGCATATACTGGCGATGAGGCATGGAAAAATATTGCAATAGGTATGAAAAGTAGTGCATGGAAGGGAAAAGATGACCATGACCACAAGCTGGCACTCCATTTCAGGGTATGGGAAATTCTCTTTTTTAGGTAAGGGTGTCAGGGATTGGAATGAGTTACCAAGAGAAATGATGAATAATTTACCGAAAACGTTGAAAGAATTTAAAGATAAAATTTGTAGAGGGCAAATGTAAGGGGCTGCAGGATAGGTGGAAGATGGGGGTGTAGGGAAATTGCCACCGGAGCCTGTGCTCCATTGCAATTAAATTAAATTAAATTAAATCCGAGCAATAGTTTTTGCACGATTCGCGTACAACGGAGAAAGGATACTAGTTTAAATTTCTGAGATTTCCGACTTCTCATCAAAATGAAACATAACTTCCTTTATCCTCCAGGACCATGGGTTTTTCATTATTCGAAACCTCATCCAAGAGAGTTTTTCCGTGAATTCGGTTCATCTATTCTAGACAGAATCGCGGTCAGTGAAAGGTATGAAACTTCTCGCAGTCGAGTATTTGTAGCAGAGGGTATAAATAAAAGCAACAAAAATTATTTTTTTATTGGTTTTTCAAAATTTCAGAATTTTTCATGAGCGCCGAAGTACGTGTCGTATGACTCCTGTGGCACTAGGGTTGTTGATATTTTAAAAATATCGGATTTTCGATATATCGATAATTTAAAAAGTATCAATATCGGCTGTCGATATATCGGAAATAAATTTCGATATATCGATACTTTCATAAAATCAAACCTTGTAAAAAATAAGGCTGTCCACTGATAAATAGACGTGATTTTGATCTTAATCAGGATTTCACTTTCGAATTGTTTCTCTTGGTGATGATGATTGTTGATTTTTTTCATAAAAATTAATAAAATTTGTAAAACTCGAAAGAGGTTCGAGGTAAATCTTAGTTTTATTTAAGTTTGATATGCAATACAGTTGACGAATTTATTTAAGTAAAAGTTTAGCTATTATAGCACGTATTATGGCCAAATTACATAACTTTTTTCATAAATTGTTTTCGTGGAATTTCATTTAGTTTTGTATTCCAAATTAATTATGGAAACGTTGTAAGATTCATTTAAGATTGCTGATCTCTATGCGTAACAGAAATTTGAGGGACACGGTGTCATTCAGAGCAAACGAAAGACGTTAACTTATTTAAAAAAATATCGAATCCGATATCCAGATTTCAGTATCGAAATATCGATATTTCGTCCTAAAATATATCACTCATAAATATCGATATTTTCAAAAAATAATATATATCGATACATTATCAACAGTTCTATGTGGCACTACTAAAGGATTATGTGATTATTGCACTGTTCTGTAGAGGGATGCGGACAGATTACGTATCCTATCTCAATTATTGAAGAACTGTAGCAACTCCAGAAATGAAATACCAGAAGAAAAGTGGCGAATGCATATGAAGTTTGAAGGAAATGTCTTCAGACAACAACCTGCCTAACAACCCCAGAAAGGCAGGAAATGTTAAGCGACGACGACGATTTCTAATAGTCGTCTGAATTTTTATAAAACAATTCATCCATCAGGGTTTAAATATTTTCGATGTGTTAATATTGTAAAAGCTTTTCGAAATGTACCAACTGCAGGAACGAGTAGTAAGAAATGGAGAGCTATATACAGCTAGAATTTAAGGCAGTCAGATGTGTCAGCAATTGGTGAGTATATGCAATACCACCTAGAGGAGATGGTGATGGTACAGGCATATCGCCGCCCGCTGGATCGCTAATCCAAGATTCATGGATCAAATCTCAGCTTCGTAGTTATTAATTTTAACTGCCCAAAACCCGGTAAATTAACGATATATGCTTATGTTTACACAAATTTCGTGATTTAAAGGTTATTTTTAGTTATTTATCTTAAAGCTTGATATACCTAGATATATATTACGTGAATCTCCTTGCCCCTTGTCGACGTCACATTAGTCCCCAAAGAAGCAGCGTTTTTTTTTAAAATTCATTTTCATTTTTGTCTTGAATTTTTGGTATGAATTTTTTAACGACACATACAAGTGCATTACTCCTTTATACACACATAAAACAGGTATCAGAAACGGAAATATCTTCGGTAAGCATGTGTTCATCTAGTTGGTTTAATCCACTATCGACTATAATCTCATCCATGTTTTTTAAAACAGGCTCTTTTTCCTGCATAATCAGATTAGTTTCACCTTTTTCTATTGTTTGCACGCTTTCTATTGCTTTTGATAGCCGCTCCTCTGTATTTATGTCTTTTAAAACATCTTCTGGTAGAAAAGACGTTGTAAACTCTACTTTAGGTTTGCCGCCACAAAGAGTTTCGTTCTTTTGATACAAGAATGATAAGCATATTTTCGATATCTTGAATATTCGAAACGAATCGGAGATGTATTTCATACTTTCCCGGTTTCTCATTTGTCATTGAAAACAATGCCTCGGAAATGTGTGAAATATGAATTGTTTCATACATTGCCGGCTAGTTTTAGGAATTATATACAATGCCTAGGCATTCTATAGAATGCCGGGTTTTAAACATTGCCACCGAGCGGGGCGGTGTAACGGTTAGCGTTCTCGCCTCGCATTCGGGAGGACGGCGGTTCGAATCCCCGTCCGGGCATCCAGATTTGGGTTTTCCATGGTTTCCCCAAATCACTCCAGGCAAATGCCGGGATGCTTCCTTCAAAAGGCCATGGCCGAATTCCTTCCCATTCCTTGCCCCCATCCTTGCCCCCCATCCTTTCCCGTCTCTAAAGACCTCGATGTTAAAAAGAGACGTAAAGCAGTTACAAAAACAAAAAAAAAAAAATAAAAAAATTAAACATTGCCGGTGAAATATACATTATGAATATGCACATCTATCGATTTTGGAATCGATGGACGAGAAATGTCACGTAGCTCTTTATCAACTAACGAGTCCCTATAAGCTATATAAAACTTAACTACTTGATGACACCACTTTTTCATGGCGATGTGTTGGTTCCAGCTGACTGATTCGTGGAAGGACACTTCTATTGCGGGATCTGTATTTTTTTTTTCGCTGCCTCAACGGCCTTCTGTAGCCCCGCTGCTATATGTAGCTTTATCTATAGCTATAAGTTGTTTTTGGGATCATTCGGAGGTACACTTTAGGGAAAACCCCGGCTTTGACCATTATATACATATATAACACCCTTTAGGGAAACCCTTGAGTATTCTTATTTGCGTCAGGTGGGGATCTTCATCGCGAACAACTGCGATAGTAGCTGGACGATGTTCCCCAGCTGGTTATCTCGTGGTTGCATCTCTCTGAAGTCGTGGTTGCAGTAACGGTGCTTCTAGTGACCAACTGCTCCTGTCATTGAATGTGTTGCTGGCCTCCAGCTTGATTGCTATCGACCAGTAGGCCCACTGACTTGGTGATATTTGCAAGTCTCTGTTTCGTTACCTCTTCTTGCTGTACAGATGCGGCTGCGGCCGGATTGGGGCTGTCTGCTTGCGGCGGACTGTAGTCTCCTTCTGACGGGGCAGCCCCCGTAGCAGGCGGCGTGGTCAGCGCCACAGTTTGCGCACGTCGGCGTGTCTTCACGCTGGCGTGCGCAGACAAGGATGCTGTGGCTTCCCGCAGCGGACACACCGCACTTGATTGCGGCAATCGACTGCTCGGTGCTGAAACCCCTGGCATCGAAAGCATTGTTGGAAGTTTGGCTTCCTCCTGTTCTCGGAGCTCCGAACGTGATGACTCTTAACTTCGTGGATTCTCGCGATGGGCTTGGCTGTTGGAGACCGACTTGGCTGCTGGCCGGGGTGGTGGACTTGGTTGATCTGGGCTCGCTCCTGTCTGGTGCTGAGGGTGAGGATGAACTGCCGCCTTGGAGTGTTCCCTCATCAATATTGGTGTGGTCTTTTGGAACGGCTTCTTCTTGTTGAATACCCGTTACTGAATGCCAAGTGTTCTCTTGGAAGTCCATATTGTATCTTATGTTACTAGTTTGTGGGTCTCAGTTCGGCAATATGCGGTGCGATCGCCGGGTGGAATCTGGTTCGAAGGTTGTGAAGATAAATCTGGAACTGTGTCCGACACATGGATCAGAACCCCCCCCCCCCCAATTTTTTATATGATAGTGTAATTTTGATGTGTCCAGCTTGTTAAACACCTGGAGCGAAATCTTGTTTCCCTGACAGCTCGACGGCTAGACGGCTAGACGTTTTTATTCATTGTTGTTCAACTAGTATGCTGACTCAAGGAGTGTGCTTTATAAAGATGAGTGGAAGTGATGGCGAGGGAAACTGGTTTCTCTTGATGATAGCGACCAGTACTACAGCAAATTGGTCGTAAACATGAATAACATTGTTTTAAACGTAAGTATTAATTAATAGGTATGATAATGACATTGAATTTCAGTTTGGTTTATCGCTACTATCTTGCCGGTGTCTAGTGCTATGATTATTAGTGGTAATTAGAAAGTAAATAGCCACCTGTGATGAGGTTAAGCGATGTAAGCAGACGGCGACATGTCTGTACTCGTAATCTACGGATGCATCTGACTGTCTGAAATTTTGGCGGGCAATGAGTAGAAGTATGCATTTTCCACTTCTCCCATGAACTCTTATCCTTCAGTATATAACGTTCAAATACCAATTGTAAGGTCCGATTACTTCTCTTATTAAGTCGTTTTTTTCTCAACTTAAATTTGGATACATCGAAAATCTCTTGTTTCCTACCTACCCTGCCGTAATAATTATAAAAGGTGCTGTGAAAAAACGGAGGTACTGATAGTGTAACTCAGATGCAAAAAGGTAATACTTATTGTCACGGATATCATGAAAGTCTTTACACTAGCTTGGGCGGAGGGATGGTGGGGATAGTTTGTATCAAGGAAAGTTTTGTAAAGAAGTAGTGTTTCTAAAAACATTGTAGTTCTAGATGCTTGACAGAAAGAAATGGCTGGGGTACATTTTTATACAAGACAAAGTGATTTTATGTCAGAGATAGCAGCGGTTCCAGCTATTCAGTTTGTGTTTCGTACAATTCAGTGTCTGTCGTTTCAGTAGTCTGTGAATATTAAACATTGTGTAAATGAGTGCAATAGAGCCAAATTTGTTAAAGTTGGGCTTGAAAATGCTCAAGGTTAAAAAGAAAAAGTTGCACAATCATTTGAAAATGAATCCCGAAATATACAACAAAAACCACTAAATACAGACAGAATGGTCTCGGCTTTACGGATTAAGACAGAAATTTTCAAAAGAAAATTCACCAGGAGAAAATTCACCTGCGAGTGATAAGCTGCTTTTTGAAGACTTGAAGGGTAAGTACCTTGGAATAACATTTGATAACAAACTCTAGTGGCAGGACACATTGGACAGGTGGTAAGAAAAGGTTTAAAAATCCTTTATTTATTGGAGAGAGTGATGAGAGGGTGTACCAGAGAAGTGAGGAAATGTGATTACAAAACTTTGGTTAGACCATTGCTTAAATATTGTAGTGTAGTATGGTACCCATATTTTTGGTATCAAATGTAGGAGTTTGATGTGGTGCAACTAAGGGTTGCTAGATTTGTCTCTGGAAACTACAGCAGCACACGTTAATTGATATGAAATTGAACAACAAAGCCGAAAGAATTTAAAATTAGGATTCGTAGAGGGAAAAAGGTGGCGGATACAAGAAAGGGGAATTGTGCATGCGCTCTATTGCAGTTAAATACAAATATCAAAAATTAATTACTGCTGATGACAAGCCATCTACGTCTCCTCTAACTCGAATAATGACGCTTAAGAATGTAGCAAAGAAAGGGAAAATTTGTAAATTATAAAATATTTAAAAATGTTAAAATAGAGAAAGGAATGTGCAACAACTGTGAATAGTGGAATAAAAATTTTGAGAATGAAATGAGTATCAATAAATGGTATCCATGAACATAACAAGTGCTGTAGATCGACTACTGCGTACCTTCTAAAAAAAGAGTATGTAGTCCTGAATATGAGGTACTCTATCCTCTTTGAAAGCTACTTTCACTAGCATATAGGACACCACAAACTCCACGCCTCTAATGACCAGACGAGACAAAAACAACCTGCTGACTTGTTAGACGTAGTTTGCCGATACGGTTCTATTTGATGTGTGTGTAGTTCTGAAAAACTGCTGAAGGATGGAAACGGAACCACGTTTGCGAGGGTTCGACTGCAAAGGATAATTAATTATTAATGGAGAAAGTTGGTGTTTATGATATGATCTAGCTACACCCTATACTTAGAAAATATTCCATGTATATAAAAATGTAATTTGCCATGGAAAAAGGAACTGCGGAAATATTTTTTGGACTAAATATGAATGCACCGTGCATTTAAGCCATTTACCGTAACGGAAGAGGGTGGTTCGTGAAATTCTCTGCCTCTTCCAGAGATGGTACTGCTGTTAAAAACTACGAAACATAAAAGGCCACGAAAAGCGATTATTGCTCTCGACTAACAAGTATAAGCTTCTTAAGAGAATATGAAGAGTTATTTCGACGTAGAACAAAGTATGGAACAATTTATATCTGTGGCCTAGTATGTTTCACATCATTTTCGCATATGACCGGGCAATGGAACAAGGTCGTCGCAGATGATCTAGCGAACAAGTTTCACAGAAATTGTGGGCGGAAAACAACCTCTCTGGTGATTGGTATTTCGCGTGTTAGAACCACTTGTAAGTCGACGATAGTGTGCGCTGAACTCTACCGGGATACTTTTTGCCGGTGTCTAAGTGGCATAAAGTATAAGGCTAGTAGACAGACGGTGTCGTAATTCAGTTGAGTTTATTGGCCCGGCGGTCGTAAAGACCAAACGCAGTTGCCGAGATACACGGCTAACAGCCATCGTTCTCACAAAACCAAAGTGCCAACGATCGTTGTTACAGTAATAAAGTCTAGTATTCCTTGTAAATGCATTGCACTAGCTAGTAGCTGCGCAAGATTGGCGTATACATACGGTGATAACTTGTTTTCTGAAACTGACCTTAATGTTTCTCAAAGCCAGATATATCTTTCCGCCCTTGGAAATACACCCTGGATTTTAAGAAATTGTGTTGAGCGCAAGGTTAAATGCCCTTAACACTTAAGTTATTTGCATTTACAAGGAATCTATAACAGCTAGAGACAACAAAAATTTATGTGACCGTAACTGCATCTTTATAGCTCAAATAAATATTTAGCACCTATTGCGGCATAAAATGAAAATTAATGGACGCGGCAAGTGTTAGCGTTACGTCGACGTCGAGGTCATTATAGCCGGGAGTTCAAGCCAGGCGCATTTGATCCGTAGTTCGACTTCTAGATTTATTTTTCAAATAGTTTCCCTAAACCTGCCCAAGTGAATGCCGGAATAGTTCTTTTTAAAAGCCATGGCCAAATATTTTCCCATAGTATTTGGCATATCCTCTGCCGGTCCTGATGACCACGATGTCAACAAGAGATAACGTAAATCCCTAAGAACAAAAGCAGAGTAGGGGAAAGGAAGGGGGAGGATATCGTCTATCTCATTTCGAAGAAACCATCCCGGTGTTCGCCTGAAGTGATTTCAGAAAACCATGGAAAACAGAAATTTGGACCCTGGACCACGAAACTAACTGAAGCGCTTTCGTATTTGAACATTTACCGCTTAGGCACGATGCTCGATTTGAAGGACATAATTCAGTGATGTTAAGATATATTAGCTCTTTGTGGTTCCACTGGAGGAAGGACTGCAATTCTGTTGTTCCTGTTTGAAAAAGCAATTACAAAAATGTATGTGAATTTTCATATAATTATAAACTAGCAGTTTTTGTGTAGTATTTGCTGTTTCTGCAACCTTACGGCTATTTCACCGATCTAACAATCTTCTGTTTAGAAATGTAGATACTCCATTTAATTGTAACTATGTATGAACCACGAATTTTAATAAAGTAAGAAATATGTAATACATTATGTCTTTCAAAGGTTATGAGTGTTGTTTAATAACAATTATATTTAGTTAAACAACTCCGACGAAGTGAAGCTCCAGAACACAACATTAAACTCGTCATTTCTGATAGGCTTAGAAGCACTAGCGTGCTAGTAAAAAGTATATCAGAAAGCAATATTCCATTAAATATTATGTATGAAACGTATAGATTTAGACCTAGGCTATGATGGATATAACAAAACGAAAAAATTAAAACAAGATAGGAAAATCGATTACAAGTAACAGCACGTAATAATAATTATTATAGTTACACGAAGTTTAGATTTCAATTTGTGTTATAAACAGAACCGCAACTAGTAATTTAAGTCAATTATATTTCAGGTCATGATAGAGCTTATAATATAGAAAAAATGAGTTACATATTGTCTTGGAAGTCGGTTCGGGAGGGGGGAGCCAATACTTTGATGAAATATAATTATTAATAATATATATGGCATCCAATAAGTTGGTTATTTGGTTAAATGGTGAACTAGAGCCATTATTATTTTACACAAATATTATACTCAATTTATTAAGTTTTCTGGCTTATACAAGGCCGGGTATAGTTAACGTTACGTTAAACATAATCCAAAGACAAACAAACAGGCAGTACCCGACATTTACAATCCGCCGGATAAAAGCAAACATGAAACTGATTTAAATATCTCAATAATTTGCAAAGTCAACATGATATCAAAGTGGCATCACAGGCCAACAAGTTGAAGTTAACATTCACAAAACAAAGAATCCCAGGGCGCCGTTTAAAGTTAAAAGCATCGTCCTGAATTTAAAACAATCAGCAAGATGCTTCGAATTTGAAGTTAAAACATGAAAAGTTTGGTTAGCTCAGTGATTTTAGGATGAGAACAGAGTCTTATCTCAGGAGTCGTTTACGGGTTAGCAAGCCTCGTTAAAACCCAATGGAACTGTGGACCCATGCGTCGGTACTTCACCATAATATCATCTCTTGATGAGGTGTGGCACGCTCAGTACCACTGCAGCAACGAATGCCAAGTAAGCGGATATGCCCGCGTTAGCACATCAGCCTCCAGCCCATCAGCCAGAAATGCGATCAGACACAGTCACTGATCTACAGCCACGAGCGTATCGGGAGATACGTCCGCTCAGCAGCTCGTCTCGGCAGCAAGTGTCGTTGAAGATGGCGTCGTGTCCTCTTCTCCGGCAAAATCAGCTTCCTCTCCGTTCATGAAACAGAAGCCGTGAATTAACCACTGTGAACCCCTGTAGCCGTTCACGATTGGTGCATTGATATATGTCCATCATCACGTGTTTCGTATCGCAGCTAACATACGCTACGCGCTTCCCGCACATTTTGCTTGACCTTGTCGGGCCACTGGGAAGGGGTGAGGTCAGTACACTCGGGAGCTAACGGTTCCCGCGCTACCCCTTTTGTGAGCCATAGGCGTCGGTCTGGCGGCGACACTGGTCATTGTCCCGTCCTCTGAGCGTTCAAAACTGCCGTTCCAACTTCCTACATTCAATATATTTTCTGAAGAGCAAGTTTTGCAGAAACTAAACCATATAACAATAACTTTGGCAGCCCGGGTTTAATATATGATTATTCACCTATGAATTAACCCTATCATTTATAATATTTACAATTTAATAACTGAATATTACCAAGAAAATCTGAATATTAATTAATTACTTAATAATATTCATCGTGGATGACTCTGTCATACCACAATATCACTTATTAATTTACCAATATCAGATTCTTGACCTACCAAAAATAAAATCCATGGCAATTATAACACTGTGAAGCCACAGCACTATTCGCCATTTCATTTAAAAAGCCAGTGTTCATAGTATCACAATATCACTCCCCACCAATCATTTTTATACTATTAATATTACTACTATCTTTAATTGATTATATGTGTGTATCAATAATTGTACCGACACAGTTAAATTAATTTGTGTATCGTTGGATTTCGAGAAACCGTAATATGTATAGCCTTTGGGGTAGCGGTAAGTAGTGTAAGAATCTTTGTCTGGTAACAGCTGAGCTAAACGTCACACGCCTGCATTGTAGCTAGACGTGTATGAGACGCAGAATATCTATAATATGGTAAGTTTGAAAGTTTAATTTTGTATTCGGAGTAATCGCAAGGAGTGATATAAATAATGTTCAGACATTAATTTTGGTAATGGATGCAATGAAAAATAAATAGAGTGATTTTTTTTTTGGAAAGTGATTTTAATTTTGTTAGAATAATAATTTCCACCGTTTCGGTGGATCTAAATTAATTTACAGCATTTCCAATTTAAATAGTAAATGAGTTGCGGCTAGAATGTGTTAGGTATGAGATGGGCCTTCTCGTCCATAACACGCTGTAATTCCTATAGTGTGGAAAGGTTATTAAATCATCTAATTCTTCGGAAGCTGACCTGGTGATTGTCGTCAGCTAATTAACCTTACTAATAAAGGAAAGCTCATAATAAGAACAATGAAATGACGTAAGGCAGCTCTGTCCAACAACTGAGGGAGGAACAAACGATTCTGCAAATCCTACGCACCAAACGGGACTCTGTGCTTTATGGCTTCGGGAGCAGCCAATAGGCACGCGTTTGGGGAACACTGCCAAGGCGATTACGGGCACTCCCAGGGATTTTCCGATCGGAGTTCTGCTCCAGATTACGGGCAGGCTTACCAAAACTGGTGCGGATGGTGGATGGGCTCGTGCGAAGGGAAAAAAAACGTCCATGTAATGCCAGACCAACGCGTATGAGTGGCGGCAAAACATTTAAAAAAATCCATGCATTTAATGGCCATCAGAGAACTAATAAAGCGGAATAATCAAGGTGGGAATTTATGGTGAATCTATCACAAGCACCAGGTAAAAGAGAATAAAAGCAAACTTAATTGATCTGGTCTTATGATCGTGGCAGGACCTACAGTTCGACATGTATTGCGAACCAATAGTGCGCTTGTGTATCTTAAACGTATGGAGGAAAGCTCATAAAAATTCCTCCCAGCTCTAGTACTTTCGTGATCTCTACTTGAATCACTTCGTTGAAATACGGTTTCGAAAACGAGGGTTAACGTGAATTACACACAAGCGTCATTGTGTAAACGTGGTTCGAACCCTACTGGTGCATAAAATTTTCAATACGAGGTCAAACACGTTAAGAGACGTTGTAGTAAACAACTGTCAATCACGACATTATGTATCAAAGGCCAAAGGTCTTTTGGAAGAGTAAGCTCGAATGGTCTAGAACCGGATTTCACCCTCTACCTTCTATATCTCTTATTAAGGATAAATCTTTCAGTGGTAACTGCCTACGCTCAGAATCGGGAATGGCATGATATTTTTTTTTTACTTATGGCTTAGCGCCTCATCGACGGCTAAGGTCATTAGAGGCGGGATGGGACTGGGAACGGGAAGGAATTTGGCCATGGCCTTTTTGAAGGAAGCATCCCGGTGGCATGATAAGAAGAAGAATTCAGGCTTTACATCAATATCACTGACACTAATCAGGAGCTATACTGAGATTGATTGATGCAAATCTTGTACAGAATCTGATATTTGAACGAACTGAAAGATAAGCTGTACACAATCAGATCCGCTGATCAGACAGCATCTTCGGCCTATTCCTGTGCAAAGATGAGAATTCCAGCCCCTAAGAAGATGAACACCTAATAACTTGACATAAGCTGAACTGGGTCCCCAACGACTTTTTTCCTTATGGCCTTGTCGATATCGAAGTATTAAAAGGCAGAAGGTGATTAGGGACAAGGAAAAGGATTTCAGAAAACCATGGAAATCCGAAATCAAGATCACCGAGCGACAATATGAACACACGTCCACCCGGATAGTTAATACCAAAGCGAAAAATGAGAAACACGCTGGCTTTAAGATGTTTACAAGCTACGTTTAGAATATCCTTCCGCAAGGCAAGATTTTGTTTCTTAACCAAAGCGAACGACCTTCCGTAAAATTAGAAGGAAACAATTTACCATCGACTTGAAAGTTCTAATTAAAAAAATAAAATAAAAAAGATTTTTAAGACATTTTACATATTTAATTATCGGCGTTTGTCATAAAGATATCTCAGCTCCTGCTAAACACTGAAGTTCGCTATCTCCAAAAAGCTCGTTGGATTGTATCAATCAGAGATCAGTATTAAAACACGATAAAAATGTTGAATAAAAAACAGTAGAGTTATCATTTCCGAAAGGAAATGTGTACTTATATGTTACTTTTAAGGACATCCGTATCAGTTATTCGATCGTAAAGTTAAAGAATTTTAGCCTCTGTGTTTTTATTCAGTAATAAAACATGCCTCAACTATCATGGAATAGTGTTTGTGTTTAATTCTTTTTACTACTTAACCTGCGAAGAAATATATTTGGAATAGGGAGCATAAAAATAAATCCCTTTTCTACGGAAAAATGCATGGTCGTACGTTGACAGTAATTCTTAGCTTTATTCTTGAGTTAATTACACATTGTTCATTATATTCATAGCTATGATACTTTTTTATTTTTAAGAAGAAAGAAAAATAACTTCTATGTAGCTTTCAGCAGATGCATTTTGCACAAGGAACATTTAATGTGCTTCGCGTAAATCCGCTTTCCGTAATTATATTTTAGAAAGCTTTTCCGTGATTACAATGCTTTAAATAAAGCAAAAGCGGCTTTTCCAAGCGACTGTAGTTCGTTACGAAAAAACTGGAGATCAGTTTATTCCACAATAGTTCCTGTAGTGACCATTTCTTTGGTGAACAATGATCAGAGGTTTCTCGTGTTCTCAATAAAATTCTGTGAGTAGCGAAATCGATACTTTGTTTATTTGTTGATCATTTTACGTTTATTGCAGGTGAATAACGGGTTTTTTTCGATTACAATAATTATTCAATGTGATGGATATCAGGACAGCATTAATGATGCTTTAAAATATACGCTTATAGTTATACTTGTTTTAGCTCTGATTGTATTTTTTCAAGTCACTATTTTGTTTCACAGTCATTTCCTCCCTCCTATCTCTTCTTAGTTCGTTCTTGGCGTGGTTTCACGAACGCTATATTTACCAGATTTTATGTAAGAAACTTTTTATTTACCTGTACTATAGTTTTATTTCCGTTGGTCTATTCCATTATATAATTTGTATCTGTGACATAAACCAAAATTACTCTCATGTTTTCAAGCTTTATCAGATCATATTTTCTGTGCTGGTATATTTTGTAATTTGCGATGTATATGATGTGGTAATTAGATACTGGTAAAGTGGTGCTATATTTTCCAAATGCTGAATCTTAGTCTGTTATCAGAAAATAGTGGTAATACAGCACATTCAGAACCTCTGAGAAACCTATTAGCTTTTAGAAATTCAACTTAAACCTCCATTTAATATTAATTAATAATACTTTGAAAGCTATGCGTAGAATGTAGCAAATAACATCAAATACTAACTTTTTTTATATAAATTATAAGTTGTTTTGAAATGATGGGTAACTCTAACTAGATATCAGTAATCTTAAATTTTTTGTCGCTAGCTGTTCGTAAAGGTAGAGTCATTATTTCTGAGTACGGAGCACCCTATGATTTTTACATTAAACTTTTCAGTCAGCGACTTTATTCTTGTTTTAAGCTTGTTCGAAAAAGTTATATTGAATAGTGAAACATCCTAGCGCTGTTGAAGGAAATTGTTATATTTAAAGATTACTTTAAAATTTTATTTCACGTTGCTACAAAAGCGTGTATTTTAGTATTTTAAATTATAATTTTATTTTTATCTTCTTAGTTTACAATTGGAATTGCAGGACATAAATATGAAATTAATGCATCGTCATCGGTTCTTACGGGTGAAAAATTTCAAACAGTTCCACAAATGAGTGAACATTGAAATAAAACATTCCAATGAATTCAACCACTTTTCTATTGGCACTGTCAGAGTAATGAGAATGTCAGGACATATCTATTATATTGTTGTATTGTCATTGGTTTTTAAACACGTGCAAAATTTCAAATATTTCAGATGCCTGGAAATGGGTGAACATTGAATCTAAAGATTTCATTGTATTGAACCATTTTTCTATTGTTACTTTCGAAGTAATGAGAATATCAGGACGTAGCTATTAAATTATTGTGTTGTTATAGGTTCTCAATACATGTGCAAAATTTCAAACAATTCGGACATCTTTAAAATTCAATTGTATAATTCCACCACATTCAACAATTTTTCTATTTTTACTGTCGAAGTAATGAGAATAGTCGGATGTTGCTGTCAGATTATTATATTGTCACCGAGTCTTAAAAAGTGTGCAAAATTTCAAACAACTCGGTCATCTGGAAGTGGATGAAAATTGAAATTAAAGATTGCATTATATTCATTCACACATTTCAAGCTAATATAAAGCGTGTAAAGTATAAGTGGTTTTGAAATGATAAGTAACTAACTGTAATTCATTGGTTGGTAAATCGTATTTTACATATTGGTCAACACTGACGAGACTGTTCTCATCTGTGATAAATGTGAAAATATTTAATGTGTTCTAACTAACTTTTGTGACCAAGATTGATAACTACGAAACATTGTAGTGATGGGAGATGCTGAAGGTAATGGTGACGTATCTCAGCTCATCAACAGTTTACAGGCCGAAGGTCTCCGGTTCGAGTCCGGCCGAGGGCATGGGTGTTTAGTGTTGTGTCTGTGAATGTCTTGTCCGTGTTGTAGTGTCCTTGTGTCAATACTTGATAGCGACAAATCACATTGAGCTGGCTGTATGGCCCAGTAGCCGAACGCCATTAAAAAAATAA
This sequence comes from Vandiemenella viatica, assembly GCA_031002005.1. Lineage (NCBI taxonomy): Eukaryota > Metazoa > Arthropoda > Insecta > Orthoptera > Morabidae > Vandiemenella > Vandiemenella viatica. The sequence continues at coordinate 154,241,059 of JARYHS010012519.1, read as the reverse complement.
AAAATAAAATAAACAGTTTACATGTCTTGGCTGGGTCTGTTTTATGCATAAGCCTCTCCATTTTCTTCTTTCTTCCAACCACCGCTCTGTCAGCAGTGCGAACGGTCCTTTCCTCTCTTCAGTACACACTCCTTCCCTCCTCTCAGTAATCCGTCCCTTGGTACTCCTCTGGTATTTCAGATAATGCATCCATCTCGTACGTACAAAACCTAGCATTCTGAAAAGAATAAGGCTACATCGTAATCATCCTACAGTTAAACGATGGATACAAATTAAATCTACTTTGTCGAAATCTAAAGGGGCGTCCGTTAATTATGTGAAATAAAATGAGGGGGGGGGGGGGGTCCGGCGAAATCTCACCAAGAGGAGGGGGGGGCGTCAAAAACATCACGTCATCCTTTTTAATTACTTGAAGAACAGGAGAGGTAAAAAAAAGGATATGTACGAGTATACGACGTCGATTCCAACGTTAACAGGAAAAGCTTTTTTTTTTTTCTTTAAATATCTCCAAAACTTACAAGGCCTCACCTTAACATACGCTGGGAGACGGGGTCCAGATTTCCGGAAAACACCTCACGTGATTAATGGACGCCCCTAACGTCATGGCCTGGCACTACTTTATCTGAGCCAAGAATGCTGATGTATCAACAGTAGTACAAGTTGAAAACTGGATAGGCCAATCACCTTCGAAGAAATCTCGCAGGTGCAGCTCATTGAAGAAACAGAAATTAGCAATTGATGAGAGTCGGAGGAACATTAGTGGGGAAACTATTCAATATACTCACTTGAAACTACGTGGAAATATGGAATGAATCACTTTAAAAGTTATGACGGAGGGTTATTTTGCTATCTTTTCTAGTTTCTTATGAATAATTTCTTTTTGAATAACCATATTTTTTTAAAAATATGTGATATTTTATTGAATTGCGTATCAATTATTGGACTTATTACAATAATTTTGTGTTAAAACGTAATTTGGACATGATGGAGTAACATATACAAATTTTATCTCCATGTCTTGGGTACTTTTTGAGAAAATGTTCCACAAATTTGAAAAAAAAACTTATATACGGGAAATGGCTTCTAATGTTTGCCAAATACATTTCTGCACTATAGCATGGCGCGTATAAAAATAGTACTAACTCCAGTTCAGGGACAAGTATAACGTTACATCAAAGTTTCCCTTGGAGAGGATGGTTCAGACTAATTTTTGGAAACAAAAACAAAATTCGATTTTTTTTTACTTATCCAACTTGGTATCCCCTTTACATAAACAATACTCAAAATGTTTCTTCAGACATTTGTAAGGGGATGGCTTGATAAAAGTAGTAGTACATGGAAAGAAGATAGATGGATATGATCACAAGCTGGCACTTGATTTCAGTCATAAGGCAGTGAGAAAATTTTCGTTTGTAGGCGAGAGAGTCAGGGATTGGAATCAATTATCAGGGGATATGATGGAAAATTTACCAGTAACATTGCAAGAATTCAAAATTAAAATTCGTTGACGGTTTTCAGTATCCACCACATAAAACAACATTACACAAGAAAAAAAACACTTAGCGCACATACAACATAATTACACGTTTTGCAGACAAATGGCAAAACAACTTTCCCCTGGGAAGTGTTAAGCTCAGGACAATCCGGCCAAATCCCAATACGTCGCATCCCGAAAAAAGCGTCTCTGTAATAGCGGGATAAGTTGGAGGAAGAAGATGTGGGGAAATATTTTTTCAATTAAACAGTTATTTATATTATGTGCCATACTTTTAACCAGCTTAGAATCCACGTGGCCTTATACTGCCATCTATATTGTCATATTATTTTCAGCGTTATGCTGCCATGCTCAAGATTATGGAAATAAGTTGTTAGTCTGCTGGGATTTTAGCGCACTTAATCTCTTTAGGCAATTATTATCTAAACTTGGTGGCAGGAATTTTGTAGAAATTCGTCCAGCAGAGCAGATGCTGGAATTTCATTCAAACTCGTTCGAGGTAAGAAGTGATTAATATGTTCATCTATTTCCGCCCGCGTGTATTTCTCGGTATCCATTCTGGTAATGTTTGCGCAAGGTAGTTAATTTTGTTCGCAATAGTATGAAACTTTAATAGTTAGTTATCGACTAATACGTAAAACACCTTTTTTTTTTTTTTGCTGTTCAGAGTGGATTTACGCACAGATCCTCAACGCATCTGTCTTTTTCTTCTGAGGAGTTCCACTGAAAACTGTTTTGTTATGTTCCTTAGGCTCTGTTCTGTGGGTAATGAAATATACCTTCCTGAAATATTTCATCAGTATCATCGCAGAAGACGGTAGACTTACGAGGCCAGTAAAAACTGAAGGATGGACTTGAGGAAATTAATAAAGCTTCTGTTTTTACTAGTCTGATAACGAAGCACTAAAAATATAGGCTAATCGAGGAATGATTTCTAATAGCTGCGTAAAAGAACACTAAATTTTGTAATTTATTCCCATAGTATTCTTTTTTTTATTTATGGCTTTACGCCTAGTCATCTCGATGTAATTAGAGGCGGAACAAGACTGGGGGAAAGGGTCAGGAAGGAATTCGGCTGAGGCCATTTGAAGGAACCATTCCAATATTCGTCTGGAGTGATTTGGAAAATCCATGGAAAACCTAAACCGGGATGGCCGGAAACCCGCGTCCTTCCAAATGCGCGGCCAGAGTGCTATCACCATGCTCGGTCCCGTGGTACGAATATTAATTTCAGAGACTTAGGAGTTACGCCTTGCTCTCGAGGCATGAGCTTGTAAGTTTATTACCAAATTGTTTCAGACACGATAAATATTAAGCCTCTGTAACTTAAGTCGACGAGATAACTGTAACTTTCCTTCCTTTGCCTTTGTAATTCTCATTAATTAATACCTATCGGACTTCGTACTAAAGATTGACTGCATTCACTGTATCACTATTTGCTGGCCACTGGGTAAATGGCAGGAACACTTAAAATAATAAATAATTTATCGAGAACATCCAAAAAGAAGATCGAAGAATAATAAGGAAAATTATTGGACCAACCAAAACAGAAGAAGGCTACAGACTAAAGTCAAACAAAACAGTAGAGTCCCACTCAAACATAGCCAACGACATCAGAAAACGCAGACTAAAATTCTACGGTCACATCTACAGGATGCCAGATCACAGATTAACTAAGCAGATATTCAAACTCATGCAACCATTAAAAATGCCTAACAGTTGGTTCGATCAAGTAAGACAAGACCTGGAAAGAGCTAAAATCAAGAGTTCAGAAATCATATATCGCAAAATCTTCAGACAAAAAATACACAACTAATAGTCATGCCAGAAACCAAAGCCAAGAAGACCGGCGCAACTTGGAAAGAAGAGATAAAATTTGCCTTCAGTAAACGAATGCGAAAATACTGGAATAGCAAAAGAAACTCAGACAGAAAATGACTACGTTTTGCGTGATATGTATAAGTCTATTCGCATTAAAAAAAGATATAATAATAATTTTTATTCTATCTGTTTTATTGAACTTGGCATTCACATCTATCAGTCTACACCATACATTGTCAGTGCATAATTGTTCGTGCATAGCAACACTGACAAAACAGTAATAAATCCTGACAAATTATCTTAGCGCAATCAGATTCTTCATAACACTACAGTCACATAATCTCGTAGCAAGAGTAACATACTTTTACAGAGACATTGACGAGCATAAAGAGAGAAAAAATGGACTTATATAGCTTTATGCAGGGCTGCCTTCCGATACAGGCAGTAACAACTACAGACCAGCACTAAGCCTTCCTATTGTGTTTGGTGGGAATTAACTAGCGTTTCTCACAACGGGGTCTTGGATTCCGTTCTGTCTTTTCCTGTTGCTCAAAATACAGCTTCGTCACAACAAAAGAATAGATTCCTTAATTAAATTCGTATTACTACTTACTTCAAAATCTAACAGTTCCTAATTATGCGCTTTATCTTTTCTTTCGTCGCACCACATAACCCAGCCTCGCCAGGAAAGAAGTGTTGTTAATTTAGAACTAACGTCACATCTGCCATCTTCTCTGCGCCCTAGGAAATCTCGTTTTTTGTATCCGTAATCTAGTGTTGAATATCGTGGAAAGTTTGTCTTGGAATCCGTGCACGCTTTGACCCCTTTTCTCTCTAGTCTATTCTTCTAGTGTCTGTTACACGCGCAGAGAAAATAGACAGGGGGGAGGGTGGAGAAGAGACCTAGCCCCGAGCAAGTTGTCTGCACACTGCAACACTTGCTACCTCGAGGGCGTCTATACTTCCTCGCTACTTCTTCCACACCCTTCAACCACCTCTTCTCACAAACATCTTTTCCTTCGCCGTCGGATATTAATTAGAATGTGAAAATTTTAATAAAAGAACCGCAGTTCGTTAGCTGAAAGAAAGCCCAGAGCGGTGTTCCTTCATAACTTTTTTCTCGTGCCGCCTCTCGGAGCGCAGATGCTGGGAATATTGTTTCGGCGGACGGGCCGTCGTTACAGAGTAGGAGGCCGGCTGGCTATGCTAATTTGATCCGATATTCATGCAAATCAGCCTTTCGGCAGCCTCGCTGCGCTATTACCGTCACAGTGAGGATTTGCTAGCGTGCCCCAAGTGGATGTTTTGTCCCGGCAACCTCTCTCCCAGGCCATTTTCATCTCGCTCACTGTCTCTCGGCTACATTAAACTCGGCGATACTCAGCCCTTATGCGTTGTCTCCTACACAACGTCCGTTTGTGCAGAGCTTTTCTAACCAAGTGCCTCTGTAAGCCAAATCCTGCCGCCTAGAACCTATTAAAGGATGCACATTGTACGAGTCCAGATGGGTTATCGGCGTGAGAACGATGTCTTTAATGCAGCTTCTGTTTGCATAACCTATATATATGAGTAAGAAGGAGGGGGAAACAGAAAATACATGCAATACTACAACATTATTTGTATTTTATGGTTAAAAAAAGGTAGCAATCAGGATACTGCAATCAAATTCGTTTTTTTTTTTTTTTTTTTTTTTTTTTTTTTTTTTTTTTTTTTTTTAATATACCAACATGGCATAATCCCAACAAATATAAACCAGAGTTAAGAAATAAGCCCAATATACTTTAGTAGCTGTTATCCGCGACTTCGCACGCTTTTACTTAGAATTTTATTGCTAGAATTGGATATACGCGTAGAAAGTTACGTACAACATGTCCCAAAAAGTTCGGAGTCAGGATAGCTTAATACAAAACGTATTGATGTCAAAGAAAGTTAGGTAAACACGTAAAAGGTGTCCCAAAAAGAATGGAGTCGGTATAATGTAATACCAAGAACTTTTAGGTTAACACAGAATAATAGTCTGGTGCAACGAAAATCCACATCTGCTCTATACAATAAGTTGTTTTTGTACATGAAATTCACGAACAGATCATAAACAAACTGACTGCGAGAGAAACAAAGCCTGAGTGAATGGAATAACATTACAGAGACTTACACACGCTATCCGTCTGTCTGTCAGCGATCATTAGTTTACAAAAATTATTGACAAAATATGTTATTTATAACAAAAGAACCTCTATGTCTTTCCTAATGAAACATAGTGTTTCCTTGTCTAATTTCGTCAAGATTTAATCATGAAAACGTAGCAAACAGGCGGAGAGCCAGAGTTACTTTGCATTTATGATACAGGGCGTTCGCCGGGAAACGCTACCCTCCCAGTCTTTGCCGTCGGCAACTTGCTGGGACAGTGGCGCCAGCAAATCCCGCCACACGGCGCCGTGAATCACCGCACTGTTTAACACCTCCGCTGCCCCCAAAAGTGTTGTGAATAAACGTTTCTTTGCGGTTTGGCTGGTTTGGGGCTTCATACTCTTACTGTACCGTGTTTGAGTGTGAGTAAAATTATGTTTCGTTACAGTTTGCAACAAAGAATATTTCTCTACGATACATATGTGAAGAAGAAGTCGTTTAAAAAGTGTCGCAGTAAATTTCGTCGTGAATATCCTGGCGCTTTACTGCCAGCCAAATCAACAATTCTGCGTCTGGTTAAAAAAGTAAGACAAACGGGTTCATTTTTTAACAAAAAGAGACTGTCGGTCAACCGTATTGACGATATCGCTTTTCGACTAGAACAGTCACCCAAAAAATCATTCAGTCAGTTAGGGCAGCAGGCAGGCGTATCTAAGACGTCAGCTTGGAAAGTAACAAAGCTAGTTCACTTAAAGCCGTACAAAACAATTGTGGTGCATAAAATTACAGAAATAGAGCAGGGGCCTAGGATTAGATTTTGCAACTGGTACCTGCCCGGTGTCCACGATGGCACTGTTGATCCGCAACTGACGTCACATTTAAATGCTTAGCACATACAAGTTTATGAAGCGTAATTATTATGAAATAGTCCGCGGCCGACGGTCGAACAATGCCGGTTGCTGACCGCTCGCTCGCCGGGAGCAGTTTCTTCCTTGTAGCGCTAACAGTGGGTAGCGTTTCCCGGCGAAAGCCCTGTATTACTGTACATAACGTTGGTTATTCTGGCAGCAGTCATTAGGTGATATGACTACATTCGTGTGATGAATTCTACAGTCGTTTGTTTACTTACTGTCACGATTTGTGAACAGAAGGTTCTTGCACAATGCATAATTATTGAGTTGCTAGTACATGTAGGAGTTAAATCAGCATGAATATTCCGCAGGTTTGGTGATGGTACACTTTAGACCTCCCAAATTCTTCTAACCTCACTCAGGTACGTCATCCGAGAACAGAAAAGAGGCCCCAGAAATGTTTGTAAATTCCATACCTTATTCATAAATAGTCAGGAACAAATGTTCATGGATTTATGACAGAATTATTAAAATCAAAAGTAAGAAATAGTTCAGAATTTTAGAGCACTGTAAAGTGAATTACACAGAAGTACCTTAAAAAGCACGTATTAATTGTATGTGGTTTTAATTTAGTTATTTCAAATGTACTTAGATACAGTTAGGTAGTGAAGGTTTGAAAATTGTGCCTATTAGACGACGACTATAGTGGTACATGAACGTTGATGCCATCGAAAGTACAGTCACTTTCACCGAACATAAAGTATAATTGTCACTGCCATTCATAGTGTTACCGTAATTCACAGTTTTGTATCTATCCGAAGATAGCAAAGATTCACAAGAAACAACTTCAGTTCCACATTTCTAGCGTGATAAGTACGAGGAGTATAAGTCGCAATTTCTTGCTATCAATTTCTTTTTACTATAAATTCATGTCTATCATCTGAATATATGTATTAACAGTGTAAGTAAGTGCTGATTATTTTTTCCTAATAATTCAACATTGAAACTATTAGTATAAATCAATTCCCATTTTATATAGTCTGTAAAAGGAGTACAATTCAAGTTATACAATAATAATGACTTATACAGTACTCTTTGTACTTATCGCGATAGAGTTGCTGTTTAACTAAACTCTTACCCACAGTAATTATTTAAAAGATTCTATAAATAATTATTATTTTACTAATCTCTGAGATTGACAGAAATAGGTTACTATCAGTACTTATTTCTTCAGAAAAATTGTTTTCAGTGTCTTTCAGTCAAACAAACAATGGTAAATATTCTCAGAACAATGCCTGACAGTCAATTTTTCTTGTGTCACTTGTGTCTTGTATACAAACTTTAACTACACTGACACTTAACGGTATGAACAAGACTTGGATGAGTTTAGTAACATATTACCGGTGGTATATCACTTTACTCGACGACTCAGTTATGAAATATTACCTGAGATCTTAATTTCATATTTTTCAGGACGTTTCTAATAATTTGAAGGAAATGATGCACTTGGGCAGCTTTCTTAATCTCGTATAATCATTTCCCTAACAAGTGGAAGATTCTCGAGAGGATGAAGATTTATTCACGTTCTCGGTATTGTCTGACCAATAAAATCACTCCTCAACTCAGACCACCCAATCACATATTTAGACGATTAAAGAAATGTAGAACTCCTAACAATCTTAGAGTAAAAATGTCTCAATGGCTAAACAAAACATAAATTTTGTGTGCCAATAATTACCTATTACGTCTGATATTAATTTGGGAAGCAAGAAAAATGCTATTAGTTTCGGCGAGAAGGAAAAGTAAAACTAATCGTTTCATCACAACTTCACAGCAATTCAGTGCATTATGACCATAAACATAACTGGTGATCCCATTATTGGGATTCTGGTCGGAGAGATTGGTAATATCTGGTGGTATTTCAGAACACAACACTTTAGCACCTCATCAAATACTTTCAACCGCCATAACACTACATCGTTTCATTGCGGTTAATTTCGGCCGTTGGATTCTTATCTTGCCTGATTCATAAGATTTTTAAATAAATTATCAGAGTTTTCGGAGCTGTCCGGTATTTACTTACCAGAACCTTGCGGGAAAGAGGAAAAGAAACAATTTAATGCAAGTAACCTGAAACTGTCATCCCGACGATCTCGGTATAAGCCTCAGAAACGTAAATGCTTTCAGACGTAGCTCACTTTGTTCACTTCTGCCTCGAAAGCATGTTAAATGTGACGTTGAAAAGAAGTGTTTGCCTATAATTAGGAGAAACGTCACAGCTACATATGACTCAACCCTGGCTGGAAAATAACGGGAAAATTAACTGTAACAAGGCAACAAATAAAGGATTTTAGCTGCTGAGCTTTCATTTCCGCTGTTTTTGCCTCTCATTTTAGTCAGATAAAAGTATTTATTTATCTTCTTGCGTTTCTTTTGTTATTTTATTTTTGAAGCGAATGGCATTTTGTTTCTCTTCCACATTTAAAAGTATTTAGACAAAATAGCTGTTTATTATTATGCGCACATCTCCTACTAGTGTTTTCCTGCTGAATAATACATTCCAGATTTCTGATGATTGGATGTTGTGATACGACCACAACAATAAAAATATGCGCTGTGTAGAAAGCTTGGGAATGTGTTTATTGTTTTTTGAAATGACTGTATTAAGCAACATTTTGACAATACATTTTTAAAATAATATTACAAACAAATATAAAAGTGTGAGGATAGGTAGCAATCTGAGTTGTGTTAATAGGTCGATCTTTAGTCAAATAGCTAATGAAGCAACAAATATTGTCTATGACTTAACATTTTATATAGGAGCACAAGAGAAACTTCTACTCAGATCGTAACTTTTACATCACGTGTTTCGGAGGAGGTTTACGAAAGTAATAAAACACAGGCTGATGAAATGAGTAATCGTTGTTCCTCTGTGCAGTCTACGTTCATAGGAGGTAGTTCGGTTGCCCTAATTCCCTTCCCTGCACCGCTGGGAACCACCGTGTTCGTAATTTTCTTTCAGTCTGTTTTCTCACTTCTCTCGGTAGAGCCGAAACCTCCTTTCATTTCCAAGGGACTTTACTTCAATTCTACCTCCGCTCCACTGGTTCTGCTACCATTGTCTTACAGCATATTTTGACATTTTCACAGGGCATGAGCACAACTTTGTATGGTTAAGTAAAAGACAGATCCGAAACAAATGCTTTGAAATTCTAATAAAATTCTGAAGATCCGTTCCCTTTAAATGGCTTATCAGGAAATAAGATCGAGCTTTCTGGGTGAGTGGTTACGCTCTGGCCTCTCATTCGGAAGGACGCAGGTTCAAATCCCCGTCTGGCTATTCATATTTGGATTTTCAATGGTTTCCACAAATCACTCCAGACGATTACCGTGATGGTTCCTCTAGAAGACCATGGCCGATTTCCCTCCATTTTCTCGCCCTCAGTCCTTTCCTGCCTGTAATGACCTTGACTTCGACGAAGCGTATTATTGGTGTGGATTTGATTGTAAAAAAATACGTAAACATGATGAGCCCCGTGCCTTAATGCGACTGCTTTTTCAACAATTATTTTTGGTTTTCATAACATGTGCCAAACACGCCTGTACCTATGAATAAAGCAAACACCAAGCCAATATACCTACTATTTATCATTAATAAGACCACGTTAGTTAACTACTACATTTATATCCCTCAAAGTTGTATACTAATTCTGAAAAGAGAAAAAAGGAAAGAAGAACGTTAAAAAGTTTCGTGGATCAGTTTAGCGTAACTCATTAGACTATAAGATTTATCGAAGTTGCTGATTATACGGTCGCCATGTTATTTTCACTTTTTTAAATTTCTTAACATCTTGAGATTAAAATGTAGCTTCATAAATGAATAAGGTTGTCGGTTAACTGTTGCTTCATATTAATTCAAGAATGACGTCGTCGTGTGAACTGAAATACATCATATTTCTTTCAGAGGAATCGAAGGTACTTACAAAACTATTGTGCTTACAGACCGCTTATAGATATACGTAGCGCGAAAAACTTTGGAACACTACAGTGGCGCTATCAGCTGTTGTTGTTGTAGGTTTTTTTTTTTTTAAACCTAAGCGATGATTGTAGGCCCGTGCAAACAATCCAGTACTATTAAATTTACTTTTTGATATTCCATAATTTATTAATTTCACTCAAACTAATGTGGGATGATTTAAAATAATAACGTGGGCAATTTTTTAAAAAAAATCCTAAGCGATGATTGTAGGCCCGTGCGAACAATCCACAATTATTAAATTTAATTTTTGAAATTCCATATTTTATTAATTTCACTCAAACTAATGTGGGATGATCTAAAGCAATAACATGGACAATTTAATGGTCTCTATTAACGCTTTAAATACGGTATACCAAATAATTTTTAATTACTGAAAATAAGTAAAACAATGTTTTTTTTATCCACTGATAATACCTTCCTTTCTACGTTACTATTTTTTAATAACAAATAATATTACTACAGCTACTCATATATACTATCACCATTATTTTACTTTTAAAAATACTCTGACATTTTAACAAAAGGTTTTACAAGAATTTCAATAAACAAATTATCCCGATTAATCCCTTTATACACGTAAAACTAATTAAAAAATTGATAACTAGAGGATAAAAAATTCATTATATGCTACATTATGCTTCTGCTGCTGAAATTTTATGAAAATAAAAAACAGAACCCAAATACAATTTCGCCAATTTTCCATCTGGTATACCAATGTCGCTTAGAGTTGCAGGTTAATAACAATTCGTTTGCCCTTATATACTACTTGTTTGTTGATTCAAGGCCCATCTGTTGCGAAAATCCTGACAAACTGTTTCACAGTCTGCGGTAGCCTTATAATACAGTTTCTGAACAAGTTATTCGCAAGAGTTATTAAGGAAAACCTAACGATGTAACGCGGCATAAATCTTGAAGGCAGATAAGCTGGGTATTAAGGCTAAGCCTGGGCGCATTTACGATAAACATAGCGGACGTCGAGATAAATCACCTAACAAGACGCCGAGCGGCGGCCGCGCGCGCATAATGGATTACGACAAAGCCCAGCTGACCGCGCTCAGAGGATGCCGCTAAACTTGAGGGCGAAACGACAATTGAGATTAAAAAAAAAGGTTTCGGAGGGAGCCGGAAATATTCGGCTTCTGTGGACTTCGTAAATAAATGTGTGTTTGTTAGACCCCGTAGAACATTTCTCACATTTTCAATTGACGTCTGTGTAGTCAAATGCGAGATGCCAACTATAGATCGCTTCTGGCTTAGGTACTAGTCATCAAATCCTAAATTTTGGAATTTTTTATAACCTCCAAGAGCCAGTATCTAACAAATAGGATAAAGCAACGGCACAATGATCTAGAACAGCGTTTCTCAAACTTTATCTACCCACACGATTAAAATTTCAAAAATAATTCTAGGCACCACTGATTAACAGTATATGGGACTAATTTTTTACCCATGTGTATATTTGTAACCAACCCTTCGATTATTACTGGCACGTATCCCGGTCATTTAAGAGACAATAAGTCCCTCATAAAACAGTCATTATCTTAATTCTGCTCTCTTTAAAGACGACAGGTAACGCATTTAGTGAATGGACTATTATCGTAACGATGCATCCATATCCACAAATCCTGGAAATACCACATGTTTCCTGGTCATTGAAATATTCATGGCTTTCAGAAAGTTTGGCATATTGGTTCTACTCGCTTATACCCTTATATTTTACGAGTATATTCATTTTATATGAACAATTTTTAGTAATTTATTTCTTGTTATGATATCTTTAATTCAATTAGCATTAAGTTTTTAATATTCTGGCTGCGCTCCTCCAGAATTTGCGGATCACAAGTTCACAATCGCCGCTAACATAGACTGATGACATTGTTTCTCTCAGTTTTTGTCTTTCAGTCTTAATGTTTTCAGTCATCATCTTAACCTAATAACACACGAAGACTGAATTCTAATTGTGTATACCATACGTACACTTGATTTCATCCGAAAGATAACTCCCTTCTCTGAAGTCAATCTATTACAAAGTCTCACTTAAAATTTAATAAACTGGAATAATTTCTAGTTGCTGGTTACATTTCTATCTCCAACCGAGTCCATTTAAATAATACAGGATCGCTAGAATAAAAGGCATTTAATGATTTCTTTTGGCCATGTAGCAGTAACGCGTTTTGGTTTTAGAGAAAACAGATCTTTTAAAATGCTCCTATCTTGATCTACTTACCTTATAAAACTGACAACAAATGAGCAACATTTTCTGTGATGAATGTACTTTTGAGTACTTTTTATAACATGTCCTTTTAAATACGATTTATACAAAGGGAGACCGCCATACATTTATTCACCCTTCATGTCATATGACTTATATTCTCATCTAGAGCTTTATCCCTCGTTAAATTCAGTAAATTTTTTGTGGACGTTGATGGCAGCTCTGATATTAAACAATATTAGTCGTAAATTCTCATTATGAGCATTAAACATTCCAATATTGTTGAATAAAACGTATTAAGAGAACATAAATTAATATACAAATCCTTAAAGAATAAAAAAATTAAAAAGTGAGTTCATCATTAACGTATTTGTTGGAATCTGCTTTCATGTCATTCGGAGAAATTAGTTATTCAAAATGAGATAACCTACAATTTAAAATATAGTAATTGAAAGGAGCTAGGTCATTGCAATCTCAGTCACTATTGTGAGTTAATTGTAGGTTTTTATGATCTTATCATTTCCCGCATTCTCTCACCATCACTGAGGTTAGTTACTATCCCACATTTTGTTCCAACTTGACCTCTTTGCCGATAATAATAAGATGAGCAGTCCTACCAGATTTCCTCTGCCTCTAGACACGCTGCGAGACTAAATATAGTTGAAAAATGCTTTTTCTTGATGAGGTAAAGAAATTCCGTGAAAATAAGTTATGCTTCACTGTGTTTGATAACCACAGAGCTTACACGTTGAGCAGCAACATCACTGGCTAAAAAGGTCCATAACAGATGAAAATTTGATTTCCATTTCTCTCAACGTCAGAAGATCTGCCGAGATTTCGCTAAAAGGCGTTCGCATTTTTTAATAGCCTTTGTTCTCTTCGACCATTTAGCCAGTTTCAATTTATTTTGTACTAACTATAGTATCAGATTCATGTAGTGGGTTACACAATAGTGAGAACGATACAAGACGAACACAACGCGTGATTAAAACCACACATACCGTAGGCAGGTCCCGAACCGGCGACCCTTAAGATGTGAGACCAGCGTGCTAGCCCCAACACTGCCAGGGTTGGCAGCCATTCACTCTGATTTCGTCCAACCAGCGAGAAACACCTACTCATACTTATGGCTTTCTGCAATTACGCAGAGTGGTGGCAGCAAATACTTTACTGCATGCGGGAGGAAAGATTGTTCAGGTTGGCCGAAAAGAATCTTCGAAACCTTACAACAGCCCGTTTCCTATGCTTCACGAACGGTGAATGAAACATTAAGAAAAAATAAAAAAAATGCTTTGGTGTTACCTGATAGTCGTGAGGATATTCTGTCCTGTAGTTGTCGTCTTGAGATGTCTGATATCGGTTCTTTTTTCCCTAATGGCTTGAATGGCTGGAAAATCTAAGAGGTTCGGCCACCTGTCCGTCTTTCGTCTCTGCCGTGACCACTAACCTAATCGAGGAACTGAAGTGTCCCCATTTGCCAGTGAAAAGTCTGATTTGCGTTCTGTATGATAAGTTTCTACTTTGTTTGTGAAATGTGTAATCATTGCGTCAGAGATTGGGGACATTTCCCCCCCCCCCCCCCACAATCGCAACCAGGATGATCGGTACTCCGAGCTCGGGGTATGAACGTCGGCCCGTTGTTCATTTGAGGTTGGTGAATACTTCATAGTTCTTCACAGGCGGAATTTATAAGTGCACACCCAGATGGAGTTGTGCTAAATGAATTAAATTAGGCTCTAAATACCCTCATATGAAGACTCTTAAATGATTAAAAAAGTGAAAGATTTACATGTAATCAAATAGTATGAGAATTACGGGGTTATTTATTATGCAAAATGCCTATTTTTTTTTTTTTTTTTTTTTTTGTAAGCGTATAAGTGTGAACAGTGTGGTATAACATGATACTTTTTTTTTACGACAAATTCTTGTTGACCAAGTACGTCAAGGCGAAGACTGACGATCCTGTACACCCAAATGTCTAACTTTTAGAGACGTCGGAGAATTGGCGTGTTTGAAATGGGTACATCATATCGTGAAATATCCCAGAGGATTGGCCGTAGTGCAATTCCATTAATCAGACTTGTTACACAGTGGATGAAGGAAGGCTCTAGTTCTCCTAGAACAGGCAGAGGTTCATACAAAAGGACAATAGCAGTGAAGACCGCCAAATTGTGTAGGTGGCTATTGGTGACGGAAGGGTGACTGCAGGTCAGATTCAAGCAGTGTTTACAGAGCGAGTCACCACCGTCTGTAAACCAATTGATTGAAGCTGGGTTACTCTCTCTGACCTGTATGCAATGTGTTCCATTAACCTGATTTCGTTGGCAGTATCGTCTAACCTGGTGTAATGCAAAACGCAAATGGACGCGTGAATGACGTATATTTGTTTTTAGAGACGAATCTCGAATTTTTCTATGGCAAAGTGATAAATGGCTACATGTACGCAGGTGTAATGGAGAAACGGCTTACCCGGCTGTGATTTCAGAATGTAACACAGTTCCAGCAACTTGTGTCTTTTTTTTTTTTTTTACTTATTGCTTTACGCCTCGTCGACGGCTAAGGTCATTAGAGGTGTGATGGGACTGGGGACAAGGAACGGGCTGGAATTTGACCACGGGCTTTTACAAGGAAGCATCCCGGCATTCGCCTGGAGTGATTTGGGGAAACCATGGAAAACCCAAATCTGGATGCCCGGACGGAGATTTGAACCAGCGTCCTCCCGAATGTGGGGCCAGAACGTTGACCGTTCACCCACCACGCTCGGTCCACTTGTGTCATTGTTTGGGAGTAATCAGTTTTGTCAGCAGGACTGAGCTGGTTGTTGTTGAAGGCACAATGACAGCCCACTACTGTGCTGACTGTGTGCTGCACCCTATTGAGTCCACCACCCAAATCACATTATCCAACAGTATACATGTAATGCCTGTCCTCATTCTGTGGCCATCACAAGACAAGCCTTGCACGGGGTTACGATCGCAATTCACACCGCACGTTCAACAGATTTGTCGCCAAAATAGTATGTCTGGGATGTCACGAGTAGACACATTAGATCACATGGTCACCCAGTACAAACTGTGCAGCAAGATATGGAGGTGTATAAAGACATATCCCCAGAAGACATTCGCACACTTATTGATTCAATGCTGGCGTGGATACACGAAAGTATAGGTGCTGGAGGTGGATGCACTTCTTACTGACAACTGTATCTACAGGTAATAAATAATCTGATCTGATCCTGATCAATTTAGATTTGTAATAGTTTCTTCGGGGTATAACCCTGGATATTGTGACATATATGCGACATCTAACCAACCGATTTTTTTTTTACTGCTTTACGTCTCTTTTTAACATCGACGTCTTTTAGAGACGGGAAAGGATGGGGGGCAAGGATGGGGGCAAGGAATGGGAAGGAATTCGGCCATGGCCTTTTGAAGTAAGCATCCCGGCATTTGCCTGGAGTGATTTGGGGAAACCATGGAAAACCCAAATCTGGATGCCCGGACGGGGATTCGAACCGCCGTCCTCCCGAATGCGAGGCGAGAACGCTAACCATTACACCGCCCCGCTCGGTCTAACCTACCGAGCGTGGTGGTGTAACGGCTAGCGTTGTGGCCTCGCATTCGGGAGGACAGCGGTTCGAATCCCCGTCCGGGCATCCAGATGGATTTTCCATGGTTTCCCAAATCACTCCAGGCAAATGCCGGGATGCTTCCTTCAAAAGGCCATGGCCGAATTCCTTCCCATTCCTTGACCCCCATCCTTTCTCGTCTCTAAAGACCTCGCTGTAAGAGATACGTTAAACAGATAAAAAAAAAAATAAAGACATGTAACCAGCCCACCCTGATCCATAATATTTCTAATTACAGTTGTTTATTTCAAAGGTAATTATAAATTTTGTATTTCTTACAGTAAAAATTCAAATAGTGATAATGAAGCCTTGTTTCTGGAGTTAGAGAATTTCATTGTTGTCGCAGCGCAAGAAAGGCTCCGCAGGTAGCTAGATGCCACGCAGTACAATACACTCGTCACTTAGTTATAATACATTCAGTGCAGCCCGCCAGTAAAAACATGGCATAGGGTGCTAGAGTGCTGAGGCACAGGCCTCCACTTGTATGACTGAGTAGTATTGGAGTTATAAAAGATGTACATGTAGAATATTGACAATGAAAAGGAATTCTGCAAAGATTTATGTTTTGGAAATGATGTGCGACAAGTTACGCAAATAAATAAAATAAAGTATATTTTCGCATTATTATTTGTATAACAATAATACCTACCATTGAAGTAATTGAACAAAGAGATGGGTATTGAATTAAGAAAAGATAAAGAGTAATTAAAGTGAGTTTTGTTTGGTAAAGGGAAGAGTGGAAGCAACAACCTGGTCATACACTCGAAACAGAAGAGGTTCAACTGTTAGAAGATATCTACAAAGTTTCCTAAAATTACACCATATCTATATTGATGTTGCACTTTTTAATTTCCGCGAGAGTATTTATAAATTTTAAACATGGAAGAGATAGACAAGTACCACCAAGAAACCTCGGAATTTGTGGGGCGCTTGACTCCTCCGCCTCCCTGCAGTAGTCGCGGGGAAGATTAACGTGAGCGGGATGAAGACCTGCCACGGGCGTAGCAACCATTTTGCTTAGGGTGTTTCTGTTAGGAAGTATCCTAACTCTGGAACGGACCACCTACAGGCCCAACTAATACACAATTCCCAGTCAGATGACAACGCTCTCTTCTTTTGTCTCCCTTAGATTGGACGGTGTTGAATGATCCCTGATGTGCAACGTGATCTTTTTCTTAAAAGCTGAGGAATATATTCCTCTCGGTGTTCCGCGAGGCCAAAGTTCTTCCAGCCGGAGGAGTATTCGTGCTTGCAAAATACTTAACGCCGTCTTTTAATCTCGCAGCTATATTAGAAGTGCATTCAGATAAAATTAAAACATCAGCAGTCACAAACAGATTTGTGATACATTAGAGTAAGTCGGGGATATGTGGACCATGTTTTTTTAAAGTAATTTTTTTTTAAAACTTTGCAATGTATAGGATTTGTTATATATTTTTATAAAATGTATATATGGCCGTAAACAATTATTTACACCTTTTCAGCTGTTACACTGATCACACGTGAAGTTATGATTTTTTCTTTTTTTTACTCGTTGGTCCAACTATAACCGTGGGTACTCGGGTTAGATGGACCACCTCCTAGGGATTGATGGACCTCTGGTATACGTTACTAAATCATGTTGTAACACAAGAAAAACATGTTATTAAAGGTATAAACATTGTTTATTTTCAAATATAAAGTTATAAACTGCTTGAAAGTGATAACTATAGAGATAAACTACTTGAAAAAGGATAAGTAAATTTTATAGTCAATACACATAGAAATTATAGGTTAGTCTAATTTATTTTCCCATGGTTAAGAAGATTTAATCATTCTGCAGTCATTTTCTTTCGACAATCCCGCTTCCCACAGTAATCACACTTATTTTCGAATCTTGTGCAGCCTTCATGCGTCCAGCGAGAGCATGACACACACTTAATCCAATCTTCATCTAGTTTTGTTTCACAGTAGTTCTCTTTACACCACACACAATAATCTTCATCCCAGTCACTTTCATAAAGGTTATCAATATCCTCAGATTCTGAGGATGACGTAAGTTCTTTCTTCTTTTGCGTTCTCTTTCTTTTATTAATGGTTGTTTGATCCTTATTCTCACTTTCTCCCTCTAACTTCTTTTTCTTCCACCCTTTTTTCTTTTCCTCTCTGTCTTTCTTCTTTTCCTGCATGTCTTTCTTCATTGCCTCCCTTTCTTTCTTCTTTTCTTCCCTTTCTTTCTTCTTTTCTTCATTTATCTTAATCTTTAACTCTTTTTCATCTTTTTTCTTTTTAAGGGCAGTTATGTTTTCTGGAGAGCTTAAAACTGTTGATGTAGCTTGAAACTTTCTTTTCAGAGTCTGAACGTTATTGACAGAAGGCACTGGATGTATTTTGTCCAGTAACTTCGAGGGGGTTACATTTTCAGACAAGCATATACCCTCGTGTAGTTCAGAAGATCCAGGCACAAGAACATCTTCATAGATTCTTGAAGGACCAGCATTACTATCGTTTGTTGAGTTACTAGGACCAGGAACATTGACATCATTTCTTGAAATATTAGGACCAACAACAGCGACACCAGTCATTTCATTTTGGGGAACAAGTGACGTGTCTAGAGGCCTGGAATTTGTGCATTCTGACAGAAAAGCATAATCTGGTATCGCATCGGGGTCAAAAGGAATGATTCCACAGGTTCTAAAACCACTAATTCCATTATCTACGTTTGCTGACTTTCCCCAAGCTGTGCAAAGAAGCGTACCAAACTGCAGCCGGGTAAACTTCCTTGAGGGATTATTGGTCATGTAATTGGACCAAGCAGAATAGTAGTTCATTTTTAAAGACTCAAAGAATGCACGATCTAATGGCTGAAGCCAATGGCTGGTGTGGGCAGGAATACTCATCAAAATTATTTCATTATTTTCTGCGAAATCCAGCATTTCAATGCAGCTTGTATGTGATGTGTGTCCATCTAGAAGGAGGAGTACCTTCCCTGCCGGTTTTCTCGGAGCAAAATGGTTTTTCATCCAATCAAAAAATAAACAGTATTTACATAGCCAGACGTTGGAGACATTTTTACTTCAGCACCAGGTGGCAAACCGTCACAAAACTCCTGCTTTAGATTCTTCCCTTTCATTATGCAAAAGGCGGCAAGAATGTACCCTCTCCATTTACACAACTCAATACTGAAATAGTTTCACCCTTTTCTCCCGATGTAACAGAAGTCACATTCTTAGAACCTTTTAAGACAACTACTTTTCCAGGTTTGTTGTTCAGTTGTAAACCTGTTTCATCCATATTGAAAATGTTTCCAGGTTTATCTATGATACCATTTTCTTCCAAAACATTCTTTAAGAGGCTAAAGTACTCTTTGACAGCTATTTTATTCAGGCCCTTCGCTCTTGCAATAGATACTCCTTCAGATTGCGTACAAGAAAAGAAGAAAGCCAGTCATAGTTTGGTTTCATGATTAAAATTATGTTTTAATTGCTTTCTGCTAAATAATAAGCCATGGAACGTACTGAATCTCTACTTGGAGTAAACCCTCTTGATTGCAATTTTTTAATATGTTCAACGATTTTTTTTTTTTCATTTTTAATTCCTAACAATGATTTTTCTCCATGGGACCTTTATTAAAACACTGTGACTTAAGTCGCCTTTTTAAAGTAGTTTTCGGTATGTCAAACGCTTTTGCTGCGGCATTAACCCATTTCTTTATTCTCAACAGCTTTGACTGCATTTTTCAAATTGTCTTCAGACCATTCTCCTCTCCCAGACGTGCCTTTTCTTTTATAAAAAGTAGGAATTTTTCTGTAACAGAAAAAAATTCCAACTTATCAGGATACGCTTTTATATTTAAAATAATTTTTTATGCGTATTATTTTATTTATATATAAAGTAAATCCCTAATAGGAGAAATGGTCCGACTATCCCGGGTATTTTTAAGTGGTCCAACTATCCCAAATTTCACTGGTCCATCTATCCTAAATTGTCCGGATAGATGGACCAGCTCCCCGTTCAGACAAACAAAGTTACCGGCACGCCATTTTAGGTTAACATTGTAGCCAAACATTCACTTAAGTTATAGCATTGATCTTACGTTGAAATCATTTAAACTATCATAACAACATAACAAAGAAATCTAGTACAAAATATTTTTCAACTCACCAAAACAAACTAGAGTTTTCTTCTAAAATACACATGAAACTTCCGAGTAAATGTAAGCGTGGGTCCGTCTACTCAACAATAACAATTCCATACGCCGACTGCAGCGCTGCTGTGGCAGACCAGCCAAATATTCGACAGGTCCTTCTATCCCGATGGTCCATCTAACCCGGACTTACCCTATAGCTTGTCTTTGCGTTCTGCAGCCATCTTTTTTTACGCTCAGAGCTTACTGTTTAGCAGCAGTAATTCTTAAAAAAATAAGTTGTTTGACCTAAAAATTAGATCTACTTTCAAGAGGGATATATATTCCATAGACAACTGGCTCCTCTCTGTCCTTTGGTCTGCAGCCAAATGTTTTGGCGTCGAACGGGCAGAAATCATTCTCATGTCCTTGTACTTTGTCAGATTGCGATCTGCTATTTTTAATGGGATACCCGATATGTTGTTAATACGCTGGCGTATTAAACTCTTGTCAGTCAACATCAACTTACGAATTATGTTCAAATTTTCCGGAGTAATTTTCTCCAGTGGCTTTGCTGCACGGTAATCAACACCAATGCTGCCTCTCTCCATTTAAACTCAGAAGCCAAAACTTTTTAGTAAGCTGTAGGCACGAGCTATCACCCTTAATATCACCCCCATAGCCTAGTAAATATTATTGTGCAATATTTCCTTGATACACAAATATTTTATCACATCTCGAATTTCTAACTTTTTTTTTCACTGTAGATTAAATTTACACCTTATCTGCTTGCAGCTCCTTTAACTAAATAAGGGTATTTTCCAGGATGCAATTTTGAACAATTTTCAAAAAGAACTAACATTATATTATAAGAGAGGAATTTTTTCAGATTTTGGCCTTTTAAAGGCGCAAGTGTAATTGTTTCCATAACGTGTTTCTTTTTAATTTTTTAATTTTTTTTCACGATCCATTTATATCTCTTGATACTTAATCGAAATCGAGAAATGAAGTATAAAGATTGAAGTCTCAACATATCTTAACAAAGAAATTTTTCCAAATTCGATCCTTATAGGAAAAAAATTTCAACATTTCTAGAAAGTGTGTGTGATGTGTGTGTGTGTGTTTTTTACCTCGCTTGATGCCCAACCGAAATCGATAAATAAGGTATCATTTTGGAGACCAACGCGTCTGCTTTGATCACACCATATTTTATGATTGAAATTGTTTACAATTCGACCTTTAAAGGCCAAAAGTATTAATATTATTTCTACAACGTGTTTTTTTTTTTTTTTTTTTTTTTTTTTTTTTTTTTTTTTTTTAATTAAAGACATTTATCTCCTGCTATACCTGACCGAAATCGATAAATGACGCATTGCTTTAAAGATTAAAGTTTCTAATTAAGTAAAATTTTAAATTGAAAATACAGTTTTCGGAATTTGACGCTTAAAGAACAAAATTAAAAACTATGAAGGTCGCGGGTATGAGACAGTTCAGAGCCAAGTCCCTAGATAGCAGCAGCACGTACCACAGACATGTTAATATACTGTTTTTATACAATAAGTAGCTTTTCTGATATTTTTTCTGTTACGGAAACATTTCTGTTTTGCTATACAATTCCAAAGTAAGCAATTTTTTTATAGGCTATAATCACAGCAACACATATCACAAGGAAATGGATATGCTGTGTGTATTTTGTTCATTGTATTCTGCTAAGGTCAGCAACAGTTTGTCATACATATAGACTATTTTACATTTTCCTAACCGTTTCATAGCATGTTGTAAGCATTTTGATGCGTACCTATTGCAATACATAAGTAGACGATGGCTTCAAATGAGGAGGTTCTACTTTTCATTCTACTACAAGTCACCAACCTCATCATTATTTATCGTAATTTATTTGCGATATTTTCACACGGGTCATCTAGTATACCATAATTTATGATTTCACCATGGTATTATTTCTATAATCAACTCTTATTATGGTTATATTCGAGCCAAAATTACTTTACGAATGACAAATGAAACAGGGTTTCACTACAAGGTCATCAGAGTGGTGAAAGAATTGTAGAAATGAAACGGGAAGAAAATCAGCCATAGCCTTAATGATGAAATCATCCCGACATTCACAGGGTGAAATCTAGATGTCCATGCCGAAGATAGATCGCGGATTCTATTAAGAATCATGTTTTAAATTGTTTCCTTGAACTGTAACACTTGATACATATGTAGATCTGCATTCAAAGTGATTAGTTATGCTTTTCTGTCGATTTACGTTTAGAAAAGTGTCGTATGGCTACATAAATTCCCAGACGTTAAGTTCAATACGTGGAAATTTGAGTGAAATGGTTTTGTAATAATAACCTTACATTTTAATTTGATATAACCGTGTAGGATGAAAGATAAAACTGAATGGTCACCATTTATCGTGGACTGTATGACTTCAGTTACTTCATTCCATTTCCAACCACAAATGGAACGTGATGCTTTATTTTGAAGGCTCAATACTATTATACAAGATAATGACGTTATTAGGTAAAATTACAGCCCTTTGTGATCAGTATCCTACAATTTATACCTGCTGTGTAACAGTAAACAAATGTTCTTTCAGATGTGTTTTTTCGGATAAAGTGTAAAAACTACAACTGAAGGGAAGCAACACAGCAAAAATTTTCTTTCTTTATACGATTCTGACAAGGTATGCCAACAGGTTTCCTGGAATGTCTCCGAAGTAAATTGTAGGTAAATTGTGTACCATGCCACGTCTTATAGACAATTACAACGGTGTTTCTCCACTGCAGTCCCTTGATTTTTTTCCCGTTCTTTCTTCAGTATGTCGTGAGTGATTATGTGTTATTATGTATTTGTGAATAACTGTGTTGGTTGCTTGTTATGTGTACCTTTTTTTAGTATTGAATGTTAGGGGAATGGGTGAAACTAGAAGCAGGTCTTCGTGTCTACTCTTGCCAAGGAGACCGAACTGACCCACGAATTTTAAAGTTTTCACGCGACTTGTCTATTTCCATCAATAGTTTCGTATGTTATAACTTTTTATACTATGCGTATAAGATTATTTTTGTAAACACTTGAGATGGTGGAAATATCTGATATTGAAATGATAACTATAAGTAAATATCACAATATATTAAGCTCAGGAGTCGGAGATAGGAATCGCAAAGTGGCATCCTGCAATCCTGCAGGATCTCACATGGTTTGACAGTCTGGCAGATGCTGCACAAATTTATGCGTGTAAACAATCTGCAACATGGCGCTATAACAGGTGTCAGTTTGCGCGACATTTCCGCCTCCTAGTCGCTTTCTGGCCAGTCTCGGAGTCGACCAGATGCATTGCCCCGCATGCCCGTACACGTACAGTGTATATTTCACTCGCGTCAAAAATGTGTGTCGTTCGTTGTGATTCGTCAAGAAATAGATTCAGTTATACTAATTTATAAATACTCCCAATTGTTTGTTGTTGAGTTCATCGATATAATAGGAATTGTGTTGTCTATTTAACGATTTTCTAACTGTTATGGTGGCTTGAGTATTAATAATCATCAACTTATAACATTACAATATACAGGGTGGTCCTAAATTATATATCAAAAATGTAAAGGTAGGTAGAGGGGACCTAAATAAGCATATCTCGTACAGGATTGTGTGTGCGGTAATGCCGCCTTGAGCCTGGTGCACGAGAGTCCCGTCACATCTGAAGAAGATCTTGTTGCCCGCTTGTCTGTTGCTGCTTCACATGTGCTCGACATGCCTGACGTCACTGTGAATCTTGTATCGCTGTTGGTGGCCGCTCTTTCGAGCACCTCTTGTAAACTGTTAAGTCGAGAGTCGAGAGTTCCGCTTGATCATACTAACTACGCCCAGGACGTTCCGTGGATCAGATTCCAGTTCAATGTGCAGGTCCATCCACGAAAGGCGGAATACAAGGCAAAGCGAAACTCTGTCCTCAGGTAGCAAGACCACAAGAATTTGATTTTTTAGT
Source organism: Vandiemenella viatica (assembly GCA_031002005.1). Lineage (NCBI taxonomy): Eukaryota > Metazoa > Arthropoda > Insecta > Orthoptera > Morabidae > Vandiemenella > Vandiemenella viatica. The sequence continues at coordinate 154,216,787 of JARYHS010012519.1, read as the reverse complement.
TAGCGCCATCTGCATTTCTCCATGACGTAAGTTCTATGTCTCTCTAGTGATTCCGTCTCTAAAGACCTCGCTGTTAAGAGACGTTTAATTTTAATTTAATTGCAATGGAGCACAGGCTCCGGTGGCAATTTTCATACACACCCATCTTCCCCCTGTCCTGCACCTACCTAAATTTGTCCTCTACAAATTATATCTTTAAATTCTTTCAAAATTTTCGGTAAATTATTCATCATTTCTCTTGGTAACTCATTCCAATCTCTGACACCCTTACCTAAAAAAGAGAATCTTCCCACAACCTTGTGCCTGAAATCGAGTGCCAGATTGTGGTCATGGTCATCTTTTCCCTTCCATGCACTACTTTTCATACCTATTGCAATATCTTTCCATGCCTCATCGCCAGTATATGCCCTGTACACTCCCATGACCCTCCTCATCCTCCTCCTGTCTTGCAATGAATCCCATTCCAGCTCCTTTATCATATCCGTCACTGATTGCATTCTGCGATAATTTCCAGAAACAAATCTAGCAGCCCTTTTTAGCACCCTCTCCAACTCCTGTATTTGATACGTAAAATGATGGTTCCATACTATACTACCATATTCGAGCAATGGTCTGACCAAAGTTTTGTAACCCAATTCCTTGACTTTTCTCGTACATCCCCTTATCACTCTCTCCAACAAGTGCAGAACTTTGAAACCTTTTCCTACCACCTGTCCTATGTGTCCTGCCCAATTAAGTTTGTTATCAAAAGTAATTCCAAGATATTTACATTTCAAGTCTTCAGCAAGCAATTCTTTCCCCACCTTATATTCATAATTAACCATTTATTTTTATTTGTGTATCTAATAAGCTGACTCTTCTTTGCATTTATCTTCATTCCACGTTTACCAACCCAATTAGATATCCTGTCCAGATCACCCTGCAACTGTTTACAATCCTCTATAGTTTTGATTCTTTTATACAGCGTTATGTCATCTGCAAACAATCTAATTTCAGATAGTAAACAATCAACACAATTATTCATTAGAATAATGAATAGCAATGGTCCCAATACGCTACCCTGTGGCACATCCATTTTTACTTCCACTTCTCAGATAAAAATAAAAAAAAAATCTCTAGTGATTTAGGTTTTGAATACATATCTGTGGATATGAGCAGATAACTTTGAACAAAGCTTGATGATAGAAGATCTCTGTGAAAGTCAAGAATCGGTATACTTTAATTGTTAAAGATAACTGTTTATTCTGTAGTGTGTCATAGTAATAACTAGATATAGCCGATGGATAGAATATTGTAGATCTTCAGTAAAAACTCTCATTTGATAATATGGAAGATCGCTACCGTAGCTGATAGTACTATCGCCTAAGGCTCTTCGTAACATATTAATGATTGCTGAGCCACCAGCGCGCATCAGCTAGGCTCCCTCACATTGTACGAACTAGACGCCGTGTGACTGATTAGCTGCACTTGTAGCAACAGGGCATCATCCAACAATACCGCATTAGCGTACTAAATAAACAGCAATCACAGGACTGAATATCGTCAAGTTGTAACTATCCACCGGATAACATCTGCGGTTAGTTTCAATGCTGTACGTAACAAGGCATTCATCTGTTTCCAAGTACTTCGACTTTCAGCTACAATAGTGCCTTCACATCAAAACTAGCTTAAAAATCCAGATCGTGTTTCTGCTGTTAACATCCTGACCACAATTAAACATTTTATACACAGTATATACAGTTCTTCATCGAATCAGCAACACAGCGGGTAAAACATGGCAGCATCGCATAGGGCATCATTTCGTACATAGTGCTAAAATAACCGTTTTCGAATTTCCTATAATTTTCACGCTATTCCGCTTTGTTTACTCTTATAAAATAGATAGAACTATACTAATATTTGTGAAAAGAATGTGCAAGAGGTAATTTACTACCTTGAAAAACTCCATGAAATTTCAGTTAAATGTGGTCTCCAAATCTCGTATGCTAAAACCCGCTATATGGAAATCACGATTTAGCAATATCTCTCAAGTAACTAAATTTAGACATTTATTCAACCTGTAGGACTAAATCATGAAGCAAACAAGGAGCGAATATCAAAATTACAAAAAACCTATAGAATCACCTGGAACAGATACAAAAAAAGTCAATATCCCGAAATACCAATTTAAGATATTATACACATCCGAAACTTTGATTACTGGAGGTAGATAATTGATTAAGGGTATTATAAGCAACAAAGGAAAATTTTAAAGAAAACGTTTGTCACAGATTTTACAGGAGGAATTTGGATGAAAAGATAATTACATCAACTATATCAGTACTCGGTAAAAATTTCAGATATATTCAGGAAAAGGTGAATTAAATTCTTTGGCCGTATTATCAGAATGAATAACAACAGACTAACCAAAAGCATTCTCAACCGGTTATTTCAATGTAAATGAAAAATAATTGGCTAATTGAAATCGAAAAGGATCACCAGGAAATCGGAATTACAGATGCTATCTTACAGGACCTACACATATTTAGTAGCATGGTAATAACCACCAATCTGCCAACAAACAGTACATTAGGTGAAGGAACACCTGGACGGAAGAATGTAGGAAAGATCTGAGCGAGAGGATGAAGACATTTTGAGAAAATAAGAAAAACACATCTGATAAATTAGTTTATTCACGCTCCTCAGTTGGGCATCACGACGGAAGAAAGATAAATGCTAGTGAAAATTGTATCTCCCTGAAGGAATTAATTCCACTCCAATTTTTAGGATTTGTAGAACTGCGGAACCATAATAAGTGATTAAAACTGCAGAGAAAGAGATTGCGTACACGTAAGACGAGCAACACCGTATTTGGTGTGGCCGGATAGGTCAATGTTACGGCATGCTCAATACATGCAGAGCCATCAAACGAAGTGAAAACGCTCTAAGTTTTACCTTTGCATATTTGATAAGCACTGTCATAAGCCTCATTGACCCTTTTTTTTTAACTGCTTAACTTCTCCTATAACAACTAGGTCTTTAGAGACGGGAAAGGATGGGGGGCAAGAAATGGGAAGGAATTCGGCCATGGCCTTTTGAAGAAAGCATCCCGGCATTCACCTGGAGTGATTTGGGGAAACCATGGAAATCCCAAATCTGGATGCCCGGACGGGGATTCGAACCACCGTCCTCCCGAATGCGAGGCCAGAACGCTAGCCGTTACACCACCACGGTCGGTCATTGACCCTTTGTGATGTATAATAAGAAACTTCAAAACTTCACTAGAGCCTGCAATGAAAACATAGCACTAGGGTCGAGTCTTAAAAGTATTGAATAGTTACAACCACGAATGCCAACTGTCCGTATAAACTTTTAGTGGGACATGGGGCGTCGCAAGTATCTGTAAGTCGAGTAAATGGCGGCATGCCTAACCTTTTCTCGAAACGACTCTGGCCGTTTTTGTTCCTCAGTTATTTTCGGTCTTATTTATGCAACATACCACGCATTGATATCAACAATCTTAGCAAACATACTAAATTTTATTTCGTTCCTGTTGATAGTTTCGATGTAATTCATACGAAAATTTCACCACTTTTGTTATACACTCACTCATGGATAAACTCTAAGGTACTTCGCGCAGTCGTAGAGAGCTGAAATTTGGTACACGCATAAAATTTTACCCTAAAATTATAAAAACTAACAAATTTCATTATATATCTAAGCCTTATGCACCCAAAATTTGGAATCGCTTTCTACCCTCATTACTTTATATATACCTAAGATTTCAAATATAGAAGGAGCTAATATGTTAAATTTTAATTTCTTCCTCGCGTTACTTTGAAAGTTGTTGAAATTCAATATTATTTTACAATACGACACTGCGACATCAAAATTCCACTCTACTCCCCGTTGAATGCATATCTGGTTTCAACAAAAAACCATAAGAAAAGTCTAATATTGGTGATTTTCGCTGTATATTTCAATGGTAACCCCCAACATGAAAACTTTTTCCACCTATTTGTAGATTAATTGATTTGCTCTAGAGAGGAATAGATGCCTGAAATTTCTTTTATGAGTAGAGATAAGAAACTTTAACTAACATCTTGAATTTTATTTTGTTCCTATGACCAGTTTAGAAGTTTAGAGCTATTTACTTATGTTGGCAGTTAAATCTGTGGAAATCAGCATGGCTCGTCTATGGCACACACTCAGTATTTTTAATTTAACTGCGTTGGAGCGCACGCTCCGGTGGCAATTTCCCTATACACCAATTTTTCCCATTTTCTGTGCCCGCCTACTTTTGCCCTCTACAAATTTAATTTTTAAATTCTTTCAGCGCTTTTGGTAAATTATTCGTCATTTCTCTTGGTAATTTATTCCAATCCCTGGTGCCCTTACCCATGAAAGAAAATCTTCCCACACCCTTTTGTCTGAAATCAAGCGTCAGGTTGTGGTCATGGTCATATTTTCTCTTCAATGCAATACTTCTAATTCTTCCACCAACATCTTTCCACGCTTCATCACTAATAAACGCCTTATACACTCCCGTGACTCCTCCTGCCTTCCAATGAATCCCATCCCAGCTCCTTTACCATATAAGCTACTAATTGTGTTCTGTGGTAATATCCAGTGACAAATCTAGCAACCCTTCTTTGCACACCCTTCAACTCCTGTATTTGATACCCAAAATGTGCGTCCCATACTACACCACCTTCTTCAAGTAATGACCTGACCATAGTTTTGTATCCCAATTCTCTTATTTCTCGGGTACATCTCATCACTCCCTCTAACAAGTGAAGGATTTTGAAACCATTTCCTACTACCCGTTCAATGTGTCCTGCCCATTTGAGTTTGTTATCAAATGTTATGCCACTGTATTTACGTTTCTAGTGTTCAAAAGACGTTCCTTCCTCACCTTATAATAGTAATCAACCTTTAGTTTTTTTACCTGTGTACTTAAGAAACTGGCTCTTCTTTGCATTTATCTTCATCCTATGTTAACCTACCCAGCCTGATGTCCCACACAGAACACAGTGCTGATCTGTTATGATCCTGTTATGTAGGATTATGCCTTTTACAAACAACCTTAACTTCTGACAGTAAACCATCAACTCAATCATTCATTAGAATAACGAATAGCGCGGGAGTTGTTGATAATATGTATATTGTATTCTAAAAGTCATGATCCTTAGATTTTCAAAGGGAGTTGTTATACTCGTATTTTAAACGAACAACTCTCAAAAAGAAATGACAGTGACAAAAAGTTATTAAAGTTTTGTTCCGAGACAAGTCTACAAATTACAGTGTGCATTCACGTCACTTTCTGACACAGAATGATTTATCTTGGTGATATATATTTTTTTGGCTATTAAGCATGTCATAATATTTACTGAAATGAAAGACATGACATATATCATTTATTCTTAAACTTGACAAACCCGAAAGACGTGCAAGGGAAATTTGATAAAATAACACATTTAAGGTATTTAAATAGATTCACTAAAACATGCCATGCATAATGGACAAGTAACCAGATTTTTTTATGTCTAAATAGACGATCCATAACAGTAAGAGAAACCATTCAGTTTCAAAAAGTGAGGTGAATACACACTGTAAAGTGTATGCTTGGCTCTAAACAAAGATCTAATAACTTTTTGCCATCGCACAACCACCAGATATGGCTTATTTCTACAAGAATTGTTTTTGCTACGCAAATGTAAAAGTATGCAATTATTTTAAAATGAGTTAGGCTCAGCAAACTCAAGCAGCTTTTAATTATTTAGCAGCATAAAAATCTTGGAAAAGGAACAAACGATCTTGTTGAGGGTGTGCGTAAATAATTATGGACAAAGTTTTACTGATGAGATCAGACATCATCAATCGATTCAAACAAAAATGTCTGTCATGTTGAAATGACGTGAACAACATTTAAGAATGCATGCATATCGTGTCTCAAGGTAAAATAATATAACCCAAATTTCAATCCGGTATAGCTTTATGTTCTGCTTCCTATTAACCGACTAAAATTTTATGGATTACTCAATATGTCAAATTCTTCTTCCGATGTCACTTGTATATCGGCTGTAACCTCAGTTGAAACGATAGTTTTCCTCTGTGATCACGTACCGACATAAATTTTATTGCTGCACTACAACTATCTCTCTTGGGCAGTGGTACTTTCTGGACTTTCTGGTCTCCCGTCAGCTCAGCGATATGGAGCTATCGTCGCTGACTGGCCGGCTGGTTGCCTACCCCTCCCCTCCCGCTCCGTGTCGCCGTGGTAACCCAGCGGACCACGCTCGGCCGCCCATTCACAGTGCAGCCAATCCTAATTGAAATCTTATCTGGGACTTGCTACACGGCCGACGGCGTGTCCAGCACGTTGGCACGCCTGAATAGCTCTCCGCTCTTGGTTGAGATTAAGGTACTGTGTGAAAGATGTCAGACTAGTCCACCTCCCACTTATTCCTTTCTTATGATACTGCATGGTCCCAAGAGAGTTGTATAACTCGTTTAAGTGTTTGTGTTGTAGATATTGGGAAGAAGTGAAGTTTATGTACTTTATTTTAAATCATAATTACAAGATTTAAATTCTATTTTAATCACTGGTTTTGAGACGATACTTGCAGATAAATCTCTCTTGCATTGTCTCTTTCCTCATTCCCTCGCTCGCCAACTCTCTACATTATTTCCTTGATCTGTTCCATTTTATTTTTTCCCTTGTGACATTCGTATGTGTAGCCATATGTCTCTGAGTTGTCTAAATTTAGTTCTGTATAATAAGTTGTAACAGGCCTCAAACGTAAAATTAAATGGAATTGTATTTTGTGAATCAATTGTAGTAAGTTAGAGTTTGGTATGTTTGTTTTGCAATTTCTTGTAAATCAGTGTATATAGACTTTGTTTTTATGAAAAGAAATTATTTAGAGGCCATTTAATATGTTTAAGAACAGAATTGTGCAAGAGAATTGGTAAATGTTCGTAATTCCAAGTGTTAATGCAAGTTACGATGTATAAAGGACAATATGCTACAGTTTAAAACTATTTCTGTGAATAAGTTTGTGTTTAAGTATCTTTAATTTCCATTTCTGACCATTTTGTATTAATTGTAAATGATTTGGTATTAATTATGACTGTTTTTAACAAGTTTCAATTGTTTAAGTATTGTTAATGTTCGAGAAATATCTGTCGGGAGCTTTTGAAGTGTTCTAGAAATTTCTATGTTGCTTATATAAAGCAATCAGCAGAAAGAGAGTAGTAGTTTATACAGACTCAATATACGACGGCGAGCGACTGTATTGTCTGTGGAAGAAGTGTTGTATGCGATCTCTGGATTATATGTATGTATGTAAACAGTATCGTGGACGTCGTGTTTTATGCAAATAAAACAAATGTTAAATTGAACTATATGGTGGACTAATTATTTATTATATTAATTAAACCAACAACAATCTATCATAGTCCCAAACGTAAAACCGCAGTACCAAAACCGTCACGGACCAGCTAAAGGTGAGGTGGGTGTTTATTTCCATGCTATCTTCTCAGCACTCATTAAATTCATCTAATTCTTGACAGTTTAAAGTTTCCTGTCATGTTGGTCACATTCACAATTCCTTTTACATGTTCGTTCCTGACCACAGATTTGTTATTCACCCTACTTACCTTTCATAGCATTCTTACCTCCATCCATTAAGTCTTGGTCAAACACAATTTTCTTACTGACAAAATTTTTCCATAAAGCATTCTGAACGATTTTAATTTCTGCTTGACTAGCATGTTTCTGTAGCAACAACACAGATATCTACGTACAACTTTCCGCACAGCTTTTATGCGAACGTCGACTTCTTTCCCTGAATCTCGCCCCTTATCCAATCTTGATCCAAAGAATTCAACACAGTTTACTCTCTCCACTTGTAATGATCCACATAGTCTTTGTTCGTTTCAGACCTTGAAATAACAGCCCGGACACACCTGCTGGAATGCATGCAGGGTGGGGGTGGGGAAGGTGCTCTATGACGGGAGGATTCTCGCACGAGGACAGTGCGGGGAGAACAGTGCTGTATGTCGAGCAGGGTGGTGCAAAAGCTGAAGTGAACGTCGCACGTCAGAGTGACTGGTGTTTGGTCACTGTCTGTACACCAACAGGACGCCTGCCACATAATGGATATCACTGTGCTACGACAACAGATTATCGTAAGCAAAACCTTTTGCACGTAGTGAAATAACGAGACGCCCTACAATTATTGCTGAGGTCAGTTAACCACAGTGCAAGTACACTTCATTTCGAGTAATCGGCAAATGTGCTGATCAACATTAATATAACCTGCAAGCGCCCTGTGTTTAAGAACAATTTCACGCTCCACCTACAGCCAGAACATATTTAGTTCCAGAGTTTTATTTTGCTAGTCGAGTATCAGATTATACTGTGTTTCATATTTGATTAGTTGATTTGGTTATTTGCTCTAAGAATGTTAGTAACTAAGGTTCAGGATTTGATTAACGGGTGTTCTTTATGTGAAATAAATTAAATGATTTGTCAAAAATCTTTCATTTCTGGGAGTTGATTTAATTAAAGTTTTACAACCATTAGGTGTGTTACAACTTAGATTTAAAATGTCTTTGCTGCTGCAGAAATCATGAAGTCAGATATAAATGAGTTATTGTTAACTGATACCTACTGATCTGTTTCATATATATTTAAATATTTTAATAGTTGTGACAGGTTTTTAAATCTAACATCAATCCATTGGTACAGGGCGTTCGCCGGAAAACGTTACCCTCACCGTCTGTTGCCGTCGTCAACTAGCTCGGTCAGTGGAGCCAGCAGCTTCCGCCACACGGCACCGTGAATCACCGCACTGTTTAACACCGTCGCTGCCCCAAAAGTACGTGACGCAGTAAATGGGACCCTTACATTGTTAAGAACGGTTTCTTTGCATTGTAGCTAGTTTGTGACTTCAGTCTCTTATTAATCAGTGTTGTGAATAAACGTTTCTTTGCAGTTTGGCTGGTTTGGGGCTTCATACTCTTACTAATCTGTACCGTGTTTGAGTGTGAGTAAAATTATGGTACGTTACAGTTTGCAACAAAGAATATTTCTCTACGATACATATGTGAAGAAGAAGTCGTTTAAAAAGTGTCGCAGTAAATTTCGTCGCGAATTTCCTGGCGCTATACTGCCAGCTAAATCAACAATTCTGCGTCTGGTTAAAAAAGTAAGAGAAACGGGTTCATTTTTTTAACAAAAAGAGACTGTCGGTCAACCGTATTCTCACATAGGAGAAAATTGACGATATCGCTTTTCGACTAGAACAGTCACCCAAAAAATCATTAAGTCAGTTAGGGCAGCGTGTGTCTCGAAATATGTTCAGAAGATGTGAAATGTGCATTACACAAGAGTGTCAACACTTCCAGCACTTCCAGCATCTTTTATGCAGTAAAGAAACTTGAAGTAGATATAAAATATATGTTGTCCAATGGATAATAAATATCCTGAGCCAATGCAGGATTGGTAAACTTGTTAACAGAAGGCATATTTTCAATTAAAAATTGTAGATGAAACGAAAAATTTGATTATACGATGCAGATAACAGGTTACTTGGCTTCTGCAAATATTGATTTCGTAAATACAGTAAGAATCAGAGGATTGCTTTAAATCACTGGAGAGATAGAACAAGTTGTAGTAAATTTCATCGATCTCAATGTGATCAGTCCAAAATCATTTTGTTTATGAAGGGATTGAACGTGAACAATGCCACTTTCATTACTTACAAGAAGCAAGATAACTAAAAAAAGATTCAAATGAGAAAAGACAGAAATCATGTTACTGTATAAAGAACCACAGAATTGGAGATATTGAAACTCTAGAGAAAATTGAATGAAGGATTCTGAGAGAAATACTGGAGCCTCAAATCAATTGTGAATCATAACACAAATTAATGTAAAAGAAAAAAAAAACATATTTTAAAATTGAAAGACTATGAAATATAAAGAGGAAAATAATTCTATGTGCACATACACAGACTGAATAAGGAAAGATTAACCAAACAGATATTTGACTTGATTAATAGCTGCAAATCCAAAGCAAAATGGTTACAAGAATTAGATAAAGACATAAAAATTGCTCGAATTAACACAGATTTATTAAATGACCGAACAAATTTTAGAGAGAATATTAAAAAAGAAGGTTTTCAGGAAAAAAGCAGGTTAGTAACCAATGTGGAAATGTAAGCGCGTATGGTATTGTTGGCCCAGCGTGGTGAATGAGCGGTAACTTTCTAGCTTTGCATTCGGAAGGACGCGTGTTCGAGTCACCGTTTGGACATCCAGATTTGGTTTTTCCATGATTTACCCATATCGCTCTAGCTGAATGCCTGAATGATACCTTCAAAAGGCCATGGGTGAATTCCTTGCAGTTCCTTGCAACCTATCCTTTCCCGCCTTTAATGATCTCAACGTTGACGAGGCGTAAAGCCATAAGCAAAAAGAGGCATTGTATTCCGAGAGATCCCAATGGATTGCTTGGCGCCGTGTGACAAACAAATACGGACACAAAGAAGATGGAAGACAATTAAGCATAAAAGTAGTTAATTTATCGTAAATTCTAAAAAGGTTATTGGAAGAGAGAGAAAAAAGACAGAGCGTGGTGGGTGAGTGGTTAACGCTCTGGCCTCGCAGTTGGGAGGACGCCGGTTCGAATCCCCGTCCGGGCATCCAGATTTGGGTTTTCCATGGTTTACCCAAATCACTCCAGGCGAATGCCGGGATGCTTCTTTCAAAAGGCAATGGCCGAATTCCTTCCCGCCCCTTGACCTCAGTCCCATTCCGCCTCTAATGACATCGACGTCAACGAGGCGTAGTGCCATAAGTAAAAAAAAAAAAAGAGAAAAAAGAACCAATGTAGTTATAATTGACAAGGCCGCTAAAATAACTGGACCATGAATCGTCATTACGTTATGATAAGAGTAGTAGATAGACGTGGCTTACTTGTCTTCCGCTGATAAAAATCAGGAGTTCGAGAAGGTGTAGATCAGGAATGGAATTATTTGTATGCAGGAAGGTAATTTGGCGATTTCTGAAGTGAAAGAATGAAGGAAAAAAAAACTGAATAGCGTGTGATGCCAGAATTCGTAATTCACTTTTTAATTAAACGTTCACGCGAAGCTGTCCAATGAAGAGAAGCTGGAAATTTACGACCGTACAAAAATTGAAGTGAGGCTTTGTGTAAGGGACAGGCCAACAAAAAGTCACCCTCTAAACTCTGGAAAACGAAATAAACGTATCCCCTCGAACTGCTTTTTTATTCAGTAAGCTAATAAGAAAATTATTACATAGTTTAGTGGTGTTCTACACTTTCAAAATATTTAATAATGCTTGAAAACTTTTTGCAGCATTTATTGGCTGTTATCTGCGTCATAACTTGGTTCTACCATAGGTGACAAATAAATTTTCTTTAAAAAATCAGTCGTTAGTTTGTCGGGAAAAAATTTGCAATTACAAATACAGAAAATTTGGTTGCGTTATAGTATTTGGTAACATTCCTTTCTGTTTATTAATATTTATATATTTTGTTCGGTTATTGTAGTATATTTTAACGCTGTTTGAATATATTTAATAAAACAACATCCGGAATATTTCAAAGGGTAATGTGAATAATCGGATGCCAACACACTGTTATGAACAAGTATGCAAATAATTATTTCTAAAATATGCTAAACAAAATGTTTCCATTGTTTTTAACAGCGCGCTGACTATGTGAGTAATAAACGACATAAATTTTAAAGGTTTATACGAGTTTAAGCATGTTTGTTATTAAATGTCTGTAAATACATTTTCTAGGAGATAGCATTTACATGTTCTGTCAAATTCAGAGAATTGAGGAAAAGATAGGCAACACCTTCATCACAAGCAACATTAATCTAAAAAAATAGTGGATCAAGCAACCTGCTTGCTGAGTAATCTGTAACAACATTTATTTAATAAAATGCTTATAAAAAATTACCACTGTTTTCACTTTCCACCAGTCCAGCAATTTAAAAAAAATTGATGTTATCAGTTTTTTAAATTTTTTATCGTATAAAATAGTTAAAGTGAAAATATATTCCGAATTTTCAGCTGTAAGAAAAATGTATCCGCAGATTTAGTTCAATTCGTAGAACAATAAATACTTAATTGTATACAACTTTTAGAGAAATACAAGGAATTAACTAGAAATCGTAGATTTTAAATATTGCTTCGGGGTCTCTTGATAAAATTTTCTGGGAGTTCAGATGAAGATCTGTTTCTAGTGGTAAGAAGTTTAATGATTATTAATCGAATTTTATCACATCCTAAGTTATTATTAGAAAGATAACTGTAACCGTAGAAAATTTTTCTTTCGAGATTCAGTGGATACGGTCGATATTGAGTCCGTAAAGCCTGTCTGTGGTTTCTCCATTTGTGCATCTTTCTCGGGGTTCTGTACACAGCTGGAAATGAGTCTTGTTTTTGTTACTTTTTGGTTTTGCTTATGGCTTTATGCTTCGTCTACGTCATTAGAGGCGGGAGTGTACTGGAAGCAAGGACTTCGTCCATGAAAGAACCATCCCGGCGTTTGCCTGGAGTGATTTTTTGAAACCATGGAAACCCTAAATCTGGATGGCTGAACGGGGATTCGAACCCGCGACCTCCCGTATTCGAGGCCAGAGTGTTACCACTCACCCACTAAGCAAGTGCTGACTCTCCGCTTTCTGTCCGTCCGTTACAGGCCACTAATACTTAAAAGGAATAAGTCTTAGATCACAAATTTTCACATACTTTGCTGTCTCAAAATCGTATATTGTATTTAAGATTTATTGAAATTGTATTCTTGGAAGTTTTCGTACAAATTAACGAGGTAGAATTTTTTTTTCTTTTACCCCAACGTGTGATGATTTTTAGAGTTCGTTACACAGATAACTAAACTGCATTTTTTTTTTTTTTTGCATCCGAAAACAAAGATGTTAGTGGCCATCAAAGTGATTGATTTTAAGCCATGTATGTTACCGACTCTGTTCGAAAAACGATGTTATCTAGGAAGTACCGATTTACTCCATCCATAATTACGAGTATAAGTTGTTTCTACGTTTCTTCCAAACCTCTATATTGTGTCATCGTCTCGTCATTGAACATCCCGCTCATTGTACTCAGGTTCTCTTCTACGTTCTTCCCTCCTTATCATCTGCAATCTCTGCCTTGTGTTGTTTGTTGTTCTCTTACCTCAGGAGATCTATCAATTATTTGACCAATATGATACTTCCCAAGTTTCAGTAAAAAAACTTTTATTTCACACTTCCTCCTATAATACAACAAATCCAATACAACTTTTAAATATCGTCATTTCCTTTTACATAAATCTGACTTTTTCACTTAAACTCCATCTAATCACGTAATAACTTCAGCAGCTTCCCTATAGCTGTTACCGGATGATCGAGCCATCTTCTTTAATGTATCCTCACTGATCATCATTTCCTCCTTTGTCTACTGCGAACGGTTTGTTATTTGATGACAAAAAGTTCCCAAAATACAATGACTATTCTATATTCACAACTTGCATTGCAAATAATTAAACACATTTACATACATTATTAGACTAGTGTGACGTATGTCTTCTACAACACGTTGTGAGAAAGCAATGTCTCTGTTCATATTCAGGTTGGAAGCTCCGTAACTAATGAAAGATAATACAGAAAAAACTGTTTACCGTAAAACTGTTTTCTCCCTTCCTACTTTAACTTTTTTTTTTACAATATTTGCTGTGACAGATGTTCCAAATTTATCACGCAACATTAATCGTCGAAGTGTTAATACACCAGTATTTGTCAGCTAAAAGTGGGGTTTATTAGTTATTCGTTGGTGGCATAGGACGAGATCAATCACTGTCTCAGGATAATGCTTTTTTTTTTTCTCTTCATATTGTGACTGTTATCTACTGCACCGATTTGCATCTTCTGAATGGCGAACGTGACAGGTGAGTGACAGTCTGTATAGCAAGAATCAACTTGTCGTGATGTGTGTACCGCAACCCGTAACGCAACGACGGAAACGGTTTTACACATGGTATTAAAAATGATTTTAGGAATTCTCTAGGGGATTTACCATACTTCGAACTGAACAATGACAATGACTTTGCAGAAGAACGAAATATTCAAGACAGTTCCTCCGTTGGTTGGTAAGAAGATATTACATTAAGATCAGTCTCATTCTACAGTTTACAATGAACTTACATTAGGAATCCACTTTCTCATATTCATTGACCGTCATGAGTTATCGTCACGTCACATTGAATGTTTGCGACATGCTAAAGTTTTTATCAGTCTTAGATTTTGTCTTGATCATTATTGAGTGAAAATCTGGACATTATGTCTACTTGCAGTTATTCAACAGAATATTTCGATTGTTTGGGGTAAAATCCGTGTAGCATATGCATTAGTGGCTGTTATTTTTTGTATTATTTGAATTTAAAAGTAGCAGTTTTATATGCTTTAAAAATTTATAGCTAACTCACGTCAGCTGTCTTTGCACCATGCAGATCGAAAAGGGTATTACTTATGATATTACAAAATTTATTTAAAATGAGGTGTCAAAGTGAATTTAAAAAAGTCGATACATGTATTTCAGGTGGCTAACGATTAATTATTTTATAGTAACAGCCTTTTGCCTCGGAAATACACATCACTGTTGTGAGCATTGAACTGCATGATACTCTTGACGAAAAGTTAAATCAACGTATGGATTAAAAATTTTTTTTGATACATTTAAGGTTTAGCAAAATCTGCTTTGTTGTAACTAGTCGGCGTGTTGTCAGTTTGAGGAGTACTACTTAAAAAGTTGTTAGCAATCCTACACAGCTGAGATAAATCACTGTCGCTTCATAAAATACATTAGTATTAGAGCGGCTAGTTCTAAACATCTCAGAAGGCAGCCTGCTTTGTTCAGTGTATCTATTGAATTAATTTAGTAAAGACACTTGTCTAATAGTCTGCACAGCCATAGAAATTTTAATATTTTTTGGTGGCGTATACCCTTTGTACGAATAAAACAGAGACACTTCGTAATTTAATAGAAATCTGAGTCCTGCGAGTCACATAATTGAATCCTAGGCAGAGTTTCTCTTCACTACTAACGTGCTTCATATGCTTTTGATCGTAATGAAGATACGTTACGATGCTGTGCTCAAATATTTTGTGTTATAATCATCAAGAAACATGATGTGAGATAACAACAAAACAGGGTCTGGTCGACATTTCTAGACGACATGGAAAGGCACAACACAATGCACTGATTTACTTAAACAAATTTCAAATGCTCCGCTGCAAACGTTTATTATAACAGGTGAAAACAGAAATCTGGAGAAAGATATAAGGGATTTCACCGAAGCACAGTCCATAATTTCACTGTTGTATGCTATAATTTAGTGACTGATATTTAAGAATATTTAATTCCGCAAAAATTTGTTAAATTATGAAGTTAGCATTAGGGCAAACAGTGTAACGGATTTTCATAATTCTGATTAAAGCACTATTTAAAAACATTGTCTCCTTTCTACAAAATTTCTGTTTATTGGAGCTGTTTACAGTAATGTACCTTTAGGACGCTGGAAACCAGATGCGACCTTACCTGTAATACTGCAAGTGCGGTTTCAACCATTCAGCTTCTCAGTTGCCTATGCACGTTATCAATGTATTACGAGCCAATGAAATATTCATTCATCTCGCGTAACAATGAAGGCTGACAATAAATCAGTCAGTTTAGCGGAGACATGTGACAATGTGATCTGCGCGAACCTCTCTTGATTCGGAAATGCTTAATAGGAAGCTGTGATTGAATGCTCGCAGATCACAAACCTGACAATGTTCACGTCAGGTTAACGCACTGAAATATCTACTGACATTTCGAGTTTATCTGAAAGGAAATTATGGGATCAAAAGCAGCTATTCAAGACTCCTCATAAACGTTGGAGATGGTACCTGTTTATGGAAATACCAAAACATTCCTAATTTCCTAGGTAACACATAAATTTTCTACAGAAGTGATGATGAGTTGAAATCACTCAAATGTACGTCTAAAAGGTGTAATGTTATGTTCAAAACCAAGTATCTTCCTCCATGTCTGTAATATGGAATTTATGTTGTATGTGCATATTATGTACGCTTTAAAATAAATTATAAACACATTTATGTTTTAATATGACGAATGTCATCGTACAGCTGACCAGCAAATAACTATTCGGATTTTTTGTCTTTGCTTATGACTTTGTACGTCGTCAACATCGAGATCATTAGAGTTGTGACAGGACTGGGGGCAAGGGACAGAAAGAATTTTGGTCATGGCCTTTGGAGAAACGTTCTCCCGAATGCAACGCCAGAGCGTTATCGCATTTAGAAATGATAATCCTTTTCTAGTGGCTCATAGTCTACAAGTTCGAAAGTAAGTTGTGTGGGAAGCCAATTTAATTCAGGGTATAAGAGATGATTCGAGGAACTGACAAAGAAATTTTAATTTTTCGGTCTTGGCATAAAAGTTTCGCTGATCGTATTGAAATGAAAAACCGTCAAAAATTGTAAAGTCAGTTTGATATTTCACTAACGCCCACCATATTATTTGCCTTTATTTGTACTCCTGACATTAGTTTAAATTTTTCTGGACGATAGGTGTTGCGAAATGTAATGCTTTCATCATTGAGATATGAACTAAATAGATACACATAAAAATAAATCATCTTTAGTCGTAAAAAATTATCGAATTTGACAGACGGAGAATTGTCACTGTACTTATTTTAAGATAGGATACATCTATTATATATATAATAATTTATAACATAAAAGTATGTTATCAGTAATTAATAGACTGATTCACATGAATCAGTCGGCGTGTAATGACAAAAACTACTTCTTTCTGCCACATCAGGATTGCGTACAGATTTTTCCTGTATGACGGGTCATTCTATTTATGTATAATCCAAAAACGCAATCACCTACCCTTTAACTTCTAAGCATAACTGACTCAAAACTATTGTTATCTTTTACTCTCATCTTAGGTCATGTAATTACTGTTACAATAGTAACTTCAAAATGCATCTATCTATGCTATTTGATTGGTTTAGTTCGAATACCAGCACTTAAGAGAAAAAATTGATATGATTTCTGTTGGCATTTAGAGTGAAGCACTAAGAGTAAAATGCATCTCTACAGATGATATATTTTAATGACAAACCATAGTTCGAACAAATAAAATGCTTTTTGTAGGAATAACAACCGAAAATGATTAAATACAACCTAAAATATTTTAATTATTGCAAGAATAGATTTATCGATTACACTTCAGCTATTTCTTTAAGTGTTCTTTCTCAGAATAACCCCTAACAACACGTCCCTATCTCCCTTTGTTGAATCTCTTATCCATTTCTTCTATTATATACACTTTACTCTTTTAGCAATATGTAAACGATATTAAAGTAGTAACTAACACAGTAAACAATGTAAATGGATTGAGGTTATATTATTTCACTAGTTAAAATGGGATCTTCCAGAGTTTACTTAACTGAGAAAATAAGTGGAGTAGATCATTATCATGAACAAACATTTTTTTTTTTTTGACTTTGCGGTATTTAAGCTCATTGAAGTTTTGAATTTACTCTCATCTAATCACGTTTACAGAAGAATATAACAAATCCCTTTCAACGTTGTGAAATATTTCGGGAAAACCTTGTCGAACATTCTTTTTTTTTTTAACTGCTTAACGTCTTTTAACAGCGAGGTCTTTAGAGACGGGAAAGGATGAGGGGCAAGGAATGGGAAGGAATTCGGCCATGGGCTTTTGAAGGAAGCATCCCGGAATTTGCCTGGAGTGATTTGGGAAACCATGGAAAACCCAAATCTGGATGCCCGGACGGGGATTCGAACCGCCGTCCTCCCGAATGCGAGGCCAGAACGCTAACCGTCGAACATTCCTTAATGCGTTTGTGACCACAACATAATTACAAGATTGTTAAGATTACGAGATATAAATATTTAATTTATGCAGTACTATTACCTATAACACAACTGTACTGAAGGTACCGGTTAAGAAAACCGGTAATTTTTGTAAGTGTGAGTCCGCTAAACCTATTTCCGTCTGAGCATGTTGCTTCATACAAAGATAATACTACAATTGTAAATGATAGGTAACATCTTAAATGAAAACATATTAAACGACAATGGTATTAATATCTACAATAATTATTTCATATGCGTTCTTTGTACCAATGAAAAAATCATATATTATTGTGGTGTAATTTTTTTCAGATAATTTGAACGACTACTCTAAGGCATGAGACACTTCCAATGCAAATTACTTACGTCGACACTTCTTCTGCTTCTTCTTTACCACATTTTTTCGGCATTTTGAGATCGGCTGCACTCGATGATTTTTGCTAATCGTTGGCATGATCAAATTTGGAGCTATGGTTTGCTTGTCGCATGCCCTTGTTGGCGCCAATAATTTTGTACCTACTGCCAAGCTGTACTAAGAGGGTAAGTGAGGTGTTGACATCTACCTGTGAAACGTGCAACTATGTTCACCGAGTGAGAAGTGTATTTTTTGTTTATGAAATGTGCAGTTTAACATGTGGAGAATGAGGATCGTTCCGGTAATTGCCTTGATGTTTGCGGTAAACCGCCTCAAAATCGCAGTCAGTAGGGCTGGTACGCGGGTACCTGGGCTCGTGTCCGGCACCGTTGCACCTCCCGGTCCCAGTGTATGGCACCACTCCGTCGGGTTAGGCACGTCATCACTAGGTGGTAGAAAATATTATTAAATTTACGCGAGATTTTAGTTGTACTATTAACGCTCGCAGTATATTTTTCGGGAATCTAGGGGCATAGAATTACTGTGGTAAACAGGGTGAAAATGCCGCGATCCAATCCTTTTTCCGCTACGTCCTTTCACTGTGTCTCAGGTCAGCAGACAATTGCCACATGAATGTCATTGGAGACGGATATCCTTTGTGCTATGCACGTCACCCGCCCACGATAATACGCAGAATTTCTCTGTGAATATTCCGCCGAGAGCGCAATGCGCCAGTGCACACGACCGACCGCATACCGACATTCAAAGGAAGTGACCGCTCAGTTCCCCTGGCAGTGATACGTCCAGCCGAACAGATTCTCCGCAGCGCGTGTGTGGAGGGTTGCATCGCGTGCTGGGACCGGCGCAAGTAGCCGACAGCCCATATTGGCGTTCCAATCGAGCTAATGGCCACTGCTGTTAGGCGGGGACGATGCATTCCACGGCTTCTTTCGATATTACTACCAGCAGGTGATCAATGCCCGGTCGCCTACCTGCGTTATTTACTGCGATTTATCACCGCCTCTTCTGCAAGAAACAACACTCGGGTATTTAGCAAACGCTGCGCTGCATGTTTCACCAATAGAGTCAGCTACACTGGTCGATGAGATTTCAATACTAGGCATAAATGACTTATATTTCTAACCGCATGACAGAAAATTCAATAAAATAATAACGTTACGGTAGTTACTACATTAAATGTAACACGAAGCCAAGTCTCGCTGCACTAAGGTAAATCTGAATTATAATAACTGATAAGAAATTAAGAAAATAATAATTACATGACATAAATTCGAAAAAGTACTTTTCTTGTAATTTTAAGTTCATTTCTTTTATCTGCTTAACGTCTCTCTAACAGCGAGGTCTTTAGAGACGGGAAAGGACGGGGGGCAAGGAATGGGAAGGAATTCAGCCATGGCCTTTTCAAGGAAGCATCCCGGCATTTGCCTGGAGTGATTTTGGAAACCATGGAAAACCCAAATCTGGATGCCCGGATGGGGATTCGAACCGCCGTCCTCCCGAATGTGAGGTCAGAACGCTAGCCGTTACACCACCACTCTCGTTTAACTTCATGAAATCTTACTAATCCATTAGGTTTTACAGTAATTTTCATCAATACCAATAGTCAGAATATTATATCGTGTTATCGTATGACGTTTAATGCTACTGAGAATCGTAGTTTATGTTTGGAAATCGTACCTCGTAGAATTTAGGATTACCAAATATTTTATCTGTGGTGTCTTTTTTTTTTACTTGTGACTTTACGCCTCGTCGACGTCGAGGTAATTAGAGGCGGGGTGGGACTGGGGACAAGGAACGGCAAGGAATTCGACCATGGCTTTTTGAGCGAAGCCAGAAGTGATTTGGGGAATCTCTGGAAAATCCAAATCTGGACATCCAGCAGGGGATTCGAACCCACATCCTCCCGGTAGGTCAGAGCGTTAACCACTCACCAACCACGCTCTGTCTGTGTTGTCAATCGTCATTGCATCTATTGCCGGAAGACGAAACAGATTCCTTCTAATGAATTGTTTAGTTACCTATTATCAGTCATTGCTGCTTAGTGCCATGTTGATCAGAAATCACTTGTGAAATAGTTGTTTTGCCTTCTTTTATCGTTCGTATGAACGGTCGGGAAGCTCAGTGGCTAAGACGCTAGCTTTCAGAAGTTTGATTATGCAATCCCGGGTTCAAATCCCGGCAGGTGCAGGAATTTTTGAGAGTTTTGTTTAATCATATAAACTATGCCAAGTCGTTTCCTGGTTCGTACTCCACGTTAAACTGTAGGTTGAAGAGGGTAGGAACTGGCTGTCCTACTTCTGACACAAGAGGGAGGATCCTACCAACCTTCCGGTTGTGGATTAAGTTAGTTTTTCTATCGCTCGAATATTCATAATGTAGTACACTCTGATTGTTGATCTTCGCATCATCAAACACTGCAAAAGAGATGATTTTTACGCCCTGATTATCACGAAGTTTTCTGCAAAGTTGGTCTCCAGTTCTCGACGTGATGACTGCTGTTTACACAATACAGTCATAGAAGGTTTTTATATATATATATATATATAACACGGTGATGACCCACTAGTGTGGCTAAGTGCTACAACGGGACCGAGCACAAGCCAAGCCCCAACGTAAATGCCACCTTCCTGATTGTGATTCTTAAGCGGTCCCCAATATCCGCCTTATATACTATACATTGCACAAACAAAAAATACACTTATCATACAATACACACAGTTACCCGTTTCACAGACAGAACGCAACACAAGACTTCCTCCAATAGATTACTTACGCCGGACCTAACAGGCCTAGTTAGACTTTGGGCTGGAGCTCCTTTCCTCTCGCCCCCCACCTCTCTCATGATTAACACTGGCAACCTTGGTGGCTGAATGGGAGGGATAAACGTAAAAAAAACACGGTAATGATTAAGGCGTTAATGGGAATGACACATTCCGACATGGCTTGATGACTCATTTCCTGGACCAGCTTTTTGGGAAAATGTTGGCTGCACTCAGTTTGAAATTCGAGTCCGCCGGAAACGAAAAATTTTCACTTTAAAGAAATATTTACGTTTAACTGTATTAATTGCAACGAGTTGTGTCCAGGTAGGTCGTAACGCTGATTTGTCATTCTGATGGGCAAATCATCTCACATGCTCTTTTGAAGGTCGCGGGAACATTGCTACGGAAACAAATTTTCACCCATTGACATGAAAGTAGGAAACTGGTACAGACAATAGCTGTGTTGATTTAAAGTATATGGCACAGTTCTCGTGTTGAGTATCAGACAAAAACAATTCCTAGAAAATGAACAATCCCTTTTGTATAGAGTGAAGAGACATGTAGATGAGATTTTGTTCAAAGTGGATGGAAACAGCTTCCAAGAAACCACCAAACGAAAGTGAATTATTTGTACTGATGCTTGCTGGAATTCGATTGTATGGTTTGCTGAATAATTTTTTTTTAAAAATACGACGTCATGAATGAGAGATCCGCCTGAGGTTTCTCGCTTTACCTGATTGTTGAGTATGTTTCGAGGTTTGGAGGAGTCGTTGAAAAGAGAGAATACCAGGAGAATACCGTATCGAACATGCGCTTCATAAAATTACGTGACGATGCAATTAGGTACAGTCTGTAGATAATATTAAAGTTCCTTCATTTATGTAACTACTAATCCCTTGAAATATACATAGTTATGTACATACAGTCAAGATAGCCGCGCGTAAATCTGTTAATTATTCTCAACAAGAACTGCGCTTTCTTAATTTTGAACTCGGAAATAATACTTCGCTATATCGAAAGCACTTCAGAACGTCGGAATAGTATCCAACGGACGTAACTTTTATTAGTAAATAGGGCGGACTGTAATTTTAGTAAGCACACATCATGTTATTAAATTTTGTGTGTAAATTTTATAGGTGAAAATATTTTTTTAACTCCTGCATAGGATCGACAACCCAACCACTGAGAGTAGTCATATGCTTTTGAAGTAATTCATCAGCGCTCATGAGATTAACTAACCAATATAACTAACATGGCGTAGACCTCCCAGTCTTAGCAGCTTTGCAGCTAGCGAATGGTTATACGACAACGCAGAGGTAGATTAATGGTATCAATAACGTAAATAAAGAAATGCTTCTAGTTAGTGATTTTAGCTCTCAGTAAACAAACTTCTTGCTTTACATTACTCAAACTGAGGTAGTGTATCTGCATCTACATATAAAACCTTTTCACCTTGATAAAGTATTGAGTCCGTAAAATAAATTGACGTGCTAGCTTACTGATCTGTTACGGAATTAAGAGGCTTAATCTTGAATACACACCATTTCCGACTATTTTTACTGAGAGCCAAACCTTTTTACCTGATTTACATAGTTTAATGCACAGTTACTCCAATTATTATTAATAAAGGCCATGGAAATTATTAGAATTACACTTGATAAAGAAACATTATTGCATAGAAAACCCCCCTGTTGAAATACAAAATGTACCTATTGACTTAGATATTGGCTGGCATGAAGTTGTATCCGACATTATTGAATACAGTAATGGATTTTCAGCATTAAGTGTATGAAATTAATACGTGGTTGGCCGGGGACTACTGAATTCTCTATACAAATCTGTTAGTCCATTTCATAGCCGTCTAGTTATGGCTTTACTGTACTGTGGTGCCAGGCGGCTCTTAATACTACCTCAGTCAGCACTTCCCACGTTCTCTAAGTCTAATGTTGTGTAGTGCTTTCAACCTCCCACACTCTGAAACAGGTGCTAACAGCAATGGCTCATAACTACATCTCCTAGTTGAGCAAAGCCGATAACATGCTTACTTCTCGGTGGCTGGCTACGGAAGGAAAGTTAACTTGTACGTTCACTCTACGCTTTTGGCTCATGTCAAAGAACTTAAAAGCATTTGATAAAAACGTATATTTTATTTAGTAGCTCGCATTTAGTAAAATCTACTACAGTATATCGTATAGAACGCTTCTGAAAAGTTCTTGAAACCTTGGATTTGACTCAACATATATCGAAGTTCTGGAGATGACGCGAGTTCGATTACCCGTCCAACCATCCAAATTTCGATTTTCCACGGTTCCAAATGACGGGATGGTTCTTTCAAGAGGCAATGGTCAAATTCCTTGCGATTCCTCGAAATTCCTTGAAATTCCTTGTCCCAGCTATTATTAACCTTGACGTCGACCTGAAAAGCAAATAATTAAATAAATAATAAAATAAATTATAAAATAAAAAAAAAATAAAAATAAAATAAATAAAAAAGAGTAGGATGAGAGTTTACCTTGGATTTCCTATAGCCAATGATTAGTTGTTCACTTGATTATGATTCGTGATTTTTATCCTTTTAATACTTGCAGCGGTGGCTATGTTGTCAGACAATCTGTTCAACTGTTAAATCGCCGTGACTTTAGATTTTTTTTTTATGTGTAATTTTTGTCTCTCTGTCTGCCTGTGCACACAAAACGCAAATACTAATGAGCGGATTTAAGCCTAAGTCATGGTATAAGATATTGGATTCTTTTCGCCTCGGTAAAACACATAGTTCTCGATGACACAAAGCCGAAAATTGCAAATTTGTTTAATTTTTGTCTGTGCATACATCACCCAAAAGACAAAGTCTGGGTGAAAGCAAATCTGAACGTTGTTGTGTATTTATGTACTTTCACAAACTGTTTGGTATGTATGCTTTCAGGACTCTGGATGGAAATAAATTATACAGCATCATCGGTGGAACCATTTCCTCCTGTTTCTCGTTTTGCTTCAACTCATTTTGCAACCGCACGAATCACTGTAATGGTGTTTGTTGCACATTGCTAAATGTAATGTGTCTCGGATCTGTAAACGATTAAAGATTACAATATTATTTGTAAAAAGGTTTTTTTTTGTGACGTCCCATCTTTCTCCCTTCACACTTAACCAAAATCGATAAATGAGGAAACATTTTAAAGATTAAGCTCGCTGCTTTGGTTATAATTATCAGTAATTAAGAAGAATTTTTTATAAATGCCCGTAAATGCCAAAACTATGAAGAATCTGGGTCATGGATATACGATAGTTCAAGCTTCTACGCTTGGCTGGCGTCAATCAGCAGTGATATCACAGATATGTGGAAAAACTGTGTGCGTTTTCTAGAGTAAGGAGGTTTTCGCAGAATTGTGTTTCTAGAAACATTTAATCAATTCTGATAGTTTCGTAAGAAGTTGAAAGTGTTTTGCTACGTTTCAGTTGAAAAGTAAACAATTGCTACAAATAAGTCGGTTCATCGTATTTCTCCTAGGCAGTGTCGACAACCACTTACAGTGCTTCGCCGGGAGTTAATGCAGACCTTGTTTAGTGTTCCAGATCCAAGAAGATGACGCACTAAGTCTGAGCTATGTGGTTGGATGTGCGAGACAGAGGTAGCTCCCCGGCTGGGACATTAGCACACTCTCACACACACTGCCACAGAGAGGCGTCGTGTGACGCATCGCCGACGCCTCCAGAGATAGTCTCTCTGAAACGAGAAATAACTGCCCTGCAGCGCTCCACGTGGCGGAAACGCGCCCGTGCTGCGGAGGTCCACTTCCGCCGAGATGGCGCCCGCTTCCGGCGAAGATGGCGGCGCTTCCGGCGGGAGTGGAGGCTCGGTCGCACGAGCGCCACTGATAAATCAGCGGTCGTAATGAACATGTAATCTCCGCAGGCGTGGACTGATGTTTCTTGCGCGCGAAGTCCTAGTCACCAGAAGGGTGCAGGTAGAATCACAGACCCTCCTTTCAGTAACTCAGTCCTTCACGCTAATATTGATAAAAGGTAAAATTGCTACTCAACCCGAAGATTGGTTGGACCCTCACGCAGGAGGTATAATGAGCCTGGTATCGGAGGTAGGGTAGGCATTTCCTTTCCTCCATACCTAACCCAACCCGGTAGTCCTACCGGGTGAAGGGGACGTACAGTTCAACGAAGAGTTCGAACTGCGCAAAGTTCCTGGCTTACTGCACATTACACATCCAGCTGAGCCAGCGGTGAAGGTCGCGTTAAATGCCTAGAAAATGCCCGTCACGACAAGGATTCGAACTTGCGACCTTTCGATGCCTTGACGTCTAAGCCATCAGTTGCTTGTCAGATCAATGTCGCGACTTCTGAGCAAACGTATAGTTCAGTAGGTAAAGTGAATGACGACAACTTGAACTGTTGGAGTAAAAATCCTGTTAAAGCCAAGGATCGATTCTCGGAGCTGACTATTTGGACCTATTCCACACGACACCCCAATCTGGGAATGGAATATTCTTGCCCTGGAGTTGTTGTTTAGTCATGGCTTACATCGGATCCACTTTGTCAGTAAGTACGATGTAACGCAAGGAAATCATTATCTGTTAAGACTTTACGGCTCATAAACGTCGAATTAATTAGAGTCTGGAAGGAATGTTTTTTCTCATGGCTTTACGCCTCGTCAACATCGAGGTCACTAGAGGGGGGAAAGGATGGGGGGCAAGGAACGGGAAGGAATTTGACCATTGCCTTTTGAAGGAAGCATCCGGCATTAGCCTGGAGTGATTTGGCGAAACCATGGAAAACCCAAATATGGATGCCCGAAATAATTTAAGCTTTAGGTGATTGGGATTCCTGTTATTCTGTGTTAGTAACAGGTATATTTTGATCAGGAAAGTGAATATCATCACACTATTCACTCGCCTTGTTGGTCATTGGAAACTCCAGTCAGGATGATTGATGCGCAGGGACCAGGATTGACGTTGGGTCTGTTATGCGTTCCTGTTGAGCTGTTGTCTGCCAGTAACTGTGAAAGTTTCCGCAGGATAAAATACGATTAACTGTAGACTATCTAGTCACGCATTATACACATAAGTTACACCATCTTCCAAGAATAATGTCGCGTAGACCAAAGATGTTGTTAGTATCACATCCCTGCTCTCGTAAAATCAAGTAATGAAGACTCTTAGCATCTACGCGTGACTTTATTGAACTTCTGACGGTCTGCATTGTTCTCCTTATTTCCAGAAGTTCAATTTTTGTTTGTTTATGGTATTACGCCTCGCCCAGGTAATTAGTGACGGGAAAGGACTGGCGGCAATGCACAGGAGGGAATTCGGTTGTGCCTCTTGAGGGAACTATCCCGGCATTCGCCTGGAATGGTTTGGGAAACCATGGAAAACCCAAATCTGGATGCCCGGAAGGTGAATGGAACCCGCATCTTCCCGTATGCGAGCCCCAAGCGTTACCGCTCACCCACCATGCTACGTGTTTACTTCGTAAGCGCTTCTGGGCATGATCTGCATAAAATAGTTTCATCCCTGAAAAGGTCGTTGAAACATGTTTAGTCACTTCAGGATATTTTCTTTTCTTATTCGAAGGCGATAATGTGTTTCTTTCGCTGCTCATTTGTTTTTCCTTGTGTTCTAAGTACATGGCGGAATCGTGCTTTAACTCTAAAATCTATGAGCAGCAATTTAAACAAATGTGAATTTATTAATTTAGGTAGACCATCTTTGTCTACCAATTTTTCTTTATTTTTTAACCGAAATGCCTGATTCGCTCTACCAAATGACGACACAGTTACGTAAGTTTCTTTGCAGACTGTGGTTCTCATTTTTGTCTGTGAATTCAAACATTTAAAATTCCATATTCTAATTTTTTTTCGAATTCTTAATGAAGGAACAAGATTTTATCACAGTCGACAATAATTATAAAAAAATCATTTCCTTCAATTCAAACTGACGAATTTGCAAATAGATGACCCAGCGTTAAAATTTTTCCATGTTCGGAATTTTTATTTCTCCTTTATCATTACTAACGACCATGCACATATCTCCATTTGTACGCTGATACCTGCCGTGTATTACGTTTTAATCTTATTTAAGCTAAGTGTATTCTATTCTACTCTCTCTGTACCTTCCTTTGGTTTAACAGCTCAGAGTTTTCATTTATTTGTCTTCATTCAATGAACTTTACTGGACACTTTTCTTTATATACTAACAAACTCAAATTACAACCTTTTACATCAGTTTCTTATACTGAACACAAGTTATATGTTAACGACATTAATATTTCAACAACTAATTATAATTTCTCAATTATTGACTTCGTCAATGTAAAAATGAAGTCAACAATTCTCTCCCTATGATTCACAGAGTTTTTCATCTTACGAATTCGTCAGACATTCTCCACTAACTTCAACCAGAGATTGCATTATATGGCTGCCTACTTGAAGAAAGTTATTACATATAAATAGACAACATTCAATCTAACAATAAGAACACTCAATTTCACACATAAGATCTATATATTAATTCGCTTAACACAATTTGAAAATATTCTATTTAATTCAACATCTTACTAATGATTCCCTCATACAGTGACAGCGATTTTGGGTATACTGCTACGGTTAAGTGGTGGTTCATAATGACGTGCGTTGGGCAGAGTTTATAGTGATATTTTCGGCCTTTGGAAAAAAGAATCCTAAAAGTTATTTATATATATGCGGAACAGAGCAGTTTCTCTAAAAATGTTCAGAATAACAGATGCTACGAATTCAGTCGTTGATATACACTATGGTTTGTGAAAATTGCAGCATTCATAGGGAATGATCTCAATCACTTCATAGAGGGTCATATATAGCGACGACCGGATACTGGATCATACGATGCGACCACAGCCCAGGATGACCGCCAACATCTCCGCATGGCCGTAACCGACTGAACAGTTTCGTTCACAGAGTTGGCTCGACGTTGGAGCACTGCAACACGTGTGAATATGTATGCATTCAAGCTACAATGCCGTCTGCTGGGGGCTGGATACTGATGCGTTTGCATCAACTTCACTTGACGTGAAGGCAACGGGACGACGGCGGATCGAATCCCCGTCCGGGCATCCATATTTGGGTTTTCCATGGTTTTCCAAATCACTCCAAGCAAATGCCGGGATGCTTCCTTCAAAATACCATGGCCGAATTCCTTCCCATTCCTTGCTCCCCCCATCCTTTCCCGGCTCTAAAGACCTCGCTGTTAAGAGACGTCAAGCAGTTAAAAAACGTGAAGACAACTAACGCATTAGACCACATGAAGGCCTCACCGTAGTGTTTTCGGATGAACAACGTTCCAACTTGCCCTATAGTGATGGCCGCGCACATAATAGAAGCTACCCAGGTGAACGAAGTCGGGCTGACTGCGTTGTAGAACCGCAAAGCGGACAGATGCCAAGTATGATGATTTGGAACGACATTGGCTTCAACATGCGATCTCGCCTCCTACGTATTGACGGCCATCTTAACAGCAACCGCTACATTAGGGAGGTTTTAGATCCCGAGGCACAACCTCTCCTACAAGCAACTCTACATTTAATATTTCTGCACGACTACGCCTGGCCACGCGTGGCGAGGAATGTGCTAGCCTTCTACGAACCTTGACGAGTACCACTGCTTCCCTAGCCCTCACGTTCACCTGACATGCCGCCCGTCGAACATGTCTGGGTTACCGTCAGTAGGCAACTCGTTCTTTCTGGTCCTGCAACCACTGTTGATGCTGTATGGACGCGCCTACTAACTGCATGGTAGTGTGTTCCCCAGAAGCATATTCAGGCACTTTGAGTCAATGCCAGGACGTTTAGAGGCTGTGATTGCAGCACGTGGTGGCTTCATACAATACTGAATTCTCACGATCAAAGTGCAAGTAGAGATTTATAGTTCTGATCATTTATGTATTGTCATGTTCATAATCTGCGGAATAAATTTCATTGTAACCACATGCCTCCTTCTGGATGTTGCAATTTTCACAAACAGTAGTGTTTAATAAGAAAGTAGATACACTGTAGGGTAAATTTTTCATTATTATGAATTAAAATTGTAGAAGAATGATTCATAACTAATATCTAGGAATGTTGAACATGAAATATTAGGCATTATTAATGCAGTCATAGACCACTTTTAGCTACTTTAGGGATAAAAGATATAAAAGTCTACTAATCACACTGTAACTTAAACAACTGGGTTGTCTTCAATTGACAGATTTCTTGGTTGTACTGTTCGTTACCCCACGTGGGTCTGCTGTGTTTGTTGGTGCTATATATATATATATATATGTATATATATTATTTCACACGTACTACCTGAAAAACTAATTAATTACGCTGTGTTTAAAAATTCGTAACATTTCCTGTCTTTGACAGTACCATCATAGCGCTAGATAAATATCCCGTAATTGCAGCAACCCAAAATGGAAGTGTAATTAATGGTAGTGCACGTTAATACAGAACCCACGTTCTGCACACGTTCTATGTGAATACAGACTGCTAATACTGCTGTATTATTTTCGGTGCCACGAATTATTCTCATTATGCTGATTCCTGTAATTAACCATAAACGATCAGTAAAACTAGCTATGAATATCGTTATGGCTAACGCAAGGTATTTCCATTGTCACTAAGCGGTACTACTGGATTGTAACGAATTTGAAACATATCCCGATGATGGTTCAAAGGGAGCTATAAAAATCGTTCCCATGCAGAAAATGTGTAACAATGGTCAATAAAGTCCTATTTATGGATTAGTAGTGAAGTTACTCTCCAAGCCGTCAACGGGAGAGTAATTGGCATTCTTATTTGTTCTCCCAATGACTGACTTTAGTTCAGGGGATATTATGTTTGACACATTTGAAACCCTTATCTGGTTCCATGTTATGACCCGCTCTACATTTGGTATAATTCTGGCGTAAATTCAATGCAGTTGTTGAGGAGGCGCGTAATATGTGATTTTTTTAATTGTAAAAAAAAGGATGGAAAAAAAATATTTCGCAGTTATCAATTATTTTCCATTGGTTTCATGGTCAATTTTGTTTAATATTTTTTTGAAGACGACAAAGAAGTGCAGTCATGGATACGGCTTCTATACAGATAGCAGATTTCTTTGATGACGGAATTCAAAAACTCATTGAACGTATAACAAAAGTTTGAACAAAAATGATATGAGCCTGGGAGAAAGAAGTAGAAGTAATAACCATTTGCAGGCTATTCAAAACTTAACTTCACCTGCGGTGTTTGGCCTTTGCAAATGGCATAACAATTCTCTCCAATAACAGGCAAGAGGCGAATCAATCCCCCTGAAAACTCCTCGTAATTTCATCTAAACGTGGTCTCAAAATCTCGTATGCTAAAACCCAGGTATGCAAGGACTATCGCGTTACCGACATAGACTACCCATGAAAACGTCATTTGGCAAAATCTCTCAACTAAGTAAATTCAGATATCTAGAGGAAAAAATACATCCTAAATCACAAAGCAATCAAAGAGCGAATAACTAAATTACAACAACATACAGAATCACCTGGGACAGATACAACAAAATGTCAATATCCCGAAATTTCAAGTTAAGACATTATAACACGTAATCAAGCAAGAGG
The DNA here is from genome assembly GCA_031002005.1 of Vandiemenella viatica. NCBI lineage: Eukaryota > Metazoa > Arthropoda > Insecta > Orthoptera > Morabidae > Vandiemenella > Vandiemenella viatica. The sequence continues at coordinate 154,186,060 of JARYHS010012519.1, read as the reverse complement.
CATTATACCCATCGGAGATTTTGATTATTGGGACTACAGCATTAATGAAAGATATAGAAAAGCAAGAAAGAAAAATTTTAAGGAAAACCTTTGGCCAGTTTTTACAGGAGGTATTTGGATAAAAAGGAAATCACATGAACTATATCAGCACTCAGAAAAAATTTCAGACACATTCAGGAAAAACGAATTAAATTCTTCGGCCATAATACCAGAATGAATAACAACAGATTAACCAAAAGGATTCTCAACCTGGTCATTTCAATTAAAATGAAAAACAATTGGCTAGTTGAAAACGATCTCCAGGAAATCGGACTCACAGATGAAATCATACAGGGCAGATGCAGATTTAGTAGAATGGTCAATAACCAACAATTTGTCAACAAACAGTATGATAGAAGGGGGAACACCTGGACAAAAGAACGTAGGAAAGAGCTCAGCGAGAGGATGAAGAGTTTTGGAAAAATAAGAAAAACCCATCTGCTAAATAAGTTCATTCGCGCTCCTCAGTTGGCCATAACGATGAAAGAAGAAGATATTCCCAGTATTTCCTTCTTATCAAAAACAGACCTTATTTTCAAAAAATAATCCTCTTAGCATAGAGTAACATTCCTCACATACTACGCTAAACTGGACATATGTGAGCACAAGAGTAATCTGCCCGCAGAGCTACTCGCATGAGTGGAGCCGTGTGCCTGTTAGCGGAGTACTTTAATCTGCTCGCCAGATGACTAACGAACTCGTCTGAGACACGAGTAACGAGCTTGTGGAGGCTCCAACATGGTCGCCTCCATTATTTTCCGCGCTCGGCGTTAAATCTTGCCTCGCTGCAACAAGCGTCACCCCGACCCAGTCCCTCGTAACGTCCCTGTTGATTTATACCGGCAAGTGCCTCGCACAAAGGCTTAATTTATGTGAGGGCACACCTCTCGGCTGCCGCGTCTCTGTCCGGGAGGTATTCTTCCTTAGTGATAGACGTCTACCTGCCACTGACGTTCTGCTCAAACCTGCAGACATTTTCCTATACTCCTTTTTGGCGTACTGTTCTATTAGAGGATCCGTGATAATACCATCAATAGTGAGGTTAATGGTTTGTTGTAGAATGAAAGTACAACCGGCTTATTTGTAGCAATTGTTTATTTGTCAACTCATACTGGTTCGTAGCAAAACACTTACAAGTTCTTACGAAACAATTAGTAATGATTAAATTAGTCCCTTACAGAAACAAAAATATCCCAAAAGCTCCTTACTATATAAAACACACAGTTTGTTAATATCTCTGAGGTATGTCGTGCGGTATGCGACTGAAGATGAGCAGCTGAAGCTGTAGGGCTAAGAAGAAAAAAAGGTCTGTCCAACAGTTTTGCTCTCCCCATTCATCCAAAGGTAGACGTCACACCCTCAAACGTGATTTTGCCGCCCCCCTTGGGTTGCCGACCGGAGCAAGCGCCCACGGGTTGTCTTCCCTCCTAGATCCTGCACTATTATTTACCTGTATGGGTTGAATATCGGAAAATTCCTGTCATAATTAATGACGTTCCCAAAGCGGAGAATTTAATCATTAAATTGATTTCGCATTTAATGGTTTTGGTTAATGGCTCATCACAAAAAATACCTTTCAGAAGATTTACGATTTTCTTAACGTTGTAGGGGTAGCTTCCCTAAGGTGATATGATTTTACTTTTGGAAACATAGTAATTCTTGATTATCACCTTTTTTTATGGATCATTAATTGCAAGAGTTGAATTTTTATGGATACTTAAATTTTGTACTCTGTAGGAACTTTAGTTATTTTTTAGGGTCACAAGTAAATTACCACAATGAGATATTTATTGATGATCGTTGGCAATTACATGCCTGGGCGTATTTAACGTTAAGATTAACATAGGCACATTGGCGAAAATAAACCGTTGTCTCTCAGAAAGGTGACACGAAACAACAACGTTCGCAAAATTCATTTTTTTTTCTTGTTTCCACAGTGCTCAGATAAATGAATACTCACACACTTTAACTAACTGTTCTTGGCACATTGAATGGAAACCCCTTTTTAATTCAGCACTTGTATAAAGTATACATACAATGGTCGCACGAGTTTTATTTAAATTTACTCTAATATTACTATAAAATGATAACTTGGAGTGTGGCGGATTGCGTCACACTACAACATGAAGAAATGCGCTTTTTATTTGACTGGATTTAATTTAGTGTACGTGGTGCCAGGGGAAATGTATAATTTCATTTTTGGGGAGTTTTTTCTCGAAGTACGATAATGTGTGGGCAGACTTCATTCATATAAAGCTTTTTTGACTGGAAGCACTGATTTTACTGGAAGAAAAAACTAACTAAAACTTTCCCTTAATTCATAACCGCAGGTTTTTCTTTACGAATTTAAGGTGATGGTTGTAACGGTTCCCACTTGTTAAAAAGTTATCGTATTCTGACTGAAGGAGTACTAGGATAGCAATGCACCTCTACATAGCTCAGTCGCCCTTCAGCATTGTTCTGCAGTCAACAAAGTCTCTCGCAACCCCTTGCGTAGCACGCGACAACGATCTATGAAATATGGAAGGCGAGGCGGATCTTTCTTTTATTCATGTCTTATTTTCTTTTTAGCGATTTATTACTCAGGTGTAGTTCATCGGGAAAACGCCGGGATCAGCCTCGCTGGGGAATGAATAATTTATCAGCGAGTTCCTGCGATGAGTCATATATTTCGTCCAGGCCGAGATAGCGAGTTGCTCGTTATGAAGGCCCGGCTGGCCCCAGCCGATCCCCCAACTTGGACACGGGGCTGCCTCCCCGCGCAGTGATTAATTGCCTCAGTTTCGCGGGTCCCCGACTTTAGGTCCTCACCCAACTTTAGACACCCTCCGTGAGGCGTCTTAATACAGTAAAGTGTTCGGCTCGGCAGCTCCGTAGTCACTTGAAGCCTTGCAGTTACTTTCGATATTGAACAACCGTCGCTAGGTACTACCAACACAATTATTTAAGTAATACTTTAATAATTAATTTTGCCTGGTGTTCGATAATCGATTCAAGTCCAATTATTACTGCTGTGTCGCCTCGCACCAACTTCGCCACATACCCCACGCAATTAAATAACACATATATGTATTTTATTTCTAATAGATGTGTTTTGTGATGAGTCCCTTTCTCCTTTCATACTTAACCAAAATCAATAAATGAGGTGGTATTTTAAAGATTAAAGTAACACCACTAATTTAGAAAGGATTTTTTTTTTTCTAAAAACACCCATGAATGACAAAACTATAAACAATCAAGGAAGCAGGTATGCAATAGTTCAGAGTCCTGCTGGTAGCATTCGAGAGCGTTGATAAGGAGTGATCGCATCACCGCTAGAAAGGAGCACGATATATCTTAGGGATCTGAGTAGGTGTTTTGCTGCATACCTTTTCCAACAATTGATATATATGTGCCGGTACTTCTTTCATACGACTGCAAACCATCGACATCGCTATTCGTTGTATATCATTCATTAAATTTTTTCACGGGCCACATAGAACAAATGTTATTGTTTGTGAAAAGTTCAACATGAAACATAATCTATAGTAAAATTCGGAGGCGGGCTGCTGGAGAGTCACAGTAGACTCTTTTCAGCCAAACTATACTACGGGGAGGGAGGGGGGATGGAAGGTCGGCCGTGGCCTTGTAGGGAACCATTCCAGCATTCGCATAGAGTGTCTGAGGGAAACCACGGAAAACCTCAGACAGGATGGCCGAACCGAGTTTAACCCCGGTCCTCCCGAATGGCAAGTGGCAGTGCGAAATCGCACTGCCCAAGCCTCGATGTAAGAAAAGGGAATGAGAATACACAAAATATAAGAAATGCAGAACAATTTGACTGCGAGAATTTAGTCGCCACGCACATACAGGTACACATTAACCAAGTAAGTAATTTAACGCTTTTGTCTCAATATATCTTATTTTACACACTTCTGAAACTTTTTGAGACTTACTCCCGAATCACCCACTTCGTAGTAACTAATCTCCCTCATGAGATGAGTCATGGTGGTAGAGGATTCCTGCTTAAATTCTCCTGGAGTACCTTTCTCTGGATTTCCTGGAGCGTAAGATTTAACATTTTCTCTGTTACGTCACTGATTAGTTCTCTTGATTCCTTTTCCTTCAGGGAGAGTCATTGCTAGGTGAACGGTCGATGTCTATTGAGTCTGTTTCTAAGCCTTTCACTGGCTGCTTGAGAAAAAGGGTTGCTTTCGGCATCTAGAGAGTACCGTGTTTTCCTGGTCACACTGAATGCCCCTGCCTTGTCATATTTGCTAGTAGGCGCTAATTGTTCTGATGCTGAAATAAATTAAATCTTCGATCAAAACCGAAATAACTACAAACTTATTAAAGATTGACGTTTAGGATATTTAGTCAATTTTCTTCTTATATGCTTGTCGATGGGTTTATAATCCGGTGTTGGAAAAAAAAGATGTGAACATCACGCGGATCTAACTTTTTAAACTGTTGTGGGTTATTATTTAGAAATTTATGCTTTCAAGTTTTTCTCCAGTTTGCTGGACGCTCTGAAGTCTCGCTATGCAAACCTGGATGATGCACATCAAAGCCAGTTTCCAATCTGGGACCTTACGACGGTTTTTGGCAGTTCTCCGTAAGCGACTAGGCTAACGTTGGTACGCTTACTAAATTCTGCAGAAACATTTATACAGAATATGGCCTTATAGTATTCAGACACAAATTCTGATACTATATTACTACAGTCAATTGATAAGCAATCGGAATGAATGGTTTGATAGCTCATTGGTTAAGATGTCTGACTGGAAATCTAAAGATCCCCGGTCCGAATCCTCTCGGTGGGGATTTTCATGGGCCCTTTAGCCACCCTTCACCTCTTGCACAACTTGATGTTTCATGTGAAGTACGTGGTTCGAATTCATCATGTTTCTCTTTATCTGTTTATTGAAACATTACATGATTAAAGTTTCATAATATAGTATAGAAAAGCATATAAGTAATCTGGTCAAATGAATGGGCTAAAGATTGACTTTTTCGAAATTTTTCACGGACAAGAAGTTGTCAAATAACTGTGGAATATTATATATACTGTTTATAACATGTTTGACTTGATAGTTCTTTTTGTTCGATATTTCACTATGAAAATTGTTATTTTACCTAAGGAAAGGTGTAATCGGACTTCGTTTTAATGTACTTTGGTCGCCACCATTAGATGGTTCGGGAATATTACATACACTTCGTAGAAAATAAAATAAAACACTCCGTTATCATAAATACATGAACACATTTATTCTGATAGTTCCTTAAGTGTACTAGTTTCCGACCACCAATGTAAAAGAAAAATCTTAACACTATTATACACTTCACAATAACATTTATCCGAAGATTGCAATTCGTTAGAGTGGCAAGTGACTTGCAAGCACTTAATGTAAAGTAATATAACTTCCAACTCTTCGCCATACACCGTCTGTTCTTAATGCTCGTAACGGTTAAATAAACAGTCTTCACTAAGTGGAAAATCACTCCTTGAGTAACGAATATTGCCAAATTGATTTCACATTAGCAGCCACGGGCAATTATTAACACGGAATAATCACGCCGAAATCCGTCGTACATATATGCCGTACCGCGTACACTTACTCACAAACCAAAACTCATATAGTTTGGTCTCCGACAACTAACACAGACGTAAAATATGCATTACGTAGTTAAATCGGGTTAAACACTCAACACTGATTTTATGTATATACCCGTTAAACCACTGAGAGCACAACTTAAAACACATTTTTGGTTGCGCCATGTGTCTACTTCAACACTCGCGGGAAAGACAAACAAAAACTATCTCTGACCTACTACAGCTAGTTCTTCAGAGATAACTATTTCAGCGACTACATTAAAACACTTTCAATTAATTCCTAAATTTTAAAGGAGGTCGGTTTTGTACACTGTATTGTGACAAAGTCCACCTTTATATGCTCTGAAGTAGTGTTTGTACCTCGTTGATTTTGTTTTTCTTAGTGTGATTTTGAGGGTGGATAAATAATCTTATAGATCCTTTGGTTTTTTTATTAGAATATTGTAAACAACATGACCTAATACCCAACCCAGTGAGCTATGTTTTTCTGGTGGTATAGTCTTGATGTCTGGTGGTATTAGAATCTTGCGCGTAACTTCAAATGAAGAAATTTGTAATGGACTTAACGTAGGATGCAGTTCCAAATGTGTGCAAACATTCCACAAGTAAAACGATGCATAAACTGTAGGCCTCTGTACCTGGTAGGGTTGGTAGGTTTGGTTAAGGCGGCTACGAAAGGGGCGGAATGCGCAGCCAATTGTAACCCTGTTGCCAGGTCATTACGACCAAACGAAGTTGTTATATAGTAACCGGAATTGTCAAGAGAAAACTAGTTCCAGTACTGCTGTAAGATCGAAGACATTACCGACGTATGATTGCAATGAAATCTTAAGCGGTCTACCGCCGGATTGTGTTGTAGGTGAAGGCTATCTATCAGCACAGATACTTTCACACCTGAAAAAGTCCGCGGAACTGTCCGTAGAAATATTGTGTTTTTACAACACAATACGGCGGTACACCCGTCTGGTGGCTCAATGTTTGGCGGGAGAGCAAAAGGTTCCAGATTCTAATCCCTGTCTCAGTTCGGACTTTCAAAGACACTTAACCAGACCTTCGCCTCTGGCATAGCTTGCTGTGTAATGTGAAGTACGCCAGAACGCTTCCGTGGTTCGCATTTCACGTTAAGCTGCAGGTCCTCAATACCTCTGTACAGGGTTGGTTTAATTAGCCACGACAAGTGGCGCTTTACACGGCGAAAACACTGTCATCTGGCCGTCCAATAATCCTTAGGAATCTCTCTGCCAACTATGCCATACGATGATTTTATTTTTAAACTAACAGAGTTCCTGGCGTTACCCGGTATGACCTAGGTTTATTTCACCTCACCGTAAATATTGAAGTTCATAATAGAGGTAAGATTTCTGCACTTGTGTATCAAATTTCATGTCTTTTTTTTTTTGTAACTGCTTTACGTCTCTTTTTAACATCGAGGTCTTTAGAGACGGGAAAGGATGGGGGGCAAGGATGGGGGCAAGGAATGGGAAGGAATTCGGCCATGGCCTTTTTGAAGGAAGCATCCCGGCATTCGCCTGGAGTGATTTCGGGAAACCATGGAAAACCCAAATCTGAATGCCCGGACGCGGATTCGAACCCGCGTCCTCCCGAATGCGAGGCCAGAACGTTAACCGTTTACCCACCACGCTCGATTCGTAGATTTAAGGAGCAAAGAGGCTCTGGGAAATTTTTCCATTTATATTATTAAAATTAATTTACATGTTTTCCTCTTTAGGTATTTTCCGCTCCGCTTTCAGCAGATAATATGGCTAGTATTTATTTATTTTTTTTTTTTTTTTTTTACGAATTGTGACTGAAGTATTAGTTGGTATTTCATCTTTGCTGTTTAACGTTATACGTTCAGATTTTCACTTACTGCGGTTTTATGGGACGTTGAAGCATAAGGCATACTAAACGATTCAATCCAGATTCTAACCTTTAAAACGGTGAAAACCCCATCAATAACTGCCCAGTAGTTTTTGTGGAACGAATATACTGTACACGGTTTTTGTTTTATAGATATAGATTGCTTACTTCAGTATTCATTCTCTTGGATGCAGGTATAGAAAATATTAAATAAACTCTGTATTATGAAAGTTATGAAATATGCCAACTGATTCATGAACCGCAACACAGCTTTTCACATACACTAGTTTCGTTTCAGTTCCGAGAACGTTTTAATTAATACATAACTAACAAATTTGTGTTTTTAATTACTAGGGCACTTGTTAGTCACAGTTCCTGGAATAAGCTGCAGCTTCAATAATGAAATGCTTTCACGGTTAGGTCCAGGAATAAAAGTGGTGAACATAAAATTTCACATTCAGGCGAAATTTCAATTTCACTGGTAACTGAACCTCAGATATAATTTCGAAACGGCTCTGATCCTAAGCTCTCTCTACGTGGATATCCCGGGAGTGCTTCATTTCACTGCTATTCAGCTCAAGTACTCGTTATCTAATAAAATTCCATGATTATTATTTCTGAAGTGGTGTTAATAGTTGACCGCCATTGAAGCTGCAAGTTACTGTCTGGAGGTCTCCTTGTAGAATGTGTCATAGTAACTGGTGTGGCCTGCTAGTCCATCTGCAGGGCTAATAGAGTTAACATAGGGAGTCTCTCACTTCTCTGGCTGGAGTTGACTTGTCGGATTTGGCGAACACGAGAAGCTAATCCGTCAGGGACCGACTACAAGCCTTGTGCTGGAGTGCGGAGCTCGAGAATAGGTCAACTTGCCAACCGCGAAAACTCGGTAACTCAACAGAGGAAAACAGGTAATTTAAGGGCTAAGTACCTGTAAATTATAACGAGATATCAACAAGTTTAGTGGAAAACAACTTAATGAAAAATTTGACACGCTATTGTGATAGTTAGTGAAAATGTTAGTAAATCAGCTTTTATACCAAACAGTGTTAGAAAACTCGGATATGTACGGAGTGTCCAGAAAAGGACTCCCTGATTTAAAAATTAAATATCTCGAAAACAAAGATCGATAGAGGAATGCAGTAAACGGTATGTTTATTGTGACAGCTGTAAGAAGTGTATACAGCAGTGTGAAATAATAGTTACAAAAGCTGCTAACAGATGTACGCTGTACAGCTTATATCAGCATACATAAGTGAAATAATCGTATGAAAACAATCTTTGCAAACAATCACATCACAATGTTTTCAAAATGTTCACCATTGGCACTACAGAGGTTGCGCAAACGAAGAATGAAATTCGCCATCACATTTCGTAGTGTCTCGACCGAAATGGATTCACATGCCGCAGAGATCGCCGATTCCAGCTCGTACAGCGCGGCGGGATGCTTCGGGTAGACCATGTCTTTCACTGTGCCCCACAAAAATAAGTCACAGGGAGTCACATCCGGCGAATATGGAGGCCAATCCATGCCTGCACCAGTAAATTCGGGATATCCCAAAGCAATGACTCGATTCCCGAAGTATTCCTCAAACTGTTGTATACACTTCTTACAGCTGTTACGATAAACATACTGTTTACTGCATTCGTCTATCGATCTTTGTTTTCGAGATATTTAATTTTGAAATCAGGGAGTCCTTTTCTGGACACCCTGTATCTGATCTCACGCAAAATCATTATTAAAGCTGAACGGAAATGCGTTGTCTTGTATGAAACGAAAACATTTGCTAAATTTTGAATTATTTCTTTTATAACTAAATGATTTAGCCAAAGGTAGATGTGTCTATAAGTAATTTAATTTTTGTTTTTCTACCGCTGGTACTTTTACCTGAACGAAAAAAATATACTACAGTGCATGTACGCAATTCTGTCCAAAAACTCTGTTTGATAAGAAATTCCAACATACAAACACTGAAGGGTTAAACCATTAAGTAAGTACGTTATGGATGTAATGGTGAATTAATAAAAGTTATTTTTCCGAGTAATTAATCCAATAATTAGATTTATTTATTTTCAGAAAAATGTAGCATTGTTAATATCCATTTATAAATTAAGCGTTTTTCTTCTACTTTCCATTATGGTCAGCTAGGGACCACGTGCTAATTTCAGTTCCTCTCCTTTTTTTTTTTTCCTTTTGCAATTCCCCTTCATTATTGCACTGTGCTTTCTCTTTCCCTCTACAGACCATTTTGCACCCATTTTCTTCTCCTCTCTACTTTGTAATCCTGCCATATTCGAAATCTGCTTTCGAAAATTTTCTCTTTCCATAGCGTCCTGTTCACTAGTATTATTTCGGTTCAAATCTTTCTTAATCTCTTGAATCCAGGTTACAGTTGATTTTTTCTTCCAAAAATATTTGAATATATTTTTTGTTAGCCTGGTGTCATACATGCGATAGATGTGACCAAAAAATATTATTCTCCTATTTTTCTGATTGATTCTGTTATTTTTTCAATGTTATGATATATTTCCACATTAATTCTTAACTTCAGTTATACTGTATTTTTTAATGGACCCAAAATTTTCCTTATAATTCTCCTTTCCAGTACTTCAAGCTTATCCAGTTTATAATTTAACCCCAGGCATTCGCTTGCATAGAGACATTCCGGCTTCACCACTGTATTATAGAGTATTATTTTAAGACTTTTAGACAGGTACTTTTTGTTGTAAAAATGTTAGTAATACCATACGCTTAAGCGTTTTTATTGTTGTTTATTATTAGTTATGATTTCAATTCACTTTAACTATTTCAGTAGTAGCTTGATGTTCACAGACAACAATTACCTAAACATTATTCGCACTTTTGTAGGAAATCACTCGTATTGTGAAAGAGTATGATCGATAAAGATTTAAGTTCAGTGTAGTTCGTATAACACAAATAATATCACACTTTATGAAATCTTCACAGATGTTCATATAATGAATTTTCTTTATTTGTTCAACTTATCTCCGTTAGTAATTCCATTTAACACGGATCCATTCCGTAAAGTGTGACCTATACGGCTAACAAGAACCAGTTCCGCTGCAGAAACGAGAACCAATTGCGAAAAGTAATAACTCGAAGTAAGGCTGACAGTGTTATACCCCCTCGTGTTCGAAATTGTAATATTCATAAAACACTGGGAGACGCGGAGAGCTCGAGAATCCCGCTACTGCGAGAACGCATCCATAAATTCCAGGCGCGCCTTTATCTCCTTGTAAAAATCGTCTGGTCGAACCGTTACTTACTGCTAGCGGGCCTCCCAAGCGAGGCGATGCGAGGCTAGCAAATTCTCATCCTGCACGGGCGGGCAAGCTTCAGCCCAACTCACTTGTCCGTCACGCCGGCCTGATCGTCCTTCAGCACTGCACCTTCACACACTACTGTATCAACGTGCTGAAGTACTCGACGAACGACCGTCGTTTTACAAGCGATAATTTTTCCTCTTCCCTGATTTTATCTCCGAGGATGCTCAGTGAGTGGTAACGCTCCTCTCGCATTTGGAAGGACGTGAGTTTGATTTCCCGTCCGAATATCCAGATTTCACTTTTCTATGCTTTCCTGAAATCAGTACTGTTGATGGCCGGCATGGTTATTTTAAAAATGGGGACGAATTCCTTCCCGTTCTTTACCCCCACTCCTTTCCCACCTCTATGATACCGAGTTGAAGAGGCGTAAAGATATAAATATAAGCTCATTTGTTCTTGTAAGTAACATTGAACAAGACATGACGGCTTCCCAGTGGACTCTGTTTATTTTCAAAGATTTTTTTTGTGTCACAATAGTAACTCCGTGATATTTTTCTCTTTTTATGTTACCCAAGTGATACTGAATAGTACGATTAAATCATGTCCCAGATTAAAAACGTTTTCCTCTACCATGTGGTTTTTGTGTAATCGTGTTGAATGCAAACGTTCTAAATTAACAACTAACCTTCTCTAATGCAGAAGATACAGTTTCTTGATCAATAAAACATTTTTTTTTTAAATCCAAATGCTACTTTATTGTAGCTTAATAAACTGCAGTTTATAAAAGCAGTAAACGAGTTTGAAATAACATATTCGAATCAGTCGATATTATTATTTTACTTCCTTTTACTGCTCTTTATTTTTATGCTACGTGTAAGAAGTAGAAATGCTTATTGTTCTGTCTAATAGTGAATTGCAGTTAAAGGAATCTAATGTTCCAGCGTCTGGTTTATAGTTTGAACGTAATGATACAAGTTTAAATCAGCAGAAAAAATTTAATTAAAACATTTTTAGTTCGGATAATATATAAAATATCACGAAGAATGTTTACCAACTGTGTCAGCTACTGATTCACCATAGATATTGTGTTGTGTTGTATGAATCGTAGGAACACCAGAAAGACTAATTGTTTGACCACCTAGCAAGAACTTACTTTATGAAATACTGTAGTATTTACAACAGTAAGCGCATCCTCATTTCATGAACTTCAAACGATTACTGACTAATACGTTTTTGATGCCTAACAGGGCTGTAGGGTGTATACTGCAGATTCAACCTTCAACGCCAAGGAAGAGAGAATAAGTTAATCTCCATTCTTTAATTTTCTATAGTTTCCTCTTCACCACTCATTAGATACCACGTCGCATCGACGCGTGGAGACATTACAGAAACCTGTAAGTGGTTATTTTCGTGGGATTTATTCGCCTACTTATTGTGAAAAACTATCGAGTCGATTTGAATGGGATTTTCACAGTTTGAAACCTCTGAGTCTAACTTAACAAGTGCGGTATATTTTACTACTCTATGTGAATGGTAGAAAGAGCAATATATGATAATCTGTTCCTAAATTGTACAGATAGGCGCCAACGATCACACTACATCAAAGATGAACAGTTTACTCTGTGGATTTTGTTGATACTGTGGTCGACTACGTATCTTTGGTTATTTAGCAACATAGTATTCGTGAAGGCAATTTAAGTTGTTGAAAACATAATTCAGTTGCGGGCTTTCAGTAACATGAGACTCATGTAGACAAATTAAAGGAACAAAAACTAAATTGAGCGTGTGCTGCGTGAGGGCCATTTGCTCTGTAGAATACTTGACGGTGCCAAGCTAAATATTTCAGAACTGTAGTAAAACTGGTCTTATTACTACGATATATATTCTAATTCTTTTTTTAATAGTACGGCTTTTCCCCTTGAGGAGGGGATAAAGTTTGTAACGTCGAGCCGAACCCAAATTATATACGTTCTGAATATGGCTGAGCCATATCAGTTTGCTATTTTACTGATTTGCACTATGGGAGGTCAATACCGTCGAACGAGATTTTCTGGTTGTGTTCCGTCCATCTGGTTGGTAACATAATTGCTTGGCGTTTTTCTTGGTTAATTTTAATCTTCCAAACATTGCACTATTTAGTGATTTCCTCCAAGTGGTGTGTCGATTTTCACGCAATGTAATGTAGGTTGCGGTTCTACCTATATACAGCGAATAATGCAATTTCACCGCCTTGTTTCTGCGTTATGCCATCAGAATACACATTGGACTGCGTCGGAACCATGACCGATCCTTGTGGCCCGCTTACTTCAATAGATATCAACTGTCTTTCTGTTCTATCCACCACGACGTAGAATTTTCTGTTTCTGAGAAAACTCTTTGTTATTTTTTAGCAAGTGTCCAGGGCAGCCATATGTGTGCAGTTTGTAACTTAATACATCATGCCAAACCCTGTCAAAAGCTTTCTCAATGTCAAGCGCAAAGGCATCTGCACTATGCCTTATAGAGTGCGCCCTGCAAATTTGCTCAACCAATAGGGGAGTTTGGTGGATGGTGCTGTGCTGTGCACGAAAACTAAATTGATGTCCTATGGGAATTTCTGGAGTGATGATATGATTATATGTCCGAAGATTTTTTTCAAGGAAGTTGAGGAGTGAAATCGGTCTTTGGTTTTGGGGAAAGAGTTGATTTTTGTAGTTTTAAAGCTGGTCGGTGGGGGGGTTATTGTCCTGAGACATTTCTTCCCTCAATCTTCGTCTGATTTGGTATGTCTTGACTTTCGGTTGGTCGTCTTGTTGGCGTATTACTGATTATTAGTCTTTCCACTCCGTCAGCACTAATGGTCTGTTGTGTTTGTCAATGGCAGTGGATTGGCAGAGCAATGTGCAGCACTGTAGTATTTATAGAATTGTTGTTGGAATCTGTCAATGAGCTTCGCTGTTCCTACGCCTCGTGGACTGCGACAGTGGGGAAACGATCAGGCAGATGTAGTTCACACTTCAGTATTCTGTCTGGCAGCACCTACAACTTTCTCAGGTGGCAATTAGCAGCGTACCCACAGACGGGGCAAGCATACTCAATTACCGGCCTAATCAAGGAGCAATAAATGCAACTCCTAGATGTGGTGCCAACGAGCGTTCCCGGTTAAGTATCGGCTAAAGAGAATGGAACCGAGCACTTATCCTTTGTCTGATGTCCTTGATATGAGCTCGCCATGTCGGCTTACAGTCAAGTGTTACACCAAGGTAGCTAGCAGTTGGTGCCCAGGGGTTGGTTTTACCTCCGAGCTGAAGTTGCAGGTGTGGTAGTTGCTGTCAGCGGCATCCTAGGCTTCGCGTCAGCATAATCGCTTGCGTTTTGATGGGGTTTATACTTATCCGCCACCTCCTGGCCCAGACTATCGTCTGCTGAAGAGCTTCCTGCAATCGTGTCGTGGCGATGGCTCTGCTGCGGCTGGATGTAAAGAATGCCGTATCGTCGGCGTACGTGGCTGTTTTCACATTCGCAGGTGCTGTAATGTCTGACATGTAGAGGGTATAAAGGACAGGACACAGCACTGAACCCTGTGGTACACCTGCACGAATGCGCCGTCGTGTTGACATGGCATCGCCAACCCTGACGCCTCGACAAATAGCTGCGGATCAGTTTCATGTAGTTTCCAGGCAAGCCCCATTCGTACAACTTGCAGAGCAGACCGGTATGCCACACTGAGTCGTATGGACAGGCGATATCAAGCAACACCAAACCACAATAGCTTCCTTCTCCCGTTGAAGGCCTTTCTCTGTGTCTCCGCAACACACATTAGCTGCTTCGTTATGGAGTGCTCTCTACGGAAGCCAAGTAGTTTTAAGATGTGTCTGCTGTTGAGGAATAGCGCCTGTGAGATTCCTGTTCCGACCAATCCTTGTAGACCGCAGGCAGCGCCTCTAGCGGCCGTTTTGCCGGCAGCTCAGATATAAAGGGTTGCTGCGCTGACGCTTGCAGGCTAATAGCCGGTAGCCGCAGCCTGGGGCCGCCGTGTAATTTCAATGCCGACACCGGGCCATTTCCCGCCGGCGCTGTTCTACACCACCTCCGGGGACCGCAGATTTATTGCGCGCGGAAATCACGTGCAGGTCGGAGCGCTAGCACCGGGCGCCTCCCTATTTTTGTTTTGCCCATTTCCCGGCTGGCGCCACGGCAACGCCTCCTTCCCTAATTAATGGCCTCTCCTGCCCTCCGACGGGTACATCGGCCGGTCGGAACACACGGAAAGTGTTTCCCCGATCCACCCTGTTTTTTTATTCACACTACCTGCGGCAGCAACAGTCCCTCACTCAGTCCAAAAAGTCGCGACCACCTACAGTTGGGCTGCTTGATTACGTATTCGTTAAACTGTTAATAATGGCAAGGCTTGCCATCCGTCACTTTTTCAGAAGATGGTGCCAGTCAATATCAACTACTTCCGAGAACCAGCATCCTAAACCAATTCAGAAGAGTATTAGTTTTAACAAATTGACATACCCGAAGAATTTGCGATGCAGAAGCTGTGAAGAAGGAAATCTGCAAACGGATACATTTCGAAAACAAACTCCTTCTTCTTTGGGTGCCATATCCGTACCGGTGTTACCATTGGCGTATTTACCTTTTTATGGTAACGTCCAAGGGATATCATGAACTGGACTGGTTTCCCACAGAATTATTATTATTACTCCGCGATTTATTAAAAGTGTGTGGCGGAGGGTGCATTGCACCTATCCGAAAGGGTGATAGTTTGGAAGGGATTTACGGGATATGGCAGGAGGCGCCCATGGGCTTATGTGAGGAACCATACCAGTATTCGCCTCGAGTGATCCGGGAAAACCATGGAAAACCCAGATCAAGATGGCCGGAGTGCTTTATGGAAAGCTACTCCTGGCGGATTTTAAGTTTACTCGTCCGGTAAAACCTTTCTGTTCCATTCCCTAATCGCTCGTCGGAAAAATGAGAACAGAAATGAATCGGTTCTGGCCCAGATTTATCTTATTTCATTTTCGCCGTCATTCCGAGATTGCTGATAGCAATATTTGTTTGCTGTCGTTCAGAAATACGTCAGTCGTGAATTTTTCAATTAGCTTCTGTCGAGAGCAACGCCTTCGGTGTTCCAGGTCTTCCCAACCTAACTCCTTTCACATCACACTTACGCCTTCCCTCCAACTACATATACCTGTCATGAATCGGTTGGCTCTTCTTTGAACCTTAAATGCCTCCATTAACACATTTTGATGGGGACCCCATACAGAACAACAATATTCTAAGTGAGGAGGCACTAGTGACTTGTATGCAATCGATTTAACTTCCAGAGGGCATTGTTTTAAATTACGACCTAGAAATCGGAGACTACGATTTGCTTTCCCAATCACATGCTCGATATGCTCATTCCACGACATATTATTACGAATTGTAATTGGCATTCCCCAGTGTTTGTGTTTTAGCAAGTGTGTATGACTGTGATTATGTTTGTGTTGAGAGTAGACAATTGTTTTGTATTATGGATGAGAGACGAAAGAAGCGAGAGCGTGAAACTAGAACCATTCAGAACTATTTTTTCCGAAATACACATCTGGACCGCCAAGCTTAACGTTCCATTCGACAGATGAATCATTATCAACAGTGTCGAATGCATCACAACATACGCTCTGAGGACAGGTTTGAGATTTTAACTTAGAACTTTGGTGCACCACCAGCTACCACGCCCTGCCGGTTCTGGTGATGAAAATTTTATCCACCACCAGGACTGGAACCATCTGACCCCGTGTCAGCGATGTACACCATCACGGTATCGGAACGAACTGATCAAACGGGGCGGATTAGTTCAAATTTAATACATATAATGGAAGATGGTCACCTATTTTTTTCTATTTGAGAGACCACACTGGGTCATAGATTTTTTATGCTTCTAGCTTTACGCCTTGTCTACGTTGTGGGCATTAGATGCGGAAAGGAACTGGGACAAGAAACGCGAAGGAATTCGGTAATGGAACTTTGAAGGAACTATCACGGCATTCGCCTGGAGTGATTTGGTGGCCCGATGGGGATTCGAACCCGCGTCCTCCCGTATGAGAGGCCAGAGTGTTACCGCTTACCCACCACACTTGGTGTGGGTCATGGTAGTAGGCCGTACTCTATATATACATTGGAAACCTACATATTTTGAGACTGATATAACATTAGTGAAACATATCAGACATCCATATCAAGCAACGTGTAATGCTATTCAGACAGAACTTAGACTTAATCAGTTTGTTATATTAGGTACAAAGGTTTGCGATATGCGTTAACAGTTGTTGAAATAGTCTCGAGAAAGCAAGATTACAGTTTTAAAAATATGGATAAGTGAAAGTCATTCTTCTACAGTAGAATTTTTTGTTTGCTGTGAAGTACAGCTATGTAGAAAATTATAAGCTTTTGCACTTATAGCTATCTTTTCATCAATTTGTAGAATTTCACTTATTTATTTACGTTTTTTCAACTAAAAGCATGTACTAGTAATATATTCCAATCTATAAGGATGAATGTATGTTTGTTTGTTTGTTTGTTCTTCATAAAAATCCACAGTTTTCATCCGATCTTGGTGAAACTTTGCACACTCATCCTACTTATCCTTTGAAACAAAGAGAAAAATACTGTCTACATTTGGTTGAAAAATTATCTGTTTAAATAATACATGTTGTCTTATAATTTCGAGAAATTACTGAACGGCGATAGGAACGGCGTTGGATGTGGAGGTCTCTGTACTGTTTTTTTGTGTAATGGTCAGCTAGCTCAGTGGTTAAAGCACTTGCTTTCTAATGCTTGGGTCGTCGTCTCGGTTTCAAGTCTCCATGGAGGTTAAGATTTAAAAAAAAAAAAAAAAAATTGTTTTTGGTCGTAAGAGTCACGCCTGCACCATCGATTATTCGGAATGAATGTTAAACTGTAGATATCACAAATTTATGGGTTCAATGCGAGGAAAATCGTAGGTAGTCTTGAAATGCTGTAGGTGTACACTTTTTTACTTTATAATGATCCCTCAAGGGGTGGTTCGCAGTCACTGTGTGTGTTTGTGTGTTCTGCAGTAATAATACTATAAATGCGGAAGTAATTCTCTGTCTTTTTGTTACGTTTTGACGACTAAATGGCCATATCGATATTGATGGAATTTGACACAGGAAGGGCACAGGACATTTTTTCCGGTATGATTAACAGTTGTAGTCACGAAATTTTGAGAACTTATTGAATGGTGACAGTGATATGTGTGTTAGTCTGTAATGTTACGTCGGTTGCATGAGCTGTGCTTCTCGCGCATTATGTTAGTGTGTGTGCCGACTCGGTGGTGTTTGGGACCAATCCTCCGCTTGCCAACAACTTTCTATACTCAATTCTGGCAAAGAAATTCTTAATTCACACGTACGAAGTCTCGGGTATCAACTAGTAATTTATATTATTTCTAAAAGATTTTTTTAGTGTGGTAAACCATCTGTGTCCCTTCATACTTAAACAAAATCGATAAATTAGGATTTATTCAAAAGAATAAATTCTCCGCTTTTGTTACATCATTAATTTAGAAAAGAAGTTTTCGTAAATCAATCCTTAAATGGCGAAAAAAAATCAAGTTCATTGGATATGCGATGGTTTAGAGTCAAGCCCCTGGTGCATTCCCAGTAATTTTGCATCTCATGTTTCGGTTTTTGTAAAGGTGTTGCAGGCTTTTGCAAATGCATATACCCGATTTGGATGAGTTCTATGAACAAGTATGTTACGTTCCTGTAACAATTTCATTACAAGTTTCTCCTGTTGACCTCACAAATACTTTAGCTACATTTGACTTTATAAACTCAGATATGGCTTTTTTTCTGCAATTTCTATACTCTGACGTTTATTGTTGATAGAAATATCAAGTGTTTCTTTTGAAACATGAATTCCCATATCTAGTTAGCAGAACTACATATTGATAAATTGTGTGTGTTTTTTGGATTAAGGAGCTTTTCGGGTATTTTTGTTTATATTACGGAAACATTTCCTCATTTCTAAGTGTTTCGAAGACTATGTATTGCTATCTACCTATTTCAGTTAACAAATAAACAATTGTTCATTTTACTACAAACCACTAACCTCGCAATTCATCGCACGTCATTCGCAAACTTTTTGCACGGGCCACCTAGTCTGTTTTTATTTTCAATTTGATTCGCATGCTAAAGATAGGAATGGTAATATCTCAACTCATTTTAAGTTTCCTTCCAACTTCATAACTTAGATCTTGTGCTGCAAGTTGGGAGATACATCAGAAATAAACCGTTAACAATTAATTTCGATTCCATTTAGAACTGAAATATCGTTCCACTTACCTCGACGATCAAGCTGGTGAAATACAGTTCCGTTCGTAGTCATGACAGATTGAAGGTTTATGAAAAAAATTTGCTGAAAAATTACCTCGGTGTTCCATTTATTTCCGCCAAGAGATAAACAGACTTGAGCATTGGGCTCACGTAACCTGCAGCTCGCCAGCCAACCTCTCACAGATATTAATCTTGAAAAATAGCGGCGATCTGCCAGTGTTCGCAGCTACCGCGCACCATTCACGGCGCCACTGTCGCACCCAGTCAACATCATAAAATAATACTATAAGAACATTCACGCCTATAAGGAGACACGAGAAACTTAAGTGAGAAGCGCAAAAAGAAACGAATTGTATTTGTTTGTTAATAAGTTAGTTTTTATAGCCTTAATTGCGTTCAACGATTAAAACATTGCTTTTAAACATTGAAAGAGATGTTGCAGATACAATAAGACATATTGCCACCGTGGCAATGTAGTCACCTAATTTGATTTAAGGTAAGTCATCAGAGATAACACGATTTCTTCAAGCATCAATAACCATCAGGATTATATGTTTAGTTTCTTTTTCGGCAGTGCAGTAAAGTGATGATACACAAAACTTTCTCACAAGTTATTATGATCAATTAAATTCAACATTACAGAAATTTGATACAGCGTCTAAAGATGCCAACACACTCACTATTGGGGAAATAATTTAAAACGGCCCAGATTTCAGTTCCAATTCGAGCATCCAGTAATCAGGATTGTTAGCTCTAATAGATATACAGTAGTTGCAGGATCACTGACTGAACTGATCGTAATTATAAAGGTATATTTGTCACATAATTAGTAGTCTAAAATTATTTATCTACCAGTGTTGATTTAAGTACTGTAAACGAATATGTACTGAGTATGTAAATCAATGTGGGAATAATGGCGCAGTAAGGTTCTAGATGCTGGATTGTAATGTGAGAAAAATACAGAATAGTATGATCATGTAATTTTCGGTAACCTCTTATGTCAGTGACCTGTAATCAATCCTACTTTCTATGTAAAATGATACGCGTTTCAAGAATAGAAACAATGTGCAACACATATCCACAAAGTCTATACGATTAAGGGTCAACTAACAAAACAAATTTTTCTTTCCATTCTTCTGATACATCTCTCTTAACTATCACTACAGTCACCGAGCGTGGTGGGTGAGTGGTAACACCCTGTCCTCACAATCGGGAGTACGTGGGTTCGAATCCCCATCCGGCCATCCAGATTTGGATTTTCCATGGTTTCTTAAAATCGGATGAATGCGCGTTGGTTCCTTCAAAAGGCCATGGCGGAATTCCTTACCGTCCCTTACCCCAAACCACCACTATGTCGGCGTGACGTAAAGCTAGAAAAAAACAAAAATAATCTCTTTAGGAGACAATACTCTAAAACTTTTTATGAAGCGGTAATGAAGAAAGGAGAGAGTAAAATAATTATTTCGAGCATGTTTTCTTTAGTATTTTTATAAATGTTAACGAACGTATTACATAAATATCTTAAGTAAAGGTAGTTTTTCCAATATGCTGTAATGAAATCATTTACAATGCTAAAAAAAATAGAAACAAACAAAAGTGAAAGCCGGGATAGTGATAATAAGACTAAAAGAGAAGGCCGGTATAGTGATATCTTAAGACTCAAAATTACTCGACCACAATTAGAATAACACAAAAAACATACTGTCACTAAACCGAGCTTGGTGGTGTAACGGCTAGTGTTCTGGCCTCGCATTCGGGAGGACGGCGGTTCGAATCCCCTTCCGGGCATCCAGATTTGGGTTTTCCATGGTTTTCGAAATCACTCCAGGCAAATTCCGGGATGCTTCCTTCAAAAGGCCATGGCCGAATTCCTTCCCATCCGTTCCCGTCTCTAAAGATCTCGCTGTTAGAGAGACGTTAAGCAGATAAAAAAAACTATCACTATGCTTCCGCCGTTTGCATACAGATCGTACTGCTCATTCACGAATCATTAGATCGTTTTAGCTATTAAAAATGTATGCAACCTATCTAAATTTGGAATAATAACAACAAACAATACGAGCACGTCGTAACCCAGGGATTCAATAAATTCGAAAATAAATGATGAAAAAGTATTTTAGATCTGTAGAACACAAACAACAAAACGCATTTCCCAGCTCGAATATTCGCCTCTACGGTCGGAAAGTTTCGAGAATATCGTCAGCATGTAATAGAAAGAGAAATATTTGCAACACACCATCAGCGTAATATTGGCGCCGCATACCGAAGATGCCCCATACGGTTTTATAACCGAGATATGGCGGACATTGTAGCAGCTTATTTGCTGCGAGTTCTTCGATGCGACCAATGGAGGGACGGCATGGAAGAGGGCGGGCGCGTGACTTTTTTTCGTCTCTGCTATATTGTGTATGTCTACTTTGAGGGCGAGAGCTTCTCTACAGCCAGATGCGGGCTGGGATCGACCGTAAAACTTTTATGGCCGCTGGCTGGGGCAAAGTGACTTCCTCTGGAGACCCGGCGTCAAATGATCGCTTACGACTTGGAGGGCCTCTTCGGACCAGGCAAGCGTCTGCCGCTCAGATTTAGTCATCAGATATTCCCTCCTCCCAGTATCACACATAGTCTACCAAAATTCTATACTGTGAAATGTAGTATGCGTTACCTTGACAATTGCGAACAACAGTTGCAGAGTTATTCCAGTTCTTTTAGTAGATGTAAAATTTTCTTATTTTTTTTCACTGAGGGGAATGTAATTTATATATTAACTGAATTCAAACTGAGTTACAGTTTGAGTCCCAGGATTTACTCTTCCACTCTTTCAATTTCCGTGAAGCTACACTCCTAGCGAATGTCACTGGCTGTTTGTTTTATTCTTTATGTTATTTCCTTGAATAATATCCTCTGATATCCCATGTTTCCAAATAACTTCGGTATTAAAATACTAATTCACACTTTTACAGTCCAAAACCATTAATCGAGAAGTGAGACGAGGTTGTTGCCTATCGCCACTTTTATTCAGCATATATATAAACAAAATCATTAGTTATTGGCGACATAAACCCAATGGTAGAATAATAATAGACAGACAGACCAACCTGGATACATTACTGTTTGCAGATGTCCAAGTGCTTTTTGCTCAATCAGAAGATGACCTGTGTAAGGTGACAAAGTCCCTTACAATTTTTGATGAATATGTTTGTTAAAATTATATATTATTCTTGCTTTGTTGATACAAATGTGTTAACGTTGTGTGTAAAATAAAAGATACGTGAATATTTGAGTGCCGGAATATCTATGAACAGTGGCCGTCTAAGACAATGAATATCTTTGGACAAGAATTAATTATGGCGAGGGATTGTGCGAGAATGTAAGCTATAGAGAGCATGTGGTGGTATAAAACGGAACGTAGAAGTCTGTTATTCTGTAGTGTAATGTAAAGAAGTGTATTCTATTCCAAGTGTTAAGTAATAAATTTGCTTTGGAGTGTTCTTAGATGATCCTGTTGTAATATATACATTATTTTGTTCCGAGCTGTGAAACAATATAATGTACCTACTTCTATAGCTAGTATTTCTGCTTGACGACGGGCATATTATACATCAAGAAGAGCCATAGTAAAGTGCTCATACCAGCAAGATAAAGCAGGCAAACCTACACCTGCAGAGATCGGTATATAACCTCCATATGACAGCAAAAGAATACAGCATGGAAATTTCCCTCAATAAAACCATAGTTATGGCCTTTGTCGGAAAAAAACCCACAAAAGAACCAAAATCTCAATAGATAACACGCTCATAGAACAAGTAGCAGAATTTAAATACCTAGGTAAGAACCTCAGCTACTCCCTAAAAACCGATATACAATTTTTTTTTAAATCACAAATTTCACGAAAGTTACAGGAATAATAAATAACACCTTCAGACCATCTCTTGTTCAACAGCACAAAAGAATCAGGCTTTATAACATTCTGGCTAAACCTACACTACTGTATGGCAGCGAGGCCTGGACACTACGCAAATGTGATGAACGGAGACTAACGGCGGCTGAGATGCGATTCATGAGGAGAACAGATGGCTACACATTACGAGACAGAAAGAGATCTGATGATATCCTTAAAGAACTCAAAGTAAAAGCAATTCTCAAAATTGTACGAACCTACAGAACATCTTGGACAGAACATGTACTTTGGATGAAGACGGATCGGATCTCACGTAAAATTCTCAAATACCATCCTAGAGGCAAGAGAGATGTAGGGAGACCACCAAGAAGATGGATTGAGACCGTAACAGGCCACCAGGCATAACACTGGACAGGGAGAAGAAGACTAAGAAGAAGAGACAGTCCAAACTCTATATCGTTGGTTCTCAATTTGTTGCAAATGTAGATATTCCTCTGTTGATACAGGGCTATCAATTTCACTTATCAGTCTGAAATTACTAACATCTGCTACAATGACTTCGGTATACTCTATTCGGGAAATAACTAAATATAGCTCACGTTTCTCTAGTAGTTTCCTTAACTGTTAAGTGAATGTGGATAATGATTTAAAAGAGCAAAAATCTTTGAAATTGTTTTCAGTATACTTGCTGTTTTCACATTAATCGAGTATTCATGCAACGAACAAGAACGATGTGAAACTAATTTTATTTCTTAACATTGTAGAGGACTGTAATAGAATTGTAGAAAAGTTGTGTTTGAATATAAAATTTATCTCAAAACGAATTATTGTAATGTTTTCTACTGAAGATAGAAATGCCATAACGGTAAAATTTTGGTCTGTCTGACTGTCTACATATCACACAAGAAATAAAAGGCGAATTTTAATGAATCTGTACTTCCCGATACCTGATGCGACCCGTTATAATAGAGAATACTTTTACCCAGATTAATAATATACTTCGAGATGATACAGAAGCCAAAACTGTAAATTTTTAAAATTTTATCTGTCCGTCAGCATATCACGAGTACATTATGGGAGAGATTTTAACAAAAATCTACTTAGTTATAGATTAGGATAATTTTTATAAAAATTTATAACATATTTCCCGATGAAGCAAGCCCAAAATAATAAATTTTGAAATTTTCTCATGTCTGTTCACGCATCACTAAAAAAAATATAATGGACGGAGTTTGATCGCGCGGAGTGATAACTTATGCCATAAGTTAAAATACAAAAATTGTTTGATTCAGGTTGATAACATAATTTACGCTTATACAGTGGTCGGAAAGTTACATATTTCTATGCAGATAAGTTACAAAACTTACTAAGAAAGCACGAATTAATAATGTGTTCCGTGAAACACTTAATTGGATTAATGAAATGTACCGCATTGAGAGCTTAATAAGTTCCCATTGTAATCAGCGTTAAATCTATCCAGCGAAGAAGAATTTTGAGTTTTGTACAGATACATATGTATTTCCCAAATATATGAAAATAGTTCACTTTCTTGCCGATTGGACGCAGCATTGAATTTTTATACACGGTGATGATGTACTTAAATCGTACAAACTAAAACATTGTTTGTTTATGGCTTTGCGCCTCGTCGACGTCGAGGTGACTAAAGGTGGAAAAGGAGTGAGGGTAAGGAATCGGAAGGAATTCGGCAATGACCTTTTGAAGGAACCATAACGGCATTAGCCTGGAGTGATTTAGGGTTACGATGGAAAATCGATAGCGTCTTATCTGGACGCGGCTTCAGTGTGACGTCAGAGCCTTACCGCTCAACCACCACGCCCGATAAACTACTACTTATTGATTTAGTTAGGATTTACATATCTTAGTTTATATGCATACAAATAAAGCAATATGTTCGTATACACGCCATTCCCGACCGCTTCAAACATTGCTAATAGAGAAAAATTGTGAACAATACTGATGTTTATCTGTTGGTAATCTACAACAATAAAATTCTCCTTATTAGTTTCAAGGGTTAATAGAAATAAATAATGTACACATACATGTTTAAAACATTTACACACAATCTAAACTCGTAAGAAAAAGAGAAGATTCAAGAAAGGAGAAGAAGAAAAAGGCTACTCCTATGATTGTTTCTATCCATCCAACTTTAAATTAGAATGATCATCTATGAATTTTATTTGAAACTTGAGTCATATTCACAATTAATGTGCAAAAAAAATCGTAGAAACGAAGATGCTTAATTATTCCCAAGAACTTTACTATAATTTGTTATTCCTTTGACTTTTTTTTTACGGTTTTTTAATAAATAATTATGCTTTACTCTTTACCGTGGTTACAATAGTGGAAAAAATTAAATAACTCGTTTCATATTAACAACCAGAAGAAAAGTAATTCCACAATATTGTTTTCAAACTTAGATTTAAAAATGATTGATTTTCTTCTGTGCTAGTTATTATTGGTTCTCATATGTATCCCGAAACTGAATTCAATTGCAGGATGAATGGTAAGTATGCCTGTTTGAAGCAAACGTTGAATCTACACTTAATGGACACATGATATTGTCCGGATAACTTGTAAAAAATGTATAGCGAAAACGTGCTTATACTTTGTTTGTACATTGGTTCAACTAGGACCTTGATAAGACTCGTTTTGCCCTGATTTTGTTTTAAATATGAACACATCAGCTTTGCAAAGAAGGAAAATAGATTTCAACGTGGATCCGAACCATGGAAGCGTTTTGACGTACTTCACATTACACAGAAAATTGTACCGGAGGTGGAGGTTGGGATTCGAACCAGGAACGTTTCGCTCTCCAGTCAGACACTTATCCACTGAGATACGCAGCCGCTGAAACTTATAATTCATTATACAAATGTCTGAAGAAAGCAAACTGATTTAGGTTACACAATTCACCGACAATGTCCATCAAGTTTGGTGGATTGCTCCTAAGCCTTCGTTCTTGGTTTGTTAGTTGATGTTGGTAGCTTTAGTGTGTTAGACGGTCCGATCACGAACTGCACTCAGGAATACGATCTTTGGAACGATACGCCTTGGCCGGCGCGGCGTTGAGATGCGAACGACCATACCCCTTAGGCTGTCCCATAAATAATGCATCACGCTGACTAACGGTGCGGAATAAAAGTGGTTGTTAGGGGGCGCAACCAATATTACGGCAGCCAATCTAAATGTTATGACCTCGCCAACTGGCCGGTGGTCGCTGTGCGGTATTGCTCCACAGTTATTGTTACTCACAATGAACGGGCGTATTCGTCAGAAAGAAACCTATTCTCCACCATCACCAAAAAAGCAAAACGAAAGCCTTACCACTAGAGTCAGCATAGATGCGTCTGGCTTCTTTTTTTAGAACAACGCAAATGCAATCAACGTTGACTTCTGTTCTGGGGAAATATTAATTAAATGCTTATTGTATTTCTCAGTGATAGTCTTCAGTTAGATTTCAGGTTGTGTTTTTACTACACGGATTTACTTTTCGCTACTATTCTTTGGTATATAGGACATGCATAAGGATATATTATAAACAAACAAGAGAGGCCTTTAAAAAAAAAAAAAAAAAAAATGTATGTTCCCCCTGTAATAACTGCTATTAATTTCTTTTTACTCACAGAAATATTTTATTTTGAAATATCCGTATATACTCTTTGTGTTTGCCGAATTCGTGATTCGTGTGGGTCTATCAAAATTTTTGAGAAAATATTGTATTTTATACAGGGCGTTCGCCGGAAAACGCTACCCTCCCAGTCTGTTGCCGTCGGCAACTTGCTCGGTCAGTAGTGCCAGCAGTTTCCGCCATACGGCACCGTGAATCACCGCACTGTTTAACACCGTCGCTGCCCCAAAAGTACAGTGACGCAGTAAATGGGACCCTTACATTGTTAAGAACGGTTTCTTTGCATTGTAGCTAGTTTGTGACTTCAGTCTCTTATTAATCAGTGTTGTGAATAAACGTTTCTTTGCGGTTTGGCTGGTTTGGGGCTTCATACTCTTACTAATCTGTACCGTGTTTGAATGTGAGTAAAATTATGGTACGTTACAGTTTGCAACAAAGAATATTTCTCTACGATACATATGTGAAGAAGAAGTCGTTTAAAAAGTGTCGCAGTAAATTTCGTCGCGAATTTCCTGGCGCTATACTGCCAGCTAAATCAACAATTCTGCGTCTGGTTAAAAAAGTAAGAGAAACGGGTTCATTTTTTAACAAAAAGATACTGTCGGTCAACCGTATTCTCACATAGGAGAAAATTGACGATATCGCTTTTCGACTAGAACAGTCACACAAAAAATCATTAAGTCAGTTAGGGCAGCGTGTGTCTCGAAATATGTTCAGAAGATGTGAAATGTGCATTACACAAGAGGGTCAACACTTCCAGCATCTTTTATAAGGTAAGCTAATGAATTACGTCACATTTAAATGCTTAGCACATACAAGTTTATGAAGTTTATGAAGCGTAATTATTATGAAATAGTCCGCGGCCGACGGTCGAACAATGCCGGGAGCTGACCGCTCGCTCGCCGCAAGCAGTTTCTTCCTTGTAGCGCTAACAGTGGGTTGCGTTTCCCGGCGAACGCCCTGTACTTTGCTGTTCCAAGGTCAGATATTGAGACGTCATTAATGAAATAGCTTTTCTCTGTTAAATCTAGAAAAATATAAAACTTTTCTTAAATCGCTGGAAGAATTTAGAATTAAAATTCGTAGAGGGAAAATTTAGGTGGTTAGAGTAAAAAGAGGAAACGATTGTGTAGTAAAATTTCCACAAAAGTGTGCACTCCAACGCAATTAAATTATAATCTTTAAGAATGTCTGAGTACTGTGAAATAGCTTAAATAACGGTGGCTCAGTGGTTAAGGCGCCTGAGTGACGATCGAAAAGTCCCTGGTTCGAATCCCTGTTTCGGTGGAGATATTCATGGGCTATCAACCCGACATTCACCTCCAGCACAGCTTGCTGTGTGATGTGAAGTACGCCAGATCGCTTTCGTGTTTCAATTTTTTTTAACTGCTTAAAGTCTCTTAACAGCGAGGTCTTTAGAGACGGGAAAGGATGGAGGCAAGGAATGGGAAGGAATTCGGCCATGGCCTTTTGAAGGAAGCATCCCGGCATTTGCCTGGAGTGATTTGGAAACCGTGGAAAACCCAAATCTGGATGTCCGGACGGGGATTCGAACCGCCGTCCTCCCGAATGCGAGGCCAGAACGCTAACCGTTCCACCACCACACTCGGTCGTGTTTCAAGTTCCACGTTAATCTGTATGTCCCCTGTACCCGGTAGGATAGCTGGGTTAAGTAAATGCGACTACTTTAGGGGTTGAAAGCGCTGTGTAACAGCCCTCAGACCTGATCTTTAAATAGAATTGTATTTTGTAAAGTATTTGTAGTGAGCTAAAGTTTGCTTGAATATGATCTGGTATGTTTGTTTTACAATTTCTTGTAAATCAGTGTATATAGATTTTATTTTATGAAAAGAAATTATTTAAAGGCCATTTAATATATTTAAGAACCGAATTGTGCAAGAGAATTGCTTAAATGTTTGTAATTCCAAGTATTAATGCAAGTTACGATGTCTACAGAACAGTTTTCTACAGTTTAAAATGATTTCTGTAAATAATTTTGTGTTTAAGTATCTTTATTTCCATTTCTGATCGGTTTGTAATGTTGTTAAATGATTAAGTACTATTTCTGATTGGCTTTAATATGTTTAATTGTTTGAGTAATTGTTAATGTTCGAGAAATATCTCGCGGAAGCTTTTGAAGTGTTTGGAAAATTTCGATAGAGCCTACATAAAGAAATCGGCAGAAGGACAGTTAGTTAGTTTATACAGATTCACTTTGCAACTGCCAAGGACTGCGTTAGGAGTATCTCTGGATTGTATCTATGCATGTATGCAGTATCGTTGACATCTTGTTTGGTGAAAATAAACAGAAATCTAAACTGATATACCTTGTGGACTAATTAATTACTGGATTAATTAAACTACCAAGCGTCTGACATGGCAACCGGTAACAGTGACAAGAAATCACTAAACATTAATTTTCTAAAAGAATCTGCAGTAAATCGGCAATAAGCTAACCAAATATTCGGAAAATTACGACGTATAAAAACACTATTCGGCACCAGGAATCGACGGCGGATGCACGACGAGTGAATTATTCGGCGACAACTTGAAACTGAGTACAACGAGTTGTTAATGAAATACTCATTGGAGATTTTCCATCGGCGTCTGAAATAGGCAGTAATTTTCCGACAGCGAGCGGATTTTCTTCGGCCTCAGGATGCCATCTTTCTTTGAAACTGGATGCTTAGAAAATCGACGTCTTCAAGCAGTGCAGTGTTCTGTGTGTGAAAAGTTTGGTTAAATGTTTTAATCAGTGAAAAAAGTGGTATTTAGTGGTGAAAAAGTACTGCTAGGTGAAATTTGAGGTGACGACAAGTATTGAAGTGATACAAAACTGACGACGAACAGTAAGTACTGAATATTCAAATATTTGCTTTCGCATATTGTTAGTGGCACATTAGCAAAGTTTCAATTCTCTTGTACTTTTTTTTCATATTGATTTTGAAAATGGCTGATAGTCAGAACCTAAAAACATTTCTAGAATCTTTTGTAGCCAATTTTAACGCAAAATTCGACACCAAATTTTCTGAAATCAATGGAAAATTTGATAGCAAATTTTTTGAATTTAGAAATGAGTTACGGAGTGATAATGACACAAAATTTGCTGAAATCAATGGTAAATTTGATAGTAAGTTTTCCGAAATTGATAGGGGTAATGGGTCAAGGGACGGTAGATCCAGGGGAAGAGATCGTGATAATTACGCAAGGAGGAATGATAACGGGGGAGTGAGAGAACAGAACCCTCAATCTGAAAAGGAAAGGCAGCATGGGGGGTATACAAAGTAAAGACCACCCCTGTTTTGGGCCCCGCAATGGTGGACTACTTAATTACTATATTAATTAAACCACGAAGAATCTGAGAGCTGCTAATAGAAACACTGCCACTAGGTATTACGACCACACGGAATTACTATCACTAGCTTAAATAATACACTAATATACAATTCTCCTACGGCTTAGTAATAACGTATATTTGTAGTAACGTTTTTAATGCCGCAGGGAACTTTTGAGCAAGAGTGATATCAATCAGTTTAAACTGAAGTTTTGTTGTTTACTTTACTTATTTAGATTTGTGTATTAATGCAGCTCGCATTACTAAATGTGTTTACATTTCGTGTTTACGTAAAGAGGAAAACTGCTGTTACCAGTTTCTCGTTAGTCCCGGGATGGAAAGCGTAGTTTTTTTTGTTTAGAATAGCAAGAAAAAGGACGCAATTGTACTAATGGATATATCCGCTGCTATAAAACTGGTTACTCAATGCTAGGTTGCCACTTTTAAATTTTGTTATTTCTGCAGAAATTTAATTCAACTTTGTCCTATGTACCGTTTGTATATATTATTATTGATTGTCCTTATCAGATCACGCAAAGCCTTGATTCTCATCATGACCTGTATTTAAGAATGTTTAAATGTTAGAACCAGGGATTGTTAGTTCCTGGAGCAATGGTTTTAGCTAAAGTGTTGTCAATAGTCTGCGATTCTCGCAACTGATATTTCAACGATATTTGTATTTGTTTGTGTTAAATTAGGGATGTCACAGAATTAGTCTGGATGACAGCGTAAAATCACTTAAAAATTGCAATGAGGGAGGCAGGTGCGCGGGTACCAGGAATTGAATCCGGCACCGTTATACATCCACGGTGCAGTGTGGTGGCACTTCAACTCGAGCAGCTACTGCGGTTGGCCATTATGTTTAAACCAGGGTTCCCCAGAGTTGTCGATATCGACCTCAAGGAGTCGATAAAAGTTCTCCAAAGGTCGATTAATATATGGGGGTCGATTAATACTAACAAAGATTAAATAAACTGTCTAAGGAAAAATTGGAATGTTACAATAAAAATCGGGCCAGTAAACTAAATTAAAATTCATCCTGTCTATTCCGGTCTGTTTGCGAAGTTATGTGAAGAAAATGAAGAAACATTTAACCAATTACTTTTGCATACTGAAGTAAGGTGGTTGTCAAGAGGTGATAGTTTGCAGAAGCCCATCTGAAGAGTTTCTTAGGAAGTTGGATCCATCACTATGTGACAAGTTAAAATAGTGTAAGAATATCTGTTCTATTTGGCATACCTTAATTTGAAATTTATTCTATCTATCAATAATTTTGTTACTATTTTTTGAGATTATAGTACCAGTGGAAAAATCTTCTTTTTCTGTTAACGTTATTGGGTCGATTTTGTAACATATGGGAACTGTAAATTATTTCGTTGGGTTGTTGTGCAGGTTTCATAATTGCTTAGCATCAGAAATGTCAAAAATGATTAAATGTTTTTATTAGGTAATTAATCTGCTGTTCGATAAGAAGGCAAATATCCTGTAAAGGGGTCGACGGTATAAAAAGTATCGGGAGCCTTGGTTTAAAATTTTTTAACAGCACTAGTCAAAGCTGGAAAACTGATCCACATGTTTAAATACAATAAACTAACAAAAATCAATAATCAGTCAATAAATCCTAATGTATTATGACAGATTCATGAGTTCCAGATGTCAGTGAATGATTTTTCTTCTTGTTTATTGTTGTTGGCAGAGGAAATTTTAATTACATCGTATCTTATAACGAACTTAAAGACGCTAGTACAATTGTCAGAGAACTATTTCTATTCCTCTATATTTCTCTTGAACAGTTAAATTCCAGTACCTGCAACTACTGAGGATGTAAAAGCGATTCTAATTGTGACCCTCACTATTAACAGATCGGCGTGAGGTAGTAGTGAACCGCACTTGTGTACTGCGGGTAAGCCTGCGGTCCGACCACTCGCCCCTGCAACGTTCACTGTCCCGCGCAGCTGGCAGTAAGCGTTGGTTCAGCAATTACGGGAGCCGTTTGTGCGGCAGGTAACGGCTACAGTTACCACAGGGGCGGCAGAGCCGTTGTCTTTTGTGGCCGCTGTCTGTTCTGCTTGCTGCTGTTATTGCTGGCCAACAGAAGGTGCCGCTGTTGGTTGTTCGGCTTTATTTTCAATAACAGCGACCTGACGCTCTACTGTCTTAGCGGCGAAGATTGTGTTTCGAATGACAGACAGCAACGACAAACCTCTTATAAGGAACATGTTGAGTCACTAAGTCTGCGTTTTGTCATACAGAAAAAATGTTGGCAGAAACTGAAGATCAATGGATTAACAAAATATCATTTGATATAAATCTTAAAGTTATATTTTTACTTAATTCATGAAAGTAAACGATGTTAAAATGGTCATCATCATAAGTATAAATGTTGTGTTTTAGAGGTCAGATTCCAAGCATCATCGCTGTTTTAAAATCATAAAGTAACAATATTTTGGAAAAAAAATTCCTACTCATTTTCTAGTCGTGTGAATAACATCGAGAAAGTAACGCTTTAAAATGTTTTTAATTACAATAAAAATGCATTAATAAGTAGACATCCCAGCAAAATAGTCTACGAAGTTTTTTAAACAAATTTACAAATGTCAAAAATTGTTCTTAATTTCTGTTTTCAGATCTATTTACAGGAATTTCTGTTACAAGCATTGAATGGGAAGAGACTAATTCGATACTGTATTGTTATTGGGATTTTTTTAAATGTAAAATCGTTTAGTAAGTTAAGTCCTAGTGTTCTTCGGCAACATTAGAGGCTGGAACGCAATGGTACGGAACACGTCATACGTGGTGCAGGTGCAAATATTGAACAAAAAGCTGAAGAGGATACACTCATGTTCAAGAATAACAGAAAGACAGAAAGGACTTAAGAAGTTTAACTGATGTGATAGGTCGTATAAACACTGCGATGGGTCTAGAAATTAACCATTTTCGCTACTTGTCTATTTCTAAAAGTCTTGAATGAAACCCCACGAAACTTTGGTTTTACCTAAGGTTATTGAGTTTTGACTTCCAAGATTATGTTATAACACGCAATATATTTGCGATTCATGAAAGTGGTATTAAGGCTGACATATCTAACAAAATCTTTTAAAATAATACTCTACAGAAAACAGATGTAATAACAGTTTCTACATGTAGCTTAATGTAGTATAGATGGATTCGTGGAAATAAATACGGCAGCTACTGAAAAGCAACTGGAGAATCTAAAATTGGTGTGAGGTACCAAGGCCTGATACTCTGCAACTTAAATCAAAGTATTTCTAACTGGAATACGCTGTAAATTATCAGAAGAGAAAAAAGTATTATCCGAAAGGAAAATCCAGATGATGCCTTCCAATTTAAATAAAGGACATTGATGATTTCCATTTAAATACCGGTGTTAATTCTATTTATTTTTTAGTAGAGATCTGCAACATACAATATATTGGAATCACCGAGCGTGGTGGGAGAACGGTTAACGTTCTGGCCTCGCATTTGGGAGGACGGCGGTTCGAATCCCCGTCCGGGCATCCAGATTTGGGTTTTCCATGGTTTCGCCAAATCACTCCAGGTGAATGCCGGGATGCTTCCTTCAAAAAGACCATGGCCGAATTCCTTCCCGTTCCTTGTCCCCGGTCCCATCCTCTAATGACCTTGACCGTCGACCAAGCGTAAAGCCATAAGTAAAAAAAAACCAGGATTTTTAAATGAAAAAAAATAAAATAAACTAATTACTTATACACAGATTTAGGAAGAATATTTGGTATGAAATACAACTGGCTGTATTTTTCCAGGACAAGATGATAGTTATCATAGTTAGATGATAATTTTTGTTGTTTTCCTTATTTTCCAAATGCTTTCTATACTGTAAAATACAACCGCTCTTAAAAAAATGTGAGCTTAATGCGTATCGTATCAGATTTGCGAATGGTTACATGAGTATTGACTGGATGATTGCAAGTAAGTCAGTGAACAGGCCGAAGCCTTTATTAATCTGTAGGTACTCGTTTATCGGTTGTCCCTCAAGAAGTTATTGTAGGATGTCTTCTTTTTTAATTTTAATAAACGATCTTGGTGACAATGATAAAAGCAGTTGAAGATTGTTGGCTGATTATGCAATAATGTGTTGGGAAATAATGAGTTCTTCTGATTGTTGAGAAACGAAATGCGAACTTGTCGCTATTTTAACCTGGCGAGATAAATGGCAAGTTAAATAACAATAGGAGCAAGTAAGATTCGAGGATATGCTGTGCCGTTTTCCCTAAGCAACGAAAGAATTTAAAGTTAAAATACTTTCATTAGAAAAAATAGTTGCTTAGGGCAATTAGTCACCACAGGCATGTCCTACAGCTCAGTTAAATAATAATAATATAAAATAAGCCATTTGTGCATGATTACAAGGTAACTAGTTAAGTCCTAAAAAACTGATTTCTTGGAATATGAAGATATAACGGTAAAACAAAATCGGCACATAACGGTACCAGAACATAACCCCGAACGTATATAATTCTAGGCTGCTGTTCATAAGTCTAATTTCAGAAATCTGGAATGCTTATATCAAGGACATAGAATGAAAAACTTTCCACAGATATTTATCTAGAATAGTTTTGAACTGTGGGCTGTGTTTCGAAATGAATTCATCAATGTTGCCGAGAAATCACAGATACCATCCTTGTGTTTTGTGACCACCTGCTTCAGCCCTTAGAAAGTGTCATATAAAGCGCTAGGGTTGTTAGGTCTAACGGACAGATGGCGAAATGTTGTTTTGAATTTATTGATTTATATTTGAATGAAACATTTCATTTACTATGGAACGTATCTGCTTCGCCCGCAAACGTATCTGGGGCAGTGACAGGGTCGATGAATTCAGGGAAAGTTTGCATGCTGATGCTTAATGTATTCTTCCCTTCTACGAGTCGCTGAAATTGGTGTGATTATTTTAGGTGCAAAGTCACCAACAGTTATGCAGAGTAAAGTTGTAGATGACATTTAGATGGAATGGAAAGAAAGTCGCATATGGCTGGTAGAACGTTAGTGAATTCATTTGAACTGATTTTATAAATCCCAGGAAAACAGATATCTGAATGGAGGTCCTGAAGACTACAATTATAACTGTTTTAATACATGTTTCCACCTTTTGTAGTTACTTTGTTTATTTAATGAAGACAGTCTACAGAATTCATGTATGTTCCATTTGCATTTAGATGCTGAGTTAATAAAACTACAAAATTAGAATAAACGGTGGAATTTACGACAGTATGAATTTAATTTTAAGCCCATTTCAATTAAAGGTATTACAAATGTCATGACTGTCATTAGAGACATTTATTATAGAGTACGTATTTTGTCTTGAAACAGAATTTAAATCCATAAAATCATACTCAGATCCAAAGTAATTAGCAGATGATGTTGAAATGTTTTTTTTTCCCCCCTAAACATATAAATTGCTGAAATTCTTATAGTTTGTACTATTAAAATTCTCTTTTTCTAGAGTCTTCTTTTGAAAATAGTGAAGACGCATCCTCTGATATTGGATACGTGTTGGCACCCCATACGATTTTTACTGTTAATAATCTTAACTTGACGATTATCCTGTCTTGTTTTCCATTGGTGTTTCCCTATTCCACAAGCACGTTTCACTCCTTCCGCTTCGTTATCACTGCTGTCTTTCGAAAAATGTGTGTCTTTTGTGAACGAAAACGCCAAACCGAAAACGTATCCTCAGTGAACTTCCCCTTGATGACTTGAAGATCTGTATACACACCAATCAGAATCTCGAGGTGATTGTTGTGAACGGTAAATGGAAGAATTTTGCATTTCAACTAGTAAATAAACAAACAAAGTGGGAGAGGCAACTTTAAATCTTAATAGTTTATACTGTTTCGTAAGTCAATACATGAGCTGTAGAAATATTGCTTTCACGTCTAATTGCTAGCTTGTACCGAGTGGCCTTTAAGGCCGAAGGAATACGTTAGGGCAGATAACAACTTACATTATTTTATATTCTTGAATATTTACGTAAGTTTCACTTATTCTTTGTTCGATTACATGAATTCTATTTCAGTTCTTCTCCATTGCTACAGTGTTGTCATATTGACACGTTTAAAATTATCAGTAATAATTCGACAAACAAAATAGACAATTCAGTGCAAAATTTCGTTATATACATGCTTCAGTACATGCAACATATCAACCTGTGCTTTATACGTAAAAATAAATTAAAATAGTATACCAATTTGTTAGGTTAAGCTGCAATCACGCCTTTCTTGGTTGTGTTAGGCCTATAAAATTTTTCTGGTAACCTTATGATGTATTTAGCTACTGAAAGAGTTGTGGTTAGTATTGAGAAATTAAAAAAAATATGCTAAATAGTCGAGTAAATACCTAAAAACAATTGAATGGCTTTTATCATGTTGACTTAGGTTGCAAAACAAAATCTACGGACTTAAAACGAACTGAAATAGCTGTAAGCGTCAAATTGCCCGCCGTGATTATCCATGGCAGCAATTAGCTGCTTAAAATCAACTGAAAAATGTGAGAGAAACATGAACGTGCACAACATATGTCTTCGTTTGTAAATGGCCACTCGTTTAATTGGGAGCACACATCGCGTTTTCAATTTGTTTGAATTACTTTTTTAGCTGCGGCACTCTGCTCGGTCGTATTTCATATTTATTTGCTTTTTCTGTAGCGGGTAATGAACTTTGTACTAATTTTAATTAGCGATTAAAATTAAAATGTTTAAAATGGCTGCATATGCGGGCATGGTCCCGCTGGAGAAATGCTCTCATTACGTCGGGAAGCTACAAAAAATACAAGCGGGAATCTCATTCACATCAGAGAAAAGTCATTTCCTATGTTCATTAAGGTAAAGTTAAAGAATTTCTGGTATACCGCGACCGCCGCAGTGTTTGATCTAAAGAACGTTGATTAAATCTTTCAGCGAAGCGTTAATACCAGATTAAAAACAAATTTGAGGTAGTGTTTATCGTGTTTTACACCTAGTTGTCGTCACTGCCATTGGATACAGGAGTTGTACGTGGAGTGAAGTCAGGCAACTAATAAAGTATATACACATGTTTTTAGAACAATGCTGGTAAAGTGTGGGAAACTAAAATCAATTTTATGAAGTAAATTCTTGAAGTAAAAATCATTTCTCTTCAATTTTTTTTTTTTAGAATTTGTGTGTTTATTTTCCTTTATATTTTGTAAACTAAGAAGGTGATATGCGCTATTTGGTTTGGTGTAGGGTGAAAGAGGGTTGTTGAAGGTTTCTTTGGACCATTCCTTAATTACTTCATCAGATTTAATACTTCTGTGCAATGGTAGTACTGCAAGATTTTTAATGTATCTTTTCCGTGTACCTTCCGCAATGTTTCTCATATTCCTTTAATAGGTTTGTTTTGTTTCCCAAATAACTTAGGTGCGATATTTTCTATGATTATATTTAGGTCTTTTTCACTGCCTTGAAAAAATATCGTTCTTTCATTGTTGTACTCGTAGCCTCTTTCAGAATCCATCCACAAAATATATCTTAAAACCAAATATCTGCTTGTATGAAAGTACTTTACATCTGTATGTAAATTATGAGCCAAGTCCTTGGAATAGTCATCTTTACCATTTTGACACTCTTATGGACTATACAAGACGTTGTTCGATTCGTAGACCCCCTGAAATGTATTGCTGTTAAACGACTGTCCCATAGCTGAGTCGTGGATAAACTTTAGAAGCTGTCATTCTACCCAGCGATCCAGTTACAAGTGTGTTCTAGTTCTGTCTGTGGCATTGTAGCTACAGCAAGACGTCTGATAGTTAAAATGTCATCAAATAATCTTAATATTCTTAGAGTTGATGCTATGAAGCGTTTCTGTGCTAAAATATAAAGTTCTTTCCACTCGTATTTAGAGGTGACTGAGCGAAGTGAAATTTCTGTTTTAAAGATTTTACTTTAATTGTTGCATAACCATAAGGTTTGTTCGACTTGTAACTATTAAAGAATTCAGTCCTTTTGTTTCAAACAGTTTTGAGAGTTTATTATTGAATTTCCTCTTTTCCTCTAGGAACTACATTGAAATTATGTAATATCCGAAGACACAAGTTTCTTTCGGCAATGGCTATTCTAAGCAACAGATCTAAGCTTCTACGCCGTTAGCCCCAATCTCTTTATCTATCTCCATAGCAACCTACACTGTACTATTCTTTATCTCTAAGAGTAAATATTATTTATTTTTGTCCACTCTCAAGCGAAAAATATGATTTTCGTATAAAAAATGTTTCCGTTGTGTTGGCTGGATATCTGTTCGGTAAAACCAGTGAAATTTTAGAGGGATTAACAGAATCTAGTGATTCAGTGTTTTTTGTTGACTATGATGAATCTTTTGTATCACCAAGAAATATAGTATAATAAACGTTGTAATCAGGAAAGAAAAACATTATATTCATGCAGTTTTGTGGATGTTAAGATTGTCAATTGTGGATAGAAAAAACTATTCTAGGTTTCTAGAAGAACTCCTCTGCTGAGTAAAAACGGGTGTAATTAATGAATGATTCCTTCAGATTCTTGAATTAAAACTGTGATACTGTTGATGTCAATATTGTGGTAATATATCAACCCAGTTTTTGTAGCAAAAGAAGTGTGATACACCTCAGCAGATCACAATATCTGGTCAAATTATGAATGTTTCCTTCTTAAACAATGGTCGAGAATCATTTCTCTCTTTGTGAGTTTGATTTAAAAAAAAAATAATAGTACTGTGTTCTCCCCTTCTTCCAGAATCGATTTTGTCTTTAATCAGTGTCGTTTAATCATTCTGTATTTTCGCTTTAAAAAAATTGTAAACTCCGTGGGAACAAAGCTGTTATGTAATGATTGAGAGTACACAGTCTTTATAACATTTGATTTCTTGTTTTTATTTCCATTTTTAACGACTCGCAAGCAACCCATTGTTGCTTTTGATTAATAGTGGAACGATTTCAAGTAATATATAGTAAGACATAATTGTTATGA
Organism: Vandiemenella viatica; assembly: GCA_031002005.1. Classification (NCBI taxonomy): domain Eukaryota; kingdom Metazoa; phylum Arthropoda; class Insecta; order Orthoptera; family Morabidae; genus Vandiemenella; species Vandiemenella viatica. The sequence continues at coordinate 154,147,074 of JARYHS010012519.1, read as the reverse complement.
TAAACGTAATAACTACTTTTTGCACTTGCCTATTTTCGAATGGTGTGTTTGTTTGCTGCTATTGAGCTTCTTAAAAAAGAAAATTATAGACAAATATGATATTATCGATGATTTTTGAAGTAGTTACAGTTATAAAGAATCCAATCCGTTTGTTTTCAACAGTTTTCAGTTTATTATACAAAATTTGTATTCCTTTAGTAACTACGAGACTTCTGTAGCATCCGAAGATGCAAGGTTCTTCAGCAGTGAATGTTTTAAAAGCAACCGATCCATCTCTATGTCGCTAGCCTCTAGCTCTCTATATATTGATTTCTTATCTTCTTAGCAACCTACATTTCTTTTCTTTTAGAATAAATATATCGATTTTTGTCTACTCTTATGGAACAAAAATATAATTTTCTTGTGAAATATTTCGTTATGTCACACTAACCATTATTAAACACATTATAACCATAGCGAAAATGTTATTATATCTATAGCATTTTTCATGGAATGATGTCAAGTTAACGATAATATGCTACATAGCTAATTATTCCCTAATTACAATGGCTTAAATTCTGTCGCAGGCACTGTCTAACATTACTTGTCATTTGGTATCACAGTGACCACATAAACATAAGCGTAATTTCTGAGAAAAATAGTTGTAAAATATAATTTGTATACATTAACATTTAAAACAGCACTTCGTATAAATAACCAGCGCATTGGTCGAAATAAAGGAAAAATATAAAATGACTGAAATTATTCCCAGTTAGGAGCAGGGAATAGACTCTTTCGTATTTCTAAATCAAATGCTCAATTTCTATTGAAAGATATGCAGGATATTTAAATGTGTGAACACAAATGGAAATAAAAATATCTCGAATACATATCTCAAGAATAAGAATAATATTAAACCTTGATGTAATTATATCCTGGATGCATGTTACAGAAAGACAGTCATATTTTTTGATTGTTACATTTCCAATAAATTGTTGTTCAGGGAAAAGACTGTAACCGAGTTATTTTAAATGATACATTTAATATCTAACCGTTAAAATCGATTCCTTGTCACAAACTTTGGTTTATTCACTCTTCGATTTAGTCAAGTGAAAGTACATAATCTCTTAATATATTTACTTTTGGATTTCTGCTCTAGGTAGTTGTGGTTGTAAAGTGAAATATAGGGTCTTTGGTTGAAATATGAAATGGTCTTAGGTCGACTACTTTTAACTACCGCATCTCCCACACCCCCACAGATGCCGACATACAACCACCATAGTGCATGGTGGGAGACTCGACGTTACTACCGAGGGTGATGGTGTAACGGTTACCCCCCTGGCCTCGCATTCCGGAGGACGCCGGTTCTAATCGCCGTCGAGGCATCCAGATTTGGGTTTTCCATTGTTTACAAAATCACTCCAGGCAAATGCCGGGATGCTTCCTTTAAAAGGTCATAGCCAAATTCCTTCCCATTCCTTGCCTCCCATCTATTCCCTTCTCTAAAGACCTCTCTATTAAGAGACATTAAGCAGCAAAAAAAAGCGAGGTTACTACCACACACAACCGCCAGTGATCTGCGCCAGATAGTTGTGGCTGCAAAGTGAAACATTGGGACACACTCGTCTATATATATGATTTCTTTTTTCGTCGTATGCATTTCAATACATTTTTAGAGTATCTTCAGAATGTTTCCACTGTACTTCATATTGTTTCCATAGTTAAATGAAATCAGCAAAATGTACAAATATCACACTGATGAGGCTGAAGGTGCTCTAAAAATATGAGTGAAGCGCGTATGACGAAATATTAAAAAAAATCAAAATTAAATTTCATTGGCGTATTATTAATTTTTATACAGATTGAAATAAATAATGTTGTAGTAGTTCTCCTGAGTTCGGTGCAAGAAATGTGACGAAATAATAAACATTAAAAATGTATAAGTTTGCAGTGCATCAGCTGATGAGCAAAAAGTTTCACAGTAACTACTCGTGGGAGATCAGAAAGTGATGTCTCCAATGAAGTGTCATGAGTGCACTAATAAACTATAATGTTTTTTCGAGTCCTTCTCATGTTTAAAATGTTACTACCCCTTTGTCCTTCATCGGATTGAATCATCTTGCACTGGGAGCGTGTATAACATGAGGCGGTGCGCAGGTAGTTTAGCTTTACGCTGGGGGAGGTGTCTCGCTGGCCTGCGGGCGACAGATCCCCTCTGTCCTCTTATCTCTGACCTCATCCCCTCCCCCTCGCCGCCTGGGCCAGGCAGCTCGGACGTCACACAGGTTAGTACTACAACCTGCGAGCAAAACGCTGCACGGGGTTTACGTGTCTATACACATAAACTCACTTCTCTATATTTTCTCTTGTATTATGAATGGATTAATCTGATAAGAGTTTAGTAATTACACAATCTTCGGCTGGTACGGTACTACAGCAGCACTTTCGGGACTCTGTTGTTGTATCGTTTTGTTGAATATTGCGCAAAGTATGAGAACATTATTTCAGAAACGATCTGTGCAAATTATGGCAATTCCGTATTTTTCTAATAGTGTGCTCTTGTCGTTTCGAAGCTTTTAGTACTTACTAGTTCGTTCAAATCATTTTCCGACTGCAATAGCTTTTTCAGAAAACTTTTTGTCAAAATGGTGAAACACTAACAAAGCATAGCAAGTATTTATTTCAGGTTCTGCAGTTAAACTTCGATTAGCACAAACAGTAACAAACAACTGATTTAAAGTTTCCTTAAGTTAGTGCTGCATGAAGTCGTGCAAACTAATATAACTTCTTCTTGTTATGAGTGCCTTGTCCGTATTAAGCCGCGTTCCCATGGCGCGTCCCACGGCCCCTGTTAGGAGAAGCCTCTCATCTTTGGCGCATAAGCTAGCATGGACGTCTCGCCCCGACCCGCCGCCAGTCGGTAAAAGATCAAAGGTCCCGTCTCGTCTCGCCTCGCCTACAAGGGATCGTGGGAATGCGCCTTTAGAGTGTAGGCAGTTATGGTGGGAGATGTTGACCCCTCCATGGGAATGTCTGAGAAGATGCACTAGAATGGGTTCCCGTTGTCTGCACTAGTTATCGTAAATGTTGTAAGTGTGGATGAATGTGATAGTGTGTGTTTGGATGAGAGATGAAAGAAGGGAGAAGGTGAAACTAGGTGCCGGCCCATTGAGTTCTATTCCTCCGGAAGACATCATGGGGGACGGCAGGGTTTACGTCCCCTACAGACGCATGAATCACCATCACAGTGTCGCATGCAGTCACATCATACGCTATGCGGAGAGGTTTGGACTTAAACCCAGGACTTTGGTGCACAATCTGATTATTAGTAATTCAGCACCACCACCTCTCCTAACCTGCCGGCAACTCCTGAGATGAAAATTTCCTCGAACCAGCTAACCCCATGTCAGCTGAAGATACCATCACGATGCCACAACCAAATGAGCCAAAAGCGCAGACAAAGAGACATAACTAACTACTATTTTAAAAGTTAAAATGTTTTTATTAACTCGCTTTGGGCTTTGTCTGTCCGGGTGGAATTAAGTAATTGATTTTAAACTAATTTCTCGTTGAGCTAGAGACTTGAAATTTTGACCACAGCTCAGAACTGGATGACAATGCATGAAAATGGGAAAAAATGGGAAATGTTGTCCGGAAAATTGGAAAATTCTGGAAAAACTGAAAATACTCTTCGCTATGGACCAATTTGGCTAACTTTTTGAAATGTTCGTGATAGCCCGAATAAGGTTTTTAGTGAATGATAAATTGGAAACGTTGCCCGTAAAATTGGAAAATTCTGAGAAAACTGAAATTCTTTTTTTCTGTTTACCAATTTGGCTAATTTTTTAAAAATGTTCATAATAGTCCGAAAAGGTTTTTAAAGAATGAAAACTTGGAAAAGTTGCCTGGAAAATTCGATAAAAACTGAATGTACTCTTTTCTATGGACCGATATGGCTATTTTTTTTTTTTTTAATTGAAAGTGCATTTTCTAGGAAACGATTAAGCTAACTTTTTGTAATATTTGCAGTAGTTTTTGGGGAAAGAAAAATTGGAAATGCTGCCTGAAGATTTCTGGCAGAACTGAAAGTGCTTTAATCTATTGGATTTTTGTTCAAATTCCAGACCAAAAGTTATGATTCAAACGATGGATATGCATAATTCTTTTTTTGTTTTGTTCCTTATTTCCCCTAGGATGGAAATAACTCAATTAAATGTTTTCTACTAAAAAAGAACCCTGGAATTTGTAGCATGTCTCTGTGATTATGTCATCAAAGTATTTAAAGTAATTAGTGGCGCTGTCCCCATCACATACATTCTAGTGCCGAAGGTTGTACAGGGAATGCGTAGCTGTACCTCCTTGAATCCTAAGGGATACCTTTACCTTTACCTTACAAATTTTCACTCATATAATCCTAAATAGCAGAAAATAATAATAGAATACAAAAAACTTTTTAATGTACCGTGTTTTTATAACTGACTAAAAAGTATAAAATAATTTATCTAATCCTTATGAAGGTTAAAACCACATACAGATTTCTAACTTCTTCTAAATTGTGCTGAAAATTTATACTTGGAAATTTTTAATAGCTTCATAGCAATTTACTTGTTAGATTGGTGATGAAAAACATTGGGCGCATGAAATACGTAACTATAAGAAGTGTAGAGAGAAGTTATCAATGAAAGAACTTACATATCAGTTCACATTATTTCCGGTGCAATAAAATTGTTAGTATCATTTATCTGTTGCGTGCGCCAAATGTTTTGCGTCAACAATCTTACAAGTATTTTCATAGCTATCAAAAATTTCCAAGTACAAATTTTCAGGACAATTTAGAAGAAGTTAGAACTCTGTATGTGGTTTTATTCTTCATAAGGATTAGATAAATTATTTTATCCTTTTTAGTCCGTTATAAAAAACATGGTACATTAAAAAGTATTTTTTATTTTATTATTATTTTGGCTAATCTACCTACTGTAACCATATCCGCTGAAACTTGTTATATGTTATCAAAGGCATACAGTATCGCAGATCATACCGCAGTTTTAAATTTCAAATAAATGTGTTCCACTTTGCTTTTGCATAAACTGTAATATCTACTGCAAGGTAGTATTATATATGCGAAAGTAACTCTGTCTATTTGTTACGCCTTCTCGACTAAGCGATTATACCGATCTTGATGAAATCTCACAAGAATAAACTATGTCTTATTAGGAAGGATAAAAAATCATATTTTGTCATGAAATTCGAAAACTATAACCGAACGGTGACAGACAGACTGATAGTGCGTATACGTCTCTCTAATGTTTTTAGACTCTGTTTCTCTCGCAGTGAGATTATGTATAATTTGTTCATAAATTTCATGCACAAATATACCTTCATCATTAATAACTCCCGTTACAGAGTGCACTTTATTTTCTACCTTCGGTAATATAACTTCTAGGTGTTGGTATGGGTTGTTTATTTTTTGGGACACTTTTTATTTCACTTTCAGGGGAAAATCCAGGGCTATGACCATGTAGGATGGTCTTAATGGTGAAAAAACCCCTGCGGAGTTCACTTACTGTGCTGCTCTATGATGGCTGGTATAAAATACTGAGGGAACTTTATACTTATGCCAACGTCTTGGCATTACCGTTCCAATCGACTCAGTTCTTTCGTCTCTGGCGTCGTTCAATTTTTTGTAGAATTTTTCTGTTAGATTAAATATTTCGGTATTAATTAAGGGAATATTTGTCTAATTATGCAGAGTTTCTATTGGTGTATTTCTGGATTCGTTTAGGATCGTTCTTAGACATCTTTTCTGGAGTAGCTGGATTTTTTGTAGATTGGTTTGGCTTGCCAGCCCCCATATCTGGCATCCGTACAGTAAAAATGGGAGAGTAACCGATTTGTATATTCTTATTTTTGTATTAAACTGTAGATTGCTGCTTCGTAATACTGGTGAAAGGTTGGAAATTATTGCTAGTTCTTTAGTTTTCCTATCCATGATATGTTGTCTAAAAAGTAATTTCTTATCCAATAATATACCCAGGCACCGATGTTCTTTAACCCAAGGGATATTTTGGTTCAAAATTTTTAAATTTTTGTTTATTTCCGGCATTTTTTGTTAAATAGATTCCCGCACATTTTCAAGGATTGATTTTGATTTTATAGTTTCTGCACCACTCACTAATTTAGTCGAGTCCTTGTTGTAGGTGAGTAACGTTAAGATCATGTCTTCTTCCTGATGTGTATTCTGTAGTGTCATCGGCAAACTGTGCCAGATTCACATAAGGCGGGGTCGGGATTTTGTTTGTATAAACTTTGAAAATTGGCGGTGCGATCACCGATCCTTGTTGAATTCCAGCTGGAATCGGAAGAATTGAAGACCTTTGTCCGTCAACTTCTACGTAGAATTTTCTTTCGGCTAATTAACTACCGATGAATTTAATGTAGCAGTGTTTAATAGCCGTTTGAGTCCGTAATTTCTGTAAAAGTTTAGCGTGCCAAACCTTGTCATAAGCTTTTTCTAAAAAATACTGCTGCTGTAGATTCGCTAAAGTTAAAATCTTTTTGTTATGTCTTCTGTAATACGGAGGAGTTGAGTTGTTGCAGTTACGCGGCTTTGAAATCCGAATTGTTCTGGTCTTATCGTCTTTTCTTCTTCGAGACTGGTGTTAATCCTCTTCAGCAGTATTCTTTCTAGTATCTTTGATGTTGACGAAAGAAGACTAATTGGGCGGTAGTTTACAGCTTGGTGGTGGTCTTTTACAAGTTTTGGTATGGCTTTAATTTGTGATATTTTCCATGTTTTGGGATAATAACAATTTAGGAGACAGCTGTTAAAAATTCTAGTCAAAATCACTAATCCCTTTTTCGGCAGGTTTTTCAAATGTATATTTTTTATTTTGTCATGTCTTGGGATTTTATTTTTTGCAAGGTACTTTATTATACTTCTTACTTCCCTCGGAGTTGTAAGCTCTGGCTGGTCTGCAGTTGGTTGTTGGAGGATTTCCAATGCTTCGCTTTCAGTTCCCTCGGCTTGTCGAATCTCTGTTGGTGTAAGTTGGTACTCCGCTGTGGTTTACTGAGATGCGAAGTTTTCAGGTAGTAATTCAGCCTTTGCTACAAGTAGGAAGCAAAGCCCTGCCGGACCATTTATCGTGATGTTCACTTTTCGAGGTTCTTTTAAGACTCTAATTAATTGCCATGCCTCTTTGTTCTGCAACAAAAGGCTTGACATTTTGTCCTCCCACTTTTCGGTTCTTCTTTCTTGCAGCCTAGCTTTTAGTTGCCGTGCGAGCTGGAGGTTTTGTCTCTTATCCCTTGGATCACGGTACCGCTGCCAAACGCCCGTAGAGCTGCGTGTTATTGTATCAAGCCTCGTATTGAGCCACGTACTTAAGCAGCGCAAGATGACAGGCTCAGCTACAGAGTTCCGAGTTGGCATCCGCTGAGTCAAGATGTGCGACGAGGAAAGTGCTCGCCGTACTGTCGCGCCAGGCGGGCCGAGTGCCCCAGCGCACTCGGCTTTGTCGGCGACAGCTGCGGCTGTGTTGACGACCCGGCTGACGGACACGGAATTGGCAACGGACTTGAATAGGACGGCTTCGAACGTTAGTATGACGACCCTGCAACCAAACTAGGACTCGATTATGGACACAACTTCGGCGGAACACCCATCGCAGATGACGACCGGGCCTGCCCCAAGTGAAGATCCTCGTGCATCCAAGCGAGGCACCTCACCACTCCTCGGCGATAAAGTTAAGCTGCCAAGGAGTGAACAGAGGGGAAGAAATGCAAAAATCAGCGTGCCTGTCTCACAGCTCGCCTCGGCCAGTAAGGACAAGAAGGCAGGGAAGAAGACAATCAAGGGAGCTTTCAGCTTCCCCGCACCGACTTCTATGGACCAGCACAGCGGCACATCAGGGAAGAAAACATCAGGCAGCCACAAAACAAGAACAGCCGGCACTCAGCTCGACAGGGAGCGGTATATGCTGGCACATCGCACCAGCAAGCCCCCGCCGTCACTAGACCCAGTTAGATTCGAATTAAGCGTCCGACGTGCTGCATCTATCGTCGGGAGGCTCCGGTTACAAAACAACTTCATCTTCCGACCTTCAGACACCTCCCCCGCGCGGAACTGGAGGCTCGCAAGTACCAGAAACTCCGGAGAGTCCAGAATCGGCCGACAAAGGTATCGGGTCAAGCCCCCCCTGCATTGTAGTTGGATATGAAGAAGAGCGGCGCGGACTAACGCGCGGCTCCTCGGAAATAAGTCGCGATCCGCGGTTAAACCGCAAACAAGCTGACCAAGACACCCAGAAAGGGGCTCAACAGCAGGTATCCAGCCCGTTAGCAAGCTCAACAGCTCACCATAACTCCAGTGAACTCCAGTACCTTCCACTGTACAGTCACGAACTGGACATGCTGTTGGCTTACCTACCAAAAAGGAAGAGGCAAGATTTCCTAAACAAAACCATCGACAGTGCTAGTCTCCCGTTCCGGCCGCCAGTCAACTGCAACAACGTAACAGACTCAAAAGCAGCACCAGATCAGACCCAACATAACAATAGAAGCAAGAGGAAGAATGATTCAACAGACACTTCAACACCAGCCCTCACTAAGAGGCTGGACAACAAGCTGACACCAGCCATAATCACCCAAAACAATGCACCCAACGTCGATGAACAGCAGTTCCGTCGGCCCAAGATGACAGCCAAAGTAAGACAGATGCAAACAGTCGAACCCATGGATGTCTTCAACAGAGACGAAAACCTGCATAGTGAGGACAAAGCACCAGAAGATGAGGGTCCTCGCCCACTACCCTGCAATAGGGTATTACCACGACTAATGATAACCTACGCGGGATCCTACCCAGAACTATACAAAAGACTACAAAGCAAATGCTCCAAAAACATCAGTGTTAAGCCTCAGGGGATTGACAAATACAAAATCAACACATACTGCCTAGAGGATTACAAAAAAATAGCGGAAGAGCTTTCAAAAGCTGAGGTGCCATACTACACTTTCAGCTCGGAGCCAACCCATAATCTAAAGGTAGTGTTACGTGGTATCCCAGCAACAATGCCAGTGGAAGAAATAAAGGCCGAATTAGCTCTATCTGGATTCGATATAACAACAATATCACAGATGAGAAAGCCTGGAACAGGTAACGTGATGCCACTGTTTCTAACAATTTTACCCGACTCTCCAGAGAACAGAAAAATATACCAAATAAGAACTATGCTTGGCCTCACGATCAGCGTGGAGAAGATGAGGGCCAGCCAAGGACCACCACAATGTCATCGCTGCCAGGCGTTTGGCCATGTACAAAGACAGTGCAACATGCCTGCCAATGTGTCAAATGCGGCGAACAGCAACCAACCACAAATTGTGAACTAAGGAAAGGAAGTGACAGTATAAAATGTGCTAACTGCGGTGGAGGCCATGTCGCATCTTACAGAGGTTGTCCAGTGGCTAAAGAAGTTCGACAATGGCTGAGAAACAAAGTACCATCACCTCCAAGCAACAAAAGGCAACACATCCTACCTGAAAATGTACAACCAAGGATGCCACCCCCTCCATTAACCAATATGGAGAACTGGCCGCCTCTGCCCGCCTCGGATGAGGCGACGTTTACAAACTCTACGTCAGTACTATTGAATCACCACGCCACCAACAGCCTGTCCTCACCAGAGTTCTGCAACATGGTAAAAATACTGGAATCGACGATGACGATTATGCTCAGCATAACAACGAAATTAGATCAGTTGACACAGCAGTTGTTGGAGCGCACATCAGTTCCAACAAACCAAGCAGCAAAACACCTCCCAGCATGAATAGACGTAGACAGCTAAGTAGCCTATCGTTATGTACATGGAATGCTAATGGTGTATTCCAACAAAAGGGAGAACTCGTCGAATTCTTACAACAAGAGGGAATAGATGTATGTTTAATGTGTGAGACCCACCTTAAGCCTGGCCTCAAGTTCACTGCATGAAACTACCGCACATATAGGGTGGATCGGCCAACAGCAGGAGGCGGCACAGCCATACTAGCACGGTCATCACTGGCACATCACCGGATCCTTCTGCCATCGATGAATTCTATTGAAGCCACGGGCGTAGTTGTGGAGACCAGCGATGGCCCCATCAATATCATATCAGTCTACCGCCCACCACGTCATCAAATCGAGGAAGGTGACCTGGATACCATACTATCTGTTCGCGGGAAGCTACTTGTAGCTGGCGACCTCAACGCCAAACATCAACCCTGGAACTGCAGATCCACCAACATCAGTGGCAGAAAACTCCTGCAGGCTTGCAACATCCATGGCTTTGTTGTTGTAGCACCTAATGTCCCTACACACACCCCATAGGATCGTCGTCACCGTGGTGACATCCTGGACATAGCCATCACGAGGGGATTGCCGGGTCCTCTCACGGCCAGAGTAGTTAACCGCCTTTCCTCTGACCACAAGCCGGTACTACTCGACGTGCCCAATCTAGAGCCTATATGGCATGAAGAGAAAAGAAGAGACTATCGCAAAGCAAACTGGCCAATCTTCAGAGAACGCCTCACAGCAGAATTAGCACAACTGGTAGAAGACGAGAATGCTGAAACTGGACTCCAACAGCTAACGCAACGCATCAAGCATGCGGCGGACGAATCCGCACCCATCCGCCAGGGCAGAAAGCGGCAGAAAGGACTCCCGACAGACATTCTTGCTATCATCACCGAGAAAAACAGAGCCGCACGCACATGGCAGGAGACTAGAAGGCCTGAAGACAAACGGCAGCTGAACCGCTTGATCAGAGAAGTTAAAGCCCGTGTCATCGCCCACCCGAAAACAGTGAATGGGACGCACGAGTAGCGATACTCCAGGTGGAGGACGGAACGACCTGGAAGGAAACTCGAAGGCTAATGAGAAGAAAACTACAAATACCTCCCCTACACACCGAGGCTGGCATATGCTTCAAGCCAACAGAAAAAGCCGAAGCTCTTGCCAACGCCTTTGAGCAGAACTTCCAACCTGTCTCACAACCGCTAGACCGAAGATCACATCCGGCACGTCCGGCACCACTTACGTCGTTATATGAGGGATGAAGGAGGCGACGACGAAATCGAGCGCATTACCAGGAGAGAATTTCTGGAAGTAATCTCACGTCTGCCACCTGACAAAGCACCGGGGGACGATGGCATCACGAACAGAATCCTCAAAAACCTACCACCCGAGGCCATCGATAGACTGGTTCGACACGTCAACCACATCATTGAAAGCGGCACTTTTCCCTCGGCTTGGAAACATGCGGAAATCATTGCACTTTCCAAGCCGGGGAAGGACCCGAAGAATCCCCAAAACTACAGGCCGATCAGTCTTCTGCCAGAAATAAGCAAAGTGTTCGAACGCCTACTACTAAAACGCCTCCAGACTCATATCCAAGAGGGCAACATGGTGCCTGCAGAACAACATGGCTTTAGGACCGGCCACTCCACGGTGCACCAGCTTATGAGAGTAGTGGAAACGGCAACAGAAGCATTCAACTACAGGGATCACTGCGGAGTGGTCCTTCTTGACGTGGCCAAATCCTTCGACTCGGTCTGGCACGAAGGCTTATTATACAAGCTTGCGATACTTGGTGTGCCAGGCCGATTCCTAAAGATAATCCGCAGCAACTTACAGAAACGGACATTCGTCGTCAAAGTGGACAACGCGACATCCTCACGAAGATACATCCGTGCTGGCGTCCCGCAGGGCAGTGTACTCGCTCCAGTTCTATACAGCTTATACACAGCCGATCTGCCCATGCGGCAGCAAGCTGAAACAGCTCTATACGCGGATGACACCACAGTCTTCACAGCTTCACGCTGCCCCGGGATAATTGGACGACGGCTACAGGCATCGCTGAATGACATAGAAGAGTGGGCTACTAAATGGAGAATTCGTATAAATGCGTCGAAAAGCCAGGTTATCATGCTGACGAGAAGAAGAACGCCGCCGTGCCCAACACTCGAGCTCTTCGGCGAGAGAATCCCCTGGGTGACAACGGCAAGATACCTGGGCGTCATCCTAGACGCGAAGCTGACCTGGAAGGCCCACGTCGACGACGTACGACAAAGAGTGCAGCGCCGGCTGGGGGAACTATACCCTGTCCTAAACTACAACAGCACCCTCAACCCCAGGACAGGAGTACACATCTACAAGGCGTTGGTGCGGCCACTGATAGAGTACGCCTCCCCAGTCTGGGCGTACGCCACCACAACGTTCATCAATACCCTCCAAAGACTCCAGAACCGAGCCCTAAAAAGGGCACTCCATTTACCATTGCAGTCCCAACAACTGATCTACATCAGGTAGCAGAAGTGCCAAAGCTCAGGGATCGATACGTAAAATTGGCAACCACCTTCTACAATAAGGCCCAAGAGAGCACTAATCCCACCATAAATTCGCTCGCGCAATATGAAGTGAATCAGGGACCGCACCGCAGACCGCTCCACTTACTAAGATAAGTAAACAATGGACAAATATACATGCAAATACCAACAAAAATAAATAATAACAAAAACTGATGAAAAAAAAAATAACAACAACAATAAAAAGGTTACACCAAATAAAGCCTAGTAAGAAAAGAAAAACAAAAATATAAAAAAAAATACAACCAGTAAAAATTAAGGCAATGCCAACTAGGCAAATACTTCACCTAAGAATTCTCCAGCTCACGGGCTGGAGAAGAAAGTTAGGCTCTGCTGAGGCTCAGCTACAATAGATTATGTTGCAGTTCCCGCGACTACAGCGACCGAATAGCAGAAGAGGGACAAGTCGAACAAGAAGAGAAACAACAAGTCTCTCGCTTTCCCATGGGAAGTCGGTTTCTTTACGGAAGCCACTTTTCTTCCGCATGGAGCCACGGAAAGAGCTGTGGAAGCCATCAAGCCAGAAAACTGTTGCATGAAAATTTGGAGACGGCGCCTTGAAAAGGGAAACCCTAAGAAGTGGAAACTCTTCATCAGCATCCTCCTGAACGACCCTCAGTTTAGCTGGGAGGTTCCTACCAAAGACGTGGCCACCTTCGAGCGTGTCCTGTCTAGCCGTGAACACAGCCGCTTCACCAAGAAGATTCTCCCAGAAGGAGTCGATGCGTGGCCGGAGGCACTGGTTTTTCCGACCCCGCTAGCCAGTAACTTCGACTGGGAGAAATACGTGACGCTGACGAAGAGAAGATTCAAGACCTTCTGCTTTGATCCTGTAGCGGGTCTTAATTTCCTGATCGAGCCGATCAGGAAAGCACCTCAAGATCTAGAACGACCAACAATGCCGTGGGTCCAGTTCCCCCTATCTTGGCTCACTACTCCGGGAACTCTTACAAGATACTGGACTACCTGCAGGGCTGTATGAAGGTGCCTCCTCTCAGCTGGCCAGTTCCTGATGGAGTAATCATACTGCTGTCCTGTCCTTCCGTTCTTGAGGCAGCTATTGAGATTATGCAAGGACTCTCCATAGCCCACTCCATCATGCTATCCGGAGGAGAGGACACTATCAACACCTCTACACAGCATACAGCAGTGGAACAAAGCGCCCATACGCAGCAAACCACAGCGAACCACAGCAGACTTGATGGTCAAGCGAAAACCGACGTCACTACGCAGACGACCGCAACAAAGTCTCCATCGCGTAATGTCCTCCAATGCTTCAAGTGCCAAAAATTCTGGCACTAGGCCAGGGACTGCACTAAACCTCTCAGGTGCGTTCGCTGTGGCGGCAGTCACGGTGTTGCTGATTGCAAAACACCCCTAGATGACCCCGTCTGCTGCAACTGTGGGTTCAGGCACTCTGCCTCTTATCGTGGCCGCAGCGCATGGAAGCAGCAACGAAACAGGAAGAGACCGCAGCGGCGTCCAGGGCCTCACCTGCAGCGAACAACAAGTCGACAAGAGAGCGGGGCTTCAGCGAAACATCAACGTCGCAGTGCTCCGGAGCAGCAAGCAAGCAAGAACAGAATGCAGTGGATCAATGTGCTTCATACCCAGCCTGCTATAAGTTGGCAGGAGAGCGGGGCTCCGGGTTAAAATCACCACCAAATCTCGACAGTCAACACCAGCCAACGTAGAAGAAGCAGGAAGACACTGGAAAACAACCAAGATAGCCAGACGACCTCCGAAGGAAATTGCAGGCTCATTTGTGATAGTCACGTCGCGGACCATCGAGAGGACAGACTGGATGTCCTTATCAATCTACTCGTCCAACTTGTAAATCACCTATCAATACAAGGAGGAATGCCTCCAAGAGCGAAGCTGCCTTAGTTGCATTCAAAATGCCGTGAAGACGGTACGTCACCCAAATGAAGACATCGATTAGAAGCCATAATGAGAAGACACACCTACCGAAATGCTATACCCCATCTAAATGATCTTGGAGTAAATGTCGAAAGACAATAAATTCCACCATACCTGCTCAAAGTTGCAGTTAATGGCTCTGGTACTTTACTCCAAGTGCTGGTGTGCCTCAAGGTTCTGTCCTCTCCCCACTCCTTGTACACAGCTGATATTCCCCAACCACTCTCTCTTATCTACCTCTTACAATTCGCCGACGATACCGCCTACCTCGATTGCTGCAATAACCTTCAACAATCCGCCAAAGCATTACAAAAACAGTTAGACAGCTTTATAGAATGGTGTAATAAATGGAGACTGACACTCAATCCACAAAAGACGCAAGCAGTAATTTTTGGACGAACTACAAGCCGATTTAGACAACATGACTTTAACATTACAATCTACGGCAAACACATCAATCTCACAAAAACAATCAAATATCTCGGATTGACGCTAGACCGCCAGCTGACTTTGACTTCCCACTTAAAGACCATCAAAGACAAAGCTAAAACACGACTTAACTTGATAAAAAGACTGACAGGATATAGGTGGGGTCTAATCGCCGAGACTGTACTCCATACGTATAAAATATTGCCAACACCGCTGGGATATCCGCATGCCCAGCCCATTACAAGGCACTACAAATAACAGAACGCTATACACTCCGCCTCGCTTACAGAATCCGCCTACCCTTCCCAAACCACACCCTGTACGATAAAATATCCTTGTCTTTCTCGAACGCCTCAGAATATCCTTCACAGTACGCAGAAACAACACACACAACCCACTCCACATATCAAAACTCCAGACGCACTAAAACCATATCACAAATATATAACACCAGCTCTCCACCTCTACGCACTACACGCATTAAACAATATAAACTTCAATAGCCTCCCTATACCCAACCAACACATCCGCCTAGAAATATACCCATCAATTCAATCATAACTGTCAGTCACAGAGGAACATGAAATACCAGAATTAATAAAATCTATTATGGAACAATCCAGCAGTCTTAAAACTGTGTGCAAAATGTTCTAAAAGTAAAATAAAATTGTACAACATTATAAAAAACTATATACTAAAATATGTATTGCAACATATACAAAGTATACTGTAAACCATTGTAAGAATGCAAAATCATAACAAATAGACCAGAATTGTAATTAAAAATGTAGGCTGAAGAGCGAGCGTCACCCACTGCCAGCCCAGCCCCGTGTGTGGGGAAATTAAATAACAAATAAATAAATTAAAAAAAACCTTATTTCATAATGGCCTTGTAAATCTTAACGGATTGAAGCATAAAGTTCTGATTACTTGTTTATCGGGATTTTCTGTGTTCTTTTTTGATTACCTAAGCTTTTAGCTGCTATTTTACAGCCTTCGTCAGAGATACTATTTATGTTGACATATCAACGAGTGCCACAGAATAATGGAACACTGTCTTCGTTGAATTTGTTAGAACTTTTTATAATTTCTGCTGTCTAACAACTTCAACGAAGACAGCGGTATATTACTCTGCGATGCTTGGCGCCCGTTGCTACGTCAACATATATAGTATCTCGGCAGCCGAAATCAAATAAACAACGCGGCATACCACGAAAATCTAGTAATCATTAACAAAGATGGCAGCGGTAGCCCGAGAAATCAATAAATTCTGAGTTCACGTTTACGAAGTCGTGGGTAGCAGGTAGTAGGGCGGTTAATATTTTAAAAAATATCGGATTTTCGATATCAGCTGTCTTTATATCGGAAAAAAGTATCGATGTATCGATATATCGACACTTTCATAAAATCAAATCTTGTAAAAATAAGGCTGTCTACTGATAAATAATTGTGTGATATTGTTCTTAAAATAGTTTTCACTTTTGAATGGTTTCTCTTGGTGATTATGGTATTAGATTTGTTTTTAAAAAAACTTGACCATTATGCGTGTTATAATCTTCATAAAAATTAATAAAATTTATAAAACTGTAGAGAGGTTCGAGGCAAATTAGTTTTGTAATGTTGATAGCTTGTTCTAAGTTGTATTACTTTTATTGCTCCCTAACTAAAAAAACAAAAAAAAATGCTCGGTGGTGGACCTAGATACTTTTTTTTGGGGGGTGTGGCTTCAGCATCCTACGCCCCCCCCCCCCCCCTCCTGCTGGATCCGCCAGTGATTCCTGCTAACACGCAAATTCAAGTTGGAGTTCCCTGGACAAGGCGCACGCTCATTTCAAACAATAGGCTCGCGTTCGATTCTTGTCTCGGTGAGCGATGCCTTGCCTACACTGTTGTCATCATCTGAGTAGACTTGGTATCTACAACTTCCAAATTAATTATATATTCGCAGTAAAATTTACTTATGCTTACTGATCTTTACGCGTAACAGAAATTTGAGGGACATAATACCATTCATAGCAAACGAAGAACGATGACTTACTTTAAAAAATATCGACGCCGATATCCAGATTTCAGTATCGAAATGTCGATATATCGTCCTAAAATTATCACTCAAAAATATCGATATTTTCAAAAAATAATATCGATATATTATCAACAGTCCTAGCAGGTAATTTGGTATATGTAATCGTTTCTTTAATGTATTTGGAGGATTTCCTGCGGAATTGTTGCCGAGAATATTGTCAAAAACAAAGTTTGTGGTGACCTAGTTACGCTATAACAAACAACGAAAATAATGACAGACAGTTTCTGGAGTGCACAGTAGCGGTGTATTGCCCGAGGAGAAGGTTCCGATGGCCGTGACATCTATCCAATAACGCGTCAGCTGACGGGGAAAGGAAGGTGTTATCTTTTAATTAGTTTCCTTCACGGTTGGGAATTTTTTCCCTCTCAGCTTGAGGGAGGCAATGAAGGCCTGTGTAGCTATTTCATTAACTTAAAAAAAGGTTAAAATAATAATAAAATAAAAAAGCTTTATAATGTGAAATGTTTTTATAACGGACAAAAAGTATAAAATAATTTATCAAATCCTTATAAAGGATAAAACCACATACAGATTTCTAACTTCTTCTAAATTGCACTCAAACTTATACTTGGAAATTTTTTGATAACAATTAAATTACCAGATTGATGACGAAAAACATTGGGCGCATGCAACAGATAATTGATGCATTAAAAGCTCTACTAACAATTTTATTGCACCGCAAATAATGTGAACTGATAAGTAAGTTCTTTCATTGTTGCTACTCTCTACACTTCTTATAGTTATGTATTGCATGCGCCCAATTTTTTTCGTCATCAATCTTACTAGTATTTTAATAGCTATCAAAAATTTCCAAGTGTAAGTTTGAGTGCAATTTAGAAGAAATTAGAAATCTGTATGTGGTTTTATCCTTCATAAGGAATAGATAAATTCTTTTATACTTTTTAGTCCGTTATAAAAATATTTTACATTAAAAAGCTTTTTTATTTTATTATTATTTTATGCTTTTTAGGGTTATGTGAGTGAAAATTTGGAATGGATCACGATGCGGCAACGCGACTACTGTTCCTTGCCGGACAGGCAAAGCTCATAGCAAATTAGTTTTTCCAGAATTTTCCAGGCAACTTATGCAATGTTTCTTTCTTTAAAAACGTTAAGAATATATATATAAAAATTATCCAAATTGGTAAACAGAAAAAAAGGAATTTCAGTTTTCTCCGAATTTTATAAGGGCAACTTGTCCTATTTTTCATCAATTAAAAAACTTATTCGCACCATTACGAACATTTAAAAAATTTAGCCAAATCGGTACACAGAAAAAAACTTTCAGTTTCCTCGAAATTTTCCAATTTTCCGGTGCAACCTTTCAAATTTTTCACTAACTAAAAACCTTATTCCGACTATTACGAACATTAAAAAAAAACTAGTCAGACCAGTCCACAGAAAAAGTTCTTTTAATTTTTCCCGAATTTTCAAATTTTCCGGACAACTTTTCACATTTTCATGCATTGTCACCCAGTTCTGAGCTATGGTCTAAATTTCAAGTCTCTAGCTTCACGCGGACAATGCTGAAAGCGAGTTAGTTTTTCCAGAATTTTACAGCAACTTTTCCAATTTTTATTTGTTTTAAAAACCTTATTCGGACTATTAAGAACATTTTAAAAAATTAGCCAGATTGGTACAAAGAAAAAAAGAATTTCAGTTTTTCCCAAATTTTCAAATTTTCCGGGCAACGTTTACAATTTTTCGTTTACTAAAGACCTTATTCGGACTATTACGAACATTTAAGAAAAATTAATCAAATCGGTACAAACAAAAAAGACTTTCATTTCCCTCCGAATTTTCCAATTTTCCTGGTAACTTTTCCAATTTTTTATTAATTAAATACCTTATTCGGACTATCACGAACATTTAAAAAAAAATGGCAAATCAGTCCATAGAAAAGAGTACTTTCAGTTTTTCCCGAATTTTCAAATTTTCCGCACAACTTTTCCAAATTTTTTCACAATTTCATGCATAGGCATCCAGTTCTGAGCTATGGCCAAAATTTCAAGTCTGTAGCTCATCCAGAAGTTAGTTTAAAATCAATTACTAAATTCCACCCGGACAGACAAAGCCAAAAGCGAGTACATAAAAACATTTTAAAATAAAATAAAGGCATGATATGGGACTAGTACAATCCACAAATAAATGAAAATAAATGGTTTTAGTGGAATCGCGCATGTTCACATAGAGCATAAATAGCATGCCTAACTGTAATTGTAATTGTAAAGGACAGGAGTTGGAAAAATTGCGGAGATTTTTTCGCAGGAAAAGTTAATTAATAACACTATAATTTTTCCATGTTGTTTATGTGTTGCAAGTGGCATGAAAATTTTAGACAATGAATGAGTTAAAAGAAGAGAATTAGGGGAATTAACTACCCCATTTATCGTTGACGCACGGGAAGGATGGTAATGGAATAGTGAGAATGATTCGCCCTGATTCAGAAGATCTTGGAATAAACTGTGAGAACTAGGTTATACTAGTTTGCACAGATTACTACAGGTATGGGTACACTGAAGTAAAGATCATGAATAATTCTCAAGGGACCAGAAGAACTCAGTGATAATGGTAAATAGTTACGAACACCGCCAAGTAAATTGCATTTACCGTTGACACTGGTTTGAAGAACGGGATACATAACTTCAGGTTTATTTTAATTCCTCTCGACTTGTGAGACAGGTTCTAGTGTCAGCAATACTCTGACATAGTAAACCATTTCCTCGCTCTGAGCTTCTTATGGCCTCATTAAATAGTGAACATTTAATTAATGCGAAATGGAAGTTTTTCGTGTCTGCGGTGGAAGTCGCGTTAATTAAATTCTTCAGTGTTTGTGTTCACTGCGCGCCAAAGACCATCAGCGGCAGATACTGCAAATTTATTAGCCCGTCCGTTCGTCTGCTGTTGCGTCCATTAACGGTTAGGGGTTGGGGTAGGCAGAGGGAGTGTTTAAAACGGTCGTTATCCGACTGCTTAATCGATACTGGCCACCAAAATCCAATTACTGGTCTGTAACGCGGTCGACAATGTTTTAATTAAAAATCTGAAGATAATCGTGAGACACCGGCAATATTCAGAAAGCCTCATTAAGTCCTCGTTTTAACACATTTATCGGCAACGTTAGCCGCTTCATAATGGCTCTGTAGTCGTTTTTGATAGTTTCTGGTGCTAGCCGGCATATATCAGTAGGTCATTTGTACCAACACCCCGGGCAATAATTCAGCAGCCGGTTGGCCAAAGCCCTTCTAATCTAACGAGACTGCTCGCTTATTTGGGTTAATCTCCTTAAATTGAGAATTTTATAAGCCGGAAATATTATCACCTGGGGTGCATTAAATACGGTAGAAGGTAACAACCATCTGTTACTTTTTTCCTGGACACAAAGACAGAAAAATAAACCCATTTTACTTGAGATATTAAATTCTAGACGACTTTTTAATGAAATTCTCAATTGAATGAATATATAGAAAAACAAAAAATAAACTTTTTTATACACAATCTCCACTTATTTTTCTTTCATCCTGGCAGTTTTTTAATTTCTTTCTACAAAACTTTATTGAACGTGTAAATAGCCAGTTCTATACAAAGACTTGTACATATTCAGAACTACAAAATTTACGGACGATGAAAAGAGGTGAGTGGCGGAACAATAGAAAATTATCTAGTGTAGATCTCCCAGCTAGGATTGGATAGAACCAACAGTTTTAGGATGTGCAGGAGCAGAATACTGTAGTGAAGAATGTTTTTAATGGAATTTTCTTTAATAAATCCAATTAATAATTACGAAACTATTCAAAATTAAAACAATTTTAAAATTATAATCAGCTTCCATTCACTCGACTGAAAAATATCTAAAAAATTTGATGTGGTATAATCTCTCGCTTTAAGCGAATCTCATGATGCGTTGCAACCATTAAAAATGATTATTCATATAAGCAGTTTTATTTGTGCTGTAGTTTTTCGTTTAACTGTGCTAACATCAAAAACTGTAATTTTTATTTTGAAATGAAATTAATCTAAATTCGGGTTATTTAGAACTAAAAAGACAATAAAAAATGGAGTAAGGATCGCCTAGATTATTCAGTGTTTGGTAAACTCTAACTAGCTCTCTAAATAAGGGATGATGTTATTTTAATGCTGGTAATTTAATTATGTAGGAATTTCCAAATGATTCACTTCGTCCGTATATACGAAGCGAATAAAATACGCAGTTTAAATTAGTAATTAATTATCATAATACAAAAGTTAGCAACAGCTGATGTAATCGGATTAGTATTTACTACAGTAAATATCTCTGAGTTGAGATCTTAAAGTTTCGCTTTAAATGTGTGGTTAGAGTGTTTATATGATTGCTTCCTTTAGTTTGTGAAATATTTAGAAATTGGTAGATTATAATTGAACGACCAGTTTAAGAGTTACATAAAACATGTAAGTCGAAATTGAGATGAACTGACATCGAAACTGAAAATTTTTCGACCATTGTAAATTCATTTTATTTTACAAAAATGTTCAGAATCAGGATGAAATTAATTTTTAATTTGGAGAGTTAAGTAACACACTTCTTTCAAAGAATGTGCATTTGTCAGATGCCTTTACTAGAAAATATAAACGTTATATAGATCGGCATTGAATTTTCAAACATGAAAAATAATAAAAAATTCCAAGACAGAAAATTTTATTTTTTGATGCACTCCTATTATCATAACAACTCAAAAACCTTTAAAGAAAGTGTAGACTGTGTTTGATTTCAGACGATCAAAAGCGAATTATAATGCTATTGTGTTTCAGGTAATCAATCATTACCAAAAGGAATTTATTTTTGGAATAAAACGCGAAGTAGACTGCTTAAATAAACATGTTAGTGTGTCACAAGTAATTTTCATACAACATAACCTAAGACTGTATCGAAGAGTAAAAAATACATTAATATTTTATAAATCACGAAATAATAAAAGAGGATAGAAAGCTACTAAACAATTCCATATGGAAACAAAAGATACGTGGCCACGGAACTAGGATAAATTATCAAACAAAAAAGATCAGGAACCAGTGAAAGAGAAGGTGAAAACAATAATAGAAATAATATAGAAAATCCTGTTCCAAATATTTTTAAGCCTATAATTACAATAGTTAAAAAACAAGAATGGACGAGTGTAAGTCAAGCTTCGAGACTCTGATGACTTAAGCAGATGTGTAGGTTGGGTCAGTCCACGATCATTTGGGACAATAATCAATGCTTGACATATTTTCGAGCTCCTGTTAACGGCTACTCAACTCCACCTCACTTTGCCGCTTGTCTGCTAGTGCAAAGCATCAGTTCCAATCATCACAATCATATTCGCTGCAAGTATATTAGGTTACAAAACATTCCGATTTGAGATCTTTTCAATAAAATAATTTATAGGCCCTACTAATATTTTAAATTCGAAAGTAACTCTCTCTCTCTCTGTGTTTGTTACATTTTCAGGGCTAAACGGCTAATCCTATCTTAATTAAATTTGACAAGCAGATACTAGTTGTCGTTAGGAAAGACATAGGATACATTTTAAAAAAAAAAATGTAAGGTTTAGTCATGAAATTTTGAAAAATTACCTTCAGGTGATAGACAGATGCATAACATAATTAGATCTCTGTAATTTTCTGATAGAGATCACTGTAGTGGCTCAGTAGTTTAGACGCTTGCTTTCTGAAGCTCTTGGTGAGGTCTCGGGCTCAAACAACGGTGAGAACAGAAATTTTTAAAAGTTGTTTTTGGATCGTATGGGCCAGACCTGGACGCTCCGTCATTCAGATTCCTTGTTAAACTGTAGGTCCACTCAAGACACGCGGAATGTGTGGCAAATCTAACTTTTGTTACGTAGGTGCCCGAACAATCCTTCGGGACTCAAACAATGCCATGTAGGTTTTATTTTCTTATGCTCTATCAGGTGCTCAGGCTTTGTTTCTCTCGCAGTAAGTTTAAGTATGATCTACGCTAGTAACATTATTTATACGGAAGTAACTCTCTCTGTCTGTTTGTTACGTTTTGACGATTAAACGCCTATGCCAATATTGATGAAATTTGATGGACATATGATAATTTTTTCAGGATAAATAACATTTTTCATCACTAAATTTTGTAAACTAAATGAATCATGCCAAACGGACGGACAGCGTGTGTAAGTCTGTATTGTTATATCGGTTACCTAGTCTGTGGTTCTATATATTATATGGTATACATGTTGATTTTCGCTGCATCCATATACTACATATTTTGTGTTTACTTAACAGTTTCTGGCATCAGTATATTTTGGCTTCTGTTTTAACGTGCCTCGCAGGTGTAAATCAGTCTTCAGGCGTAGCTTTAAGAGAAAAGGAGCAGCTAATGTTACTAGAAACTTTTGCTGAAGAAAGAAGACAAGACAAATCTGAAAGACAGGATGCCCTCAATTAACCCTCCTCCCACCTTAGGTTTTTGCCGTTTTTAAACATGTTTCAAACGGATTCTCGTCAAGAGACATGTTCGATGGTAGAATTATATGATGATGGCTTCTACGCCATATGATCCCGATTCCTTGTTTTTTCGCACACTTACGTAACTTACATCTTTCTATATCTATTCCATATTCGGGAGGACGCCGGTTCGAATCCACGTCTGGGCAACCAGATTTGGGTTATCCATGGTTTCTCCATATCACTCCAGGCAATTTCCGGGATGCTTTCTTCAGAAAGACCATGGCCGAATTCCTTACCGTTCCTTGCTCCCAGACCAATCCCGCCTCTAATGACATCGTCGTCGACGACGCGTAAAGCCATACGTAAAAAAAAGTCTATATCCAATTCTAGTAATAAAATTTTAAATCTACGCGTACGAAGTCGCGGGTAACAGCTAGTATTAATATATGGCAAGGTAACCTCCACACAAAAAAGTTTTTAGTGTCTTGGTTGTAAATTAGATATTGTATTAGATGTAAATATTTTTAGCACGTTTCTTTTAAATATTTGGTGTGGTAGATATAGAAGATATGTTTCAAGTTCATAGATAAGAACGTCTTTGGTAGTAAAAATAATCTGAAACTGACTCTTTTGACAGCCATTTATCTCTATTCTGCCGGCGCAGCCATCATGTGTTGAAACTCTTGAAAAGTTGTTTCTGTACATTGAATTTATTTCAGAAAGAGTAATCTATTAATGATAGAGATGTTAAAGTCATAAAATTAATAATTTTTGTCGGTATGTATGTTTACGCATCAGTGATGGATAGATTTTAAGAAAACTGCGCAAAGTCATAGCTTATAACTTCGGTCAATATATAAGCTAATTTTTATCTCAATACGTTGGAAATTACCGTAAATTTAGAATATCTTTTGTGACAGTCAGCATAACTCACAGAAACTAATGAACGGATTTAAGCGACACAGCAAATAGAAATAGATTACCTCATCGGCTAGGATACAGAATACTTTTTATCCTGATTAAAAAATTCACATACCCCAAAACGGTAAATTTTCAAATTTCGTCTATCTGTCCGCGCTGATGTAAAAATTAATGAACTAATTTCAACGACGGGTAAGCAAATAATTTTTCTGCAATACAGTTACTTTTGATGATGTTTTATTTACGCTGTGCGAGATTCGTTTTCAAACCAAATATTAGTACATTTTTAATGCATTAAAAATGTACTAATATTGCGTTTGAAAACGCATCTCGCACAGCGTAAATAAAAGATCATCAAAAGTAACTGTGTTGCAGTAACATTATTTGCTTAACCGTCAATTGAAAACAGTTACAGACTTTCATAAGTCCATTTATTATGGATAAAGTAAAGATAAAAAAAAACAAATTCAACGAAATTTATCATAGTGAGAGCTTATGTTATCAGTTAACTTATAGGATTTCATCCACGATGCAGAGCGGAAAATGTAAATTTCGGATTTTTTTACGTACATTTAGTATTGTCTGGTGTGCGGTCTTTTGACTCTGCCAAATGACTTTGTTACGGAGAACGACCAGTTCTAATCCCGGTCTCGGCTGTAAGCTTTACGCGTCTTAAAATTGACCTTACCCTCTGTCAAAGCATTCGCTTTGCCAACTTCAAGATTCCGTGGTAAACGCAAGTTCCTTATGTCTTGTGGGAATACCAGCCCCCAAGAAATTGTCACCTTACTTTGATATTGCAGGGAATTATATATTGTGTGGTGCACTTTTCATTATAAATGCAATATATACGATGCTAATGAGTTTGATTTTTTGATTCAATTATGGAGTTTATATCACAGTTTAAGATACAATTAAAGCAATCTGTTCGTACGTCAGACATTAGCAATATAAATACTGGTTGCAGAGAAGCCATGCTGACGTGTACCTGTAGGTCATTAACAAACACAAACTTTCTCAGGAAAAGTAGAAACAATGATGCGCTCAAATGTGATAAAAGTATTCAATGCAATATGAATTCTGAAGGAGGAGAAATGGAACAAAAGATGACTACTCCTCTGTTTTTACGTACACATCAAATATCTCACTGAGCGTGGTGGTGTAACGGTTAGCGTTCTGGCCTCGCATTCGGGAGGACGGCGGTTCGAATCCCCGTCCGGGCATCCAGATTTGGGTTTTCCATGGTTTCCCAGATCACTCCAGGCAAATGCCGGGATGCTTGCTTCAAAAGGCCTTGGCCGAATTGCTTCCCATTCCTTGTTCCCCCCCCCCCCCAATCCTTCCCGTCTCTAAAGACCTCGCTGTTAAGAGACGTTAATCAGTTTTAAAAAATCAAATATCTCTTTGAAGTAATTCTGATTAATGAGCTTGATAAGGAAGCAAATACTCGTATATCAGGAGCAAGAAAACTAGAACTAGCATACTAATTGACTAAGGATACATACAATAAGAAGAATCTGTCAAGGAAAACTAAAATCAAACACTACAACAAAGCAGACAAACCAGAAGGACTGTATGCCTCAGAATGCTTGTTCTCTATGAAAACTGGAGAAATAGAAGAGATAGAGAAAAGGGAAAGGAAAATCTTGAGAAAAATTTGGGAACCACTAAAAATTGAAGATGGTGAGTTTAGACACCGGAGGAATAAAGACCTATACAAAGAAGAAGAAATTGAAAGGATGTCAGACACGATCAGAAAAACGAGAATCAGGTTTTTTGGTCACATATATATATATATTTTGCTGTCGTCAGTCTTTAGACTGGTTTGATGTAATCCTCCATCCCTTCCTATCCTGTGCAAGCATCTTCATTCCTACATTGGTCACATAATGAGAATAGATAACAATAGACTTACAAAAATAATTTTCAATTATGTTTACAGGAGTAAGAAGGGCAACCAGTGGATCCAAGGAGTAAGGAAAGACATGATTGAGATCGGAATAACAGAAGATTTAATACAAGATGGAAAACTTTTAGGAGATTGATCCAAAATTTTAAGGGCTTCCAGGAGAAGGAGAAGAGGAAATTTGGTAACACATGGACAGAAGAAAGGAGGAAACAGCAAAGTGAGAGGATGAACAACTAATGGAAGTCAAGAAAAAAAATCGAAATGAATGCACAGGATTACTTTTTGTGGTCCTTAGATGACCGATATCGAAGAGAAGAAGTTTACGAATTAACAGCACAAAACTTAAAACCCGCGTGACAAAGTCGCGGACACAAGTAAATAATGAATACTGTATTGGAAAGGACTGAAATGGATGTGAATGTAGTGATTTGAGGGGTGTCGTAATTTATTTTCCGTTTTTAAGGTGTTGGCTGGGAAGCATTCCGACGTGATGGACGTACCCGCATGCCTCGCCGCACAAGAAGACTGCGCGCGCCATCTGGCTCCAGCTCTAAGCCAGACGAACACGAGCGGCTGACAGCGTCCGTCACGGGATTAGCGAGACATCGCGTGAGCCGCAGGCGGACCGCAAAACCCAGTCCGCTCGGCTCAGGCAACTGTAAGACGAGAGGTGCTGCTTATTAGACCAGCGTAATGTGCAGAGTATTACGGCAATTAATTAATATGGAGTATATCGCTGGGTTGACCGAGCTCGATACGGTACTTACCTGACGTCCTAGCGACCTTACGCCGTCTGCTGTTGAAGATGTTTTTCAGACGATATCTGTGAGCATCGAGCAAGGAAAGAAGAACAGGGTACTTAGTAATAACTTAACTACAATGACGTGGTTACCTACATGAAATATCAAGACGATATCAAGAGATATGGTTAGTAAAACTGATTGGAGGCATTCATTACAGGATACATACACTGTTAGGCGATAGGAAATTGTTACACAGGTCGGAGGTATTCCGATATTGAAAAAATAGTGGGTCATCCGATTCAGAATGATAGTGATCGCTTTTCTGAGCCAGCGGAGGGAGAAATTAGCAGGGTTGGCCTAAAATTACAGAACTGCTCTCCCCATAAGCTTACATCTTCTCTCATATCTTTGTAGCCAACTGGCTTCCCTGGACCCATAGGTGGAGAACGGACGTTTTCTATTGGTTAGGCATCAAGAAGCTTGCATATGGACGGTATATGCAAGGCGCCTGCTTCCTACATGTGTGCAGGCTGGGTCTATGTTTCCCACAGGAAAACTCAACGCTAAGCTCGACCCTGGGGGATTAGTGTCAAGTCACTCAGAGATGCAGGCGTAGGGTTACTACGCTGTTTAGCCCGACTCAGATAGCAAACTACCGTTGTTAATGATAGTAATTCACCACAGAAATAGATACCCGTGACAAACTGTTTCGAAACTGCAGTACGCAAAGTACTGTTTATTAGACCAGCAGTATAATGTTCCTACAGAACATTTGTTATTGTATAGAAGCAAATAAAATCTGCATAGCTCATGCGTTAAACCGCATAACCTTAAAATAACAGTAAAAAGAAACATCAAAAACATTTACGCGCTGAATTTACTAAAAAATATTAAAACATTTAAAAAAATCAATAACAATTGATTTTCAAATTTAGTTCTATTCGTTTTGTGAAACTATCTTTAAATAGTACATATGAGAATCACAAACACACAACATTAAAAAAATTATTTGGGGAAAATTATCGTCTTAGCAAAAATTTGTAGGTTTTTATCCACACTCAACAGAATCAGAACACGGCATGGCAGATGCGCACACTCTCTGTACAAGTGGGGCAAGCAACCATCCCCCTTATGCGAATGCGGAGAGATTCAGACTATTAGTCATATTATTGAAGAATGTCCTATAAGATCTTACAGCGGTGATCCTGTGGACTTCCTGCTGGAAACTCAGGAATCGATAAATTATATTAACAAACCAGATATATGTCTTTAATCTTGTAAAGTTGCAGTGCACATATTTTATCAATGTTCTAAACTGCCATACCATAAATAATAATGTAAGTTTTCAAAAAATGTATTTTCACTTCTCTTTTATTACTTGCTTCACGAAACTCTGTATTAAATGATAAACATATATATTTCTGTAAGAAAAATATCATGCTAAAATATCAAACTGACTCGATTTTTCGTGAAAACCATAAATTACAGAAAGATGGCTGTACTTATGCTTTAATCATTAGGACGCTAAATATCACTTTAAATTTTGAAAGAGTTCTCGCACCAATAGTTTCTGAAATAAAGGGAAACTAGAATTTTTATACTTTTTTGAAAAAGAACTGGTTCTAATAATTAAAAAAGAGAACACTAATTAATGTATATTAATCACACTCATACGAATAAATATTTTTGGCATGATTCAAGAGGATACGGAGCAGACTTTTGAAGTTGTTTAGAGTTGATTTTCTGATATTCCGCGCTCGTTGGAAGAAGGAAGCATTATCGTGATGGGCAAAGCCAGCCATCATTCAGTGCAAACAGACAAGCCAACAGACTGGCTTAAAGGAGATAGTACTGAACGACTACGTAAGAATGGTGTTCAATTATTCTAGCTTGAAACTAGCAAATAAGGGATCCGAAATGCGAAAAAGATATACGAATTGGAGTAATTCGCAAATGAAATGAACACCAAATATTTCGCCGTATCATTGCCAGTATAATCTCACTGAAGTTAAACGCGATGTAGTTAGGAAGAAAACGAATTTCCAGTTTGCTGCAGTTAAGTGACTTACATACGAAGATTTAGACAGTGAAACTCAAAAAGAGTTGGGGAATTATGCGGGACTTTTAGAAACTGATTACGTCAAACAATGTGAGAGTAATACAGAAATGGATCAGTTCGTGATACACCTGGGCGAAATAAGTGACGGCGATAAATATGATATGGGGAAGATAATGCTGGAAAACTCCGTGATAGAGAAAATGTGTAAGTTTCTTGATAATTCATCTCTCTTTTTAATTTTACTGAAAGAGAGCGTTAAGTAGCTCTTTTTATTAAGGTGACAAGATTTTACATGTTTATGTTGTTTTCACATGTTTATATGTTTGTTTTCCATTTAATTTACTGTGAGAAAAGTAATTTTCAGATGAGCTACAAATCTAATATTTCGTGAATGTACAGCAATTACCTGGCTCGTCTGTCAGTGTTTGACGCAAGCGCAGCACGACAACATTCCCGCATATAAATAATGAAAAAAACCAAAAGGTATAATTTGAAAATGCTGTTGTGTTATCTAATATTAAATTAATTTTTTCTCATAAACTTTCTTCTTCGAAGTTATTACTTCACGCAACAGGAACAACCAAGCATTTCGAGAATGTTGTTTTGGTAGATTTTAATTATATTCCTGGCTGTACATGTCTCACTCTGTCTTTTAATTTATTTTATTCGTAAATTTTTTGCGTGAGCAACTGCTGAGTAGCCCTGTAAAGAGGATAGAATTTAATTGTGGTGTAATCTTATTACTTGGACTGGAGCAGTAAATTTTTGATGACCGATATTTTTTTTTTTCACTACAGCCGTTACTAATATCTTCTCAAACTGGGTTTCGAAGTTTAAACGTTCATAAAATAGAATCCCTAAGTTCCTGAACTCTGGGTTTCTATGAACTGAGTTAAAATCTACTTGAAACTGTTGCAGCATTTGCTGAGGCAATTAAGTACAATATTGTTGTTGTTTTTATGTTCCTCAGTTTCATTCCTCAAATAATAAAAGGCCATCAGCAGTTCCGGTGTTGTTTGTTCGATCAATGGTTTTATTAGCACGTCCTATAATACAGGATCACGAACCAAAAACTGTGAGCATTTTTTGGGTAAGGTCTTCATAATGCACACGTTTTGTCTTCTCAAGGAAGCAGTTATAAATCTGCAATAGTTCATGAATATTCGGATACAATCAGTCTCAGCCGGGAAAATGGTTCAATCACAGAAACATTACATTGCAATTAATTTCATAATTAATTTTTATGCTGCGGTTAAGTAATAACAATATATTTTTTTCAGTTTTCGAACTAATTAATTATCGTTTGTAGTATAATATGTTTCTACACGTTTTATTAACGTATGAGAGATGTTACTGCCTAATATATTTTATTTTGTTTTAATTCATGTTTTTGATTGTATAAAAACTAATTCACGTTTTGAATTGGGCTATAAGTTCATTTTATAAAAAGAGCTGTCGTATTATACGAAATTTTATAATAACACATGTGTTTCATGGCAATATACGTCAGCTTAATTCTTTCTTTTGAATATTTCATTCACATTTTTATCTACTATATCTTTTCGAAGTTGTATGTAAAGAATATGACCCACTACAGTTTCCTGAGATTTATGCACGTTGTTACGACGTTACTTGCGTCTATTTTCGTGGCCCAGCGATGCTTTCCGGCTAACAAAAATCGTTTCTGTGCACGGATTCCTCTTTATTCGTCCAATTAAACCGGCTTTATAACGGCATCTTCAAAAGCGCCGGTCAGCAACGAACAACCCAAAAGCAGAGCGGCCAGTGCATAAAGCCAGAGTAATTGCTTTCCGACCTAAAACCAAAGAGAAAAACAGAATCCGGAATGCCGTACCCATGAGTCCGCTGTAGCGTAAGTACGCAACCAACGTACAACGCTCCTACGTGCGCTTCTGCAATGTTTGCCATTAGGGAAGAAAATGCAACATTCGAATAAATGTTGCAGTGTTAAGGCTCAAGCAAAAATAATAATTTTTTTAATTTTTAATTGCCATATTTCACTATAAATCTGTTGCCTGCCAACATTTCAATCCCAAAACGAATTTCCTTAGCGATAAAATTGTTAGCGTCCGGTTTAGATTCTCGTTTGGAGTAATGAATGAATTTTCCTTGCATGTAATTCAACTCTCTACGCTAATTTGCACCGGGTTATCGAGGAACAGCAGATTATTCAAAATGCAATAGGCTTATGATTTAAGAACACCTTTAATTTTTTATTTTTTTCATTTTGACATAGAAGGAAAATAAGAACCATACACCACTCAGAAAACGTTAGTAATTTAATGTTTACTTCCAAAATATACATTACCAACTCAGTTCCTAAAGTTTCCACATTCCAAGAATGATACTATTTAACATTATCAAAGAGGGCTCTTAACCAGAAATTAATGTGCTTTAGATTTGAAGCCGCCAGATTTAAGTAGAGAACATTTCGTACTTTGTTGCAGGACAAAATTCGATCTGTCTCTGAAAAATCGAAAATGAGTTCTATTCTTTTTGAAATAGCAATATTTTTTGTGAGAATTGAGACTTCCCGGGCGTAGAACTGCTCACCGGACAAGTTCTGCCATGTACGAGTTTCGACAGCTACCTTCGCAGTCTTCATCAGGTGAAATGGTAGGTCCAAGTGATTGCTGCGATAACATGACTACATAATAAAATTCTCCCCTAGCGATTGATTGATTCTTTTCTTTTAAAAGAAAATAATTATTATTTCATGGATGTATGAAACATTTGACAGAGTTCGCAATATTTCTTGCGTAGAAATCGTATAAGACTTTACTAGATTGTTCGTGGTTAAATTAATATGATAAATAACCAGTCCATCATACAGTTCACTTTAAACTTGCTATTATTTTCATAAACACGACGTCAAAGATACTGTTTACATGCATACATACAACCCAGCGAGTGTATACAACACTTCTTCCACAGACAATACAGTCCTTGGTCGTCGTAAATTGAGTCGGTGAAAACTGTTTCTCTGTCTCGTATATTTGCTTTATATAAACTTCATCGAAATTTCTAGAACACTTCAAAAGCTTCCGACAGATATTTCTCGAATATTAACAATACTTAAACAATTGAAACATATTAAAAACAATCAGAATTAATACATAATGATTTACAATAATTACAAAATGGTCAGAAATAGAAATTAAAGATACTTAAAAACAAAATTATTCATAGAAATCATTTTAAACTGTAGCAAATTGTTCTTTAGACACCGTAACTTGGATTAATACTTGAAATTACAAACATTTAAGCAATTCTCTTGCACAATTCTGTTCTTAAATATATTAAATGGTCTCTAAATAATTTATTTTCATAAAACAAAGTGTATATACGTTGATTTACAGTAAATTACAAAACAAACATATAAGATCATATCCAATCAAACTCTATACAAAATACAATTCCATTTAAGTTTAGGTTTGAGGGCTGTTACAACTTGGTTTACAAAGATCAAATGAAATTAGCTAAAACGAAATCTGTGATTTAAAATCGCCATCGACTTCCTTACCTTATAGTACCTTGCATAGTTTTTAACTGATGTTACAGCTGTGTAAAAGTAAATTATTCTCTGCTCGTTCTGCTTTGCGGAGCCATAACCAGCCAGCTGACTAAACAATTCAATGCATCATTTGCTTCAGTGGTACCAACTTTAAGTTTGCCATACGGGAGCGTGTAGCGCTTATGAAAAAGTACTACTCCAAGGGCATGCAGCGTAATCGCCGGCATAAACCAAGCGCTGAACAGATTACGCGATTGTGGTCACAATACATTTGCTAAATGTACCGTGTAAATCACGTCGCAAACGTGGCAGCCGATTAAAATCTCAACTGTCAACTGGATAAATTTCTCATGTGGCTCGATTCATATCTGCGAGAAGACCAAACATTTGCTCAAAACGGCTGCAAAAACAGTGTCTGCAACCATCGCACGCAAAGTTTTAAGTAACAGAATTATATTTTGTGATCAATGAAAAGACGTAACTGCTACAGGAGTAGAAAAGTTTGTTAACTAGAGTAATGGCATTATTTGCATCCAGAGTTACTTTTGACTTAGTGCTATTTCTTTGTTATCTTCGAAATGTTATATTTCCTTTTACAGCTTTTCCTGAACGTTTAAAGAAAATATTATTGTGGACTATGTTACTAAGTCTCCTGTGCGATTTTTCATGAGTTTATTACAAAGCTTTTTGGCCATTTAGACTATGGCAGCCACATCAGTCAATAATTTGAAATTATGCTAGGTAACAAGTATTTGTAGTTTCCAATTTAATTATTCATATGCTTTTAAATGACTAAACGGATGCAATGAATCAGACGATACGTGCTTCCGTCAGAATGCATGTCTTTATATATGTAGGCATTAAGAATAACAAAATTACTTCATTAATGCCTAGAATTAATTTTATTCGTGCCTCTGTACATATCAAAAATTCTCTCGATGCCTAATCGTATCCATTTTTTTATTTTTTTAAAAAAATGTCTTTATTACAAGTGGATTTATTGATTTTTGGACGCTCAGTACTAAGAATAAACGTAAAAGTTGTCATTTGTCTATGAACCTGGCAACTTCTGCTGTCTGTCATTTTTTAAAATAACCAGTTATATCTGGTTCTTATGACAGCAATAAACTGTTAACTTCTTTATTAGTCACATAATTTGAAAGTTAAAAGCGTAGATATCTGTTAGTTGCTCTCTTTTCACTAGCTTACAATAATTAATGGCCAGCATCTAACAGAATTCTTCCTTAGTTTATTTTTCTGGTTTTACTCACAGATTTACATTATTTTATTTGCTGCTGAGGTTGTAGTATTGATGTGAGTCGAATTACAAATGGCGGAACTGAAATTTAGCAGTTTGATAATTCCAGTTTTAGATTAGAAGTTTAAAAGAAAAGACAAAAAAGATAGATTCGGTATTTACTAAATACTTCCGTTCTAAAATTACTTTTGTGGGGAAGTAACTCGTTTTAAAGATTTCAGTTGTGATTCTTTGAATTTACCTTTCATGGTCTGTTGTTAGAATGTTTAGCATATACTGGATGCTTCGATGGTACCTGAGAAATCTTTGGTTTGATTGGGAGTCCTACGATTTATATTTAAGTTTTATGATCCATGACTACTGCCATACTTTCTCTTTGAATAGAGTTACTCCGGGACCCAAATAAAATGAAAACCGTTGTCTTCCTATCATATCTCTATTACTTCATGCTATTTTAAATTGGTATGCACATCTCTATAAAAAAAAATCAGTAACGAACTATTGGAAATTAAAATTTCTGCATTAAATCAATCAGCAACAATGCATTTGGGCAGTCAATGTTTTGTCCATGAGAAGTTACGAAAATTTATTAACCAAATCGCATCGAGTGACACCATAATATATTTTGAGTTTGATGCTATTCGTATTGATGTTCGATGGATGCTCCTGTGGCAATTTCCCTAGTTATCTAATAACCACTTTTTTAATTTTCTTTTATAATTGGGGTTTTAAATTTCTCTCTCAATTATTTTTCGATTTAAAAATTGTATTTTCAAGTTCCGTAACCGTTTTCTCGGTAGACTAGACAATAGGAGTAGTGAGTGGATTATTTAATTAAAACTTATTTGTTATTCCTCAACTTAAATCTAACTAAAAAATTGTAGAAGAGGAAGTGTAATTGAACTAACTTACTAAAAAACAAAGAATTTATATAACCAGAGATTAGAAAAAGATTAACCGAAATGAACGCTATGAACATAACCTTCTAATGGCAGGTAGGGAGGAAATTGAAATATTCGTGACATTTCGCGTGAAGGGATGAGGAGAACCTTCATCCGCTGTGTCACGTGTCAGCCATCCTGTAACAACAGTCGATCGGGCTCAAACGTTGGGTACGCTGCTCCGACGGGCAGACGTGCTATCAAACGCCACTGTGAGAGAGGCCGTTTGAGCTAGTGCGTAATTGATCTCGTCTGCAAACAGCAGCTCCCAGTAGAACATAAAGGCGTTGCTACTAGCGGTAGAACATCTGCCACTTGCACGTCGAGGGCTTGTCCAACAGTTGTCGCGGTTAAAAGACACTGGTTTACTGAGAGCAAACTTGCTATGAATCAGGATTTAGAGACGTATGCTAATGTGAGTGATCCAGGTTATGCGCTATCGTAATTCGAATAACTAATCACCAAAGATCTTAACACTACTTATCGATACTAAATTATTTCCCCAAAGACTATATACATTTCATACTGCAGAATCCTGCAATATTCTTCTTTTTCTTCTGATCCCTATCCGTTCTGGATGTCGGCAACCATCTAGGCTGTCTTATCTCTGCTGGTTGATGCTCGGATTAACTCCGTAGTTGTCTTGGAGGTCCATGTTCTCAGATTTTTTTACCAGGAAATTCTTCTTCTACCAGCACTTTTCTTTCATGGTATTTTCCCCTGGAGAATAGATTACAGCAGTTCATAACGGCTATTATTGCTGCAATATAATATTTCAAAATATATACAATTAATTAAGTAAAATAATAATGATTGGAGGTGTATGATATTATAAAAAGGTGTACAATAAAATATTTTATATTCAAAAGAGTCATTTTTTTTTAACAGTACTTATAGCAAACATAAATGGGTCAAAAAATTTGAGCAATAGCTGTCATACATAATCACTTCGATGTTTCTCATGTCATTTCAGAAAATAATATCTGGTGGCAGTCAGATAAAATAATTTGGAAACCGACTAGCCCTCCAGAAGACTGATGGTGTGGCTTCAAGCACATTCATTTTTTCCTTCCGGTAACGTTCTGTAAGAGAGCTGTTGATCCTACAGACACAGACTGTATAATCTTAATGCTGTATAAAAGGATAAAAACGATAGAGGACTGTTAACAGTTGCATGGTGATCAGGACAGGATATCTAATTGGGTTGGTAAACATGGGATGAAGATAAATGCAAAGAAGAGTCAGCTAATTAGATACACAAATAAAAAACAAAAGGTTAATTATGAATATAAGGTGCGGAAAGATTTGCTTGCAGAAGACTTGACATGTAAATATCTGGCATTACATTTGATAACAAGCTTAACTGGGCAGGACACATTGGACAGGTGGTAGGAAAAGGTTTCAAAATCCTGCACTTGTTGGAGAAAGTAATGAGGGGATGCACGAGAGAAGTAAAGGAATTGGGTTACAAAATTTTGGTCAGACCATTGCTCGAATATGGTAGTGTAGTATGGGACCCACATTTTGAGTATCAAATACAGGAGAAGATGCAAAGAAGGGCTGCTAGATTTGTTTCTGGAAATTATCGCAGAATGCAATCAGTGACAGATATGATAAAGGAGCTGGAATGGGATTCATTGCAAGATAGGAGGAGGATGAGGAGGGTCATGGGAGTGTACAGGGCGTGTACTGGCGATGAGGCATGGAAAGATATTGCAGTAGTTATGAAATGTAGTTCATGGAAGGGAAAAGATGACCATGGCACTCGATTTCAGGCACAAATGTGTGTGAAGATTTTCATTTTTAGGTAAGGGTGTCAGGGATTGGAATGAGTTACCAAGGAGAATGATGAATAACTTACCGAAAACATTATAAGAATTTAAAGTTGAAATTTGTAGAGGGCAAATGTAGGTGGGTGCAGTATAGGGGGAAGTTGGGTGTGTAGGGAAATTGCCACCGGAGCGTGTGCTCCATTGCAATTAAATTAAATTAAATCTTGTGTTTCAGAGAAATTGTACGCTCAGGAAATGTGAGGATTAATAAGACACGAAAACGGCTTTTACCAAAGCTCTTCAGGAAACAGTGAAAACATAATGCACAACTGTTTTTCTACACATCCTTCTATATATACAGTTTTTAGTTCCTCCGAACGATTTATTAAACGTGTACGAAGCCAATCATGAACGAAATATTGAATCTCTTCGTTGCTGTAAAATTTCTTTCCTCCTAAGTACTTTTGATGATTAAAACCATATTACACGTATAGTCACGTGCAGACATATTGGTTTGTAGGAGGATGTACCCATGTAGCAGCATTGTGTTGCGGAACGTTGTTGTTCAAAACCAGGACACTGTTAATTTGAGTCTTGCATCTACCGGATCAATAGGAAGTCCATAGTTGTATGCATTGTTTACAGTTTGTCTTCGAAGAAGGAAGTCGGCATCCCAAATGTTGATCATGAGAAACTTGCCATCAAACAGGCGAGTTTTATACTTCTTCGAAGATGTCTCCCCTTTTTCAGTCAATTCTTATTCCACCATTTGTTTTATGATTATAGTGGTGCTCCCATGATTCATCATATGCGAGTCTCCTGACGCAAAAGGCTAGAAAAACTACATACAAATTTCAGACCATACATTTGTTGCAATAATTTTGAAGTGATTATGCGTAAATATAATTGCTTTTTAATGATTGTCTTCACATTTTCTTAACTTAACTCAGTTACTTTAGTAACTTCTGGAACAGTTACGCGTTTCTGTTCAAGAACAGGCTCTTGCATTTGATTCTTGAAGTCACTCAAAATTCATTCGAAAGGTCGAATTAGTTCCTTTGTCCCAATCAATAACCATTCCCTTTAATGTACTCGATTGCAAGGAGGCGTGAAACCGGAAAAAAAGTCTTTTGATTTCTTCTGGAGAAAAGAGCGTGAATACTATTCTCGAGTGGCTGCTTGTATCAGTTGGTACGACTGACTGCTAAGTGCTGACTGATCACTGGTGGTTTCAAGGTTTCACTGTGTTTTATTTTACCATTTATGTATAATATTAGCATAATAAATAATAGTGTTTGAGTGGGATAGCTGAAGTTGAGTTGCCATCACTGAAGATTTT
The DNA here is from genome assembly GCA_031002005.1 of Vandiemenella viatica. NCBI lineage: Eukaryota > Metazoa > Arthropoda > Insecta > Orthoptera > Morabidae > Vandiemenella > Vandiemenella viatica. The sequence continues at coordinate 154,109,352 of JARYHS010012519.1, read as the reverse complement.
AACGGTGTCCTTGGATCTGTGCTCTCACTGGCGTGTAGAAGTAGTAGCAAAATTGTGAAGTAGTGTGATGAAGTTTTTTTGTTTCATTCAATATTTGAGAATGCAATGTGTGTGCAACAGGGCAAGCAGGACTTGGAAGGAAATGAGAAGTGTTAAATGGTACTGTACGTATCGATTATAACACTATTGAAGGGATTAGAATATTTAATACAAGTATTTTTCGATAAATAATTAATGTGTAGAAAAATGACTGCTACAATGACTTTTTGTGTGAAAAATCTTCAATATACTGGTTTTGGATTGAGTAGGTCATTTCACACGAAATTCACAATATAGTCAGGAACTAAGAGATTAAATTTGGTGTTGTTATGTTCCATTAAATGTGCACATCACAACTGAAGGAATGCGGTTGGAAGAGAAACACAAGCAATAATTGTATTAATCATTTTTTGTCTCGTGTTGTAATTCCTGATGTTTTGTTTTGTTAAACGAATGGAGATTATTATATTTTGTGAGAGTTGATCAGTGTATGTTCTTCTTCTCTGAGGACCGCGGAAAGTAATCCTGTGGATTAATCTCGATGCTTCTTTTCTTGACTCCCTAAAGTTCTTCATCCTTGGATCCAGATGTTATTGCCTTTCCTCTTCTCCTTCTACTGGAAACCCTTGGAATTTTGTATCAATCTTCTGAAAGTTGCTCAGTAATGTGCTCAGTAATTGAAACCTTAAACCGAAATCCGATGGTCCTATTCATTGATGATTATTAAAATTTCATTTTAGGCTTGAAACATCAACCCGGCTACGCATTTAGTGACAAAACGCTACGAATCATTACCCTTGAACTATCTTGGAGGAAATTGCTTGGAGGTAAAAGCAGACAATCTCCAATACCAAAGCCTGAGAAAAGCAGAATTTCCATATGACATTTGCACAAACCACTCCCCCTCCAATCATTTTTATTATTAATATTGAATTATGTTGCATTTATTAGTTATAAGAATCCTGAATTTTATTAATGTTTGTAACTTGTTTTGTATTATTATTGTGTTTCCACAGATTCTCGTTTGTTTAGTAAACGGTGTTTGACGCTAGCCTGCACAGCTGGGCGGACAGCGACTGTTGATTGGGCGCCTGCATTGTTGGGGGTGCTACAGGGAGCGGGGCAGTGTGTGTGTTGCATCGCTTGGAGAAGTTTGTATAGCGCGAGTTCATTCTCTTTGTACACATACTATTTTAGCCTGTGAAATGCACTTGAAACTTGTTTGAATGAAACTTAAGTGTCTTAAAAGTCGTTTGAGGAATGTTATTAATTAAATCCATTAATATTTCTACAACAACAGTGAGTTTTTCATTTCCAGACGTTGTCATAACACCTCTCAATTTATTTCGAGGTTATATGTCAGAAAATCGTGATTAAAACTATCCGAGCTAACGGCTTGCAGGTGTTGAGATAGGAGAATTGGGCCATTATAGTCTAAATAACACACAGTCATCCACTAACTGAGTGCTTAGCTGACACAATTGGGTGACCATTTACAGGAAAATTGGTAGCTTACTTTTAGTCACCAAAGTCAGTATAGCTCACAATATTTGTAAAATTCCGCAAATATTGTCTAGGAACATGTATCAAAAAACATGTTTCTACCTATTACTACACCTCAAGTACCGTACATCAACTGACCCTTTTCTTACGTTTGATATATATAGAATTTTCTTCAGTGATTGACCTTGGTGCTTGCTAAAATCTCATGTCGTCAAGCATTATTTATGTAATGTAGCACAACTACAATAACGCCTAAGCGTCTTAACATGGCGTGCAAGTAATTGCGACCCAATAAACAACGTAGGAGAGAAAAAATTGACCTTTAGCGAGCAGCTACTACTCGGGTCCGTGCCGGCGTATAAACAAAGCCAGTGGTTGGGGGGGGGGGGAGATCCGATCTCGTCACGGCAGTTGTGTCGCCGGCGGGGTGTGCGCGACACGGGAATCGTCACGACACGGATCCATCAGCGGCCAATAATAGCGCACGGGACTGCGATAAGGACACACCGCGCGATACCATCGCGTCAGGATGGCTTGCTCCCGGACAGCCTTACTGTGGGCGCGGGAAATATGACGTCGATAAACAGGGGGACCCCGGCCGCATATTTCAGGACCCGCGGTCAGATTAACGCGCTAAGTCTGATTAAGCGTCGGCGGCGTCGGATAGAGGACCAGGTGAGAGGGGGACTCGGGAAGAGGAGAGACGACTCAAAAGACTGCTCTCTCTACTGTAGTATAAATACAGAGTGCGATAGTCGCAACAGTCACGCAATAAATTGGTTTTTAGTACAGGAATTAGCGCCGATAAGAAAAATTTCATCATCGCCATCATTTATATAGCGGTCACTCCAAGTCCCTGCACCACTTGCCTCCAATCATCTTCTTTCGCCTCTACTTCTTTCTTCACCATCCGTCTTGTATTTGGTCTGCCAGTAATTCTCCGTCCCTTTCTTCAAGAGTGCTAACTTCGGCACTCTCCCTTCCTCCACTTTCATTACAATGCCCTAGAGCAGGGAAACGTGTTAAAAATGTCGACTAATAATTGGAGGATAGCGTTCTCGCCTCGCATTCGGGAGGACGGTGGTTCGAATCCCCGTCCGGGCATCCAGATTTGGGTTTTCCATGGTTTCCCAAATCACTCCAGGCAAATGCCGGGATGCTTCATTCAAAAGGTAATGCCCGAATTCCTTCCCATTCCTTGCCCCCATCCTTTCCCGTCTCTAAAGACCTCGCTGTTGAGAGACGTAAAGCAGTAAAAAAAAAAAAATAATAATAATAATTGGAGGAACATATTAAATAAAATCAGAGTACTTCTGCGAATACACAGTTTTGGGAATCTCAACATGGTACAAAAGTCAAGGATGATAACTACTAATGTCATAGGCAAAATGAGTTACTTATCCTAGATGTTACCAGCGCCTGACACTATCGCCGAAAATCTGCAGAAAGCTTTATATTTGTATGTGTGCCAAAACGATATTTTCAAAGTGAAATTTGAAACTATGACTCGCTCAAAACTGAAGGAAGGTTTGAATGTCATCAACATGAATGCTAGATGCAGGGCTCTGCTGATACATGCAATAGATAAATTGAAAAACTCTGACGACTCTTGTTTCACATCCACTGTGTTAAGGCATTACAAACCACAAAGTACGAAAGTTCCAGTATACCTAGAAAACATAGACAGAAATTTACTTAATTTCAAGGTTTATATCTTAGAAAAAAATTACTTCCAGACGAGTTGTGATTTATCTCCCCCGAAGACCACAAAGGATATTTACAAGAGACTTGTGTCAAATGCTGGAAGAAATAATATTGAATTAAATTACCCTAACACTAATTAGCACCGTGTATGGCGAACAGTTTTCTGTACACTCCTTCAATCTGAGGTAATGTCTTTTTGGTACAAAGTAATTGACGAATTGATACCAACAAATGAGAAACTATTCCGAATACATCTCTCGGTGACCGTCAGATATCACACATGTGTTATTACAGACAGCCTTCAACACCGCTTTTCGTGTAGCGAAGCACAACTTTGGTATGGCTTAGATCAAAATTGGCACAATTGGATGGTACTACAGTAGGTACAATCTCAATACAGGAAATCCTTAGGCCGAATAAGGTCCGTCGACCTGCACAGAAACAAAATGCTGCAACATGGCTGATGGGGTACACAGTATTGTATGTTTACCAACTGCAAGAGAAAAATTACATGGATTGCATTTCCTTTATGGAGAAAGAGTTTTTCAAGACAACTACTTCTCCCCGTTATATCACCTCATATGGCAGACTACTGCAGTTTCTTATAAAGGGTGGAAATTTAGAGGTTCAATGATGATAACTTTGGAAAAGCTTGTGTTTTTTCCCCTCATTTTTATTTCTTTCTAGTTAAAATGAATGAATAAAAAAATGTTCAAGAGTACGAGAAAAAAGTGTGAGTTAGCAAATTAAAAAAGTCAATGTTAAACAAGCTAAATATGATTTAAATGTGATCTATGCCCGGAAAATCAAAATGAACTGCGGATTGTTGTAAGCTGATTGGCAGCCGAAGACACGCCGAGGAGGTGATCTGGGGGAGATCAGCCCCGGGACTAGAGAAGGAGACAAATGAAGATCACCAAGCAACGCGCATTTACTATTTTCATGCATGGAACCTCTGTTTCATGACAACCTTGTATACTGATTACGTAATAAATTTTTAAGAAAGAACTTGTAATATCTGAGCTGTGTAGACGATACAGGTAGTCCGTAGAAAGATAATTAAAAATTTAGATACCGTATTCGTACTGAGTAAGTCTATAAACGAGTAAAAGCCATATTCCCAACTTTTTTAAGTCACAGATATTTTAATGACCAGCCGCAAGCCTGGTATTTCCAGGATACGACAACATTGTCCCTTCAATAGTCTATTAATTTCCAGTTGTCATCAAAAATAGTGGCGTTCATTTAAGCATCAAATCACTCCAGGCAAATGCCGGGATGCTTCCTTCAAAAGGCCATGGCCGAATTTCTTCCTATTCCTTGACCCCCATCCTTTACCGTCTCTAAAGACCTCGCTGTTAAGAGACGTTAAGCAGTTAAAAAAAAAATTAAGGATTAAGTTAATGACCATTTTCTGAGTGCCTTGTAGGTGTGAGAGACTCGGGTCATGGTGGGCATGGTAACGTAACGGTGGTGAGGTAAACAAAAATAAAACGTGTCAGGTTTTGTTTCTTTAGGTGTGTGCTGTAGTATAACATCCAGCCTACAGTAACATTCATAATCTACTTTCTAAATATTATTATTGTTTAAATTTTAATAGTTCGCTTCCAGTTTGATAACTGTGTTTTTCGCAGGATTTCAGAACATGCTTTTAGATTTATTATGTTATTATGATGCAATAAAATATGTCGAATGTTAATAATATATACATAGGTAAAAAATAATGCCAATTCAAGTTAGCGGTCCACAGCTTTATATTTGACAATTTACTGCTCCTCGTGTTTAAAAATATTGAGAAACAATCTTTACTTCTTTAAAGTCTCTTCTAAGGCTTCCACTTTTAATCTCTTCTTGACATTTACTTTTCTGATTTTATTCTTTCTTGCGCCGTTCTTTTCACTTTAATTATTTCTTTATTTTCATTATCACAAAAATATAAAACAAGTAAGGGTCTGCTGCAAGGATGCATTGTGTCACCAACCCTATTTAAAATTTATATAGACATTAGTTTGAGAACATGTCTCTAAAGTGTAAGAGAAAGTGTTTAAAAATAACAGATGGAAAGTGTCTACACCATTTAATATTTCCCCGATGGACAAGTCATCATAGCACAAAATATTGAGGATGAAAATCACACATTTAATCATCTATTTAGGAACATAAAAATTGCAGGCATGAAGATTAACTATCAAATAATAGAATCTACAGTGATGGAACACAAATTATAAAGATAAATAATTTTGGTTATTTAAGTTACATTTTAGAAAGCGAAAATCAAACACGGGTATTATAATTAAGTGCGCAATTAAATCATATGGAGCTGGAAAGGCATCAACAGAGCAAAAAGAATTATAATAATTATTCGAGAGTAAGTGAAAGAGGAAGTGTATGAAGTTATAGAATGAAAAATATTGGAATGGTATGGCCATCTACGAAGAATACAAGATACTAGAATAACAAAACTTGCACAGACATGGGTAGTTGAAAGAACGTTCTGAGGATGACCCATGGCTCCAAAATGTACAGACAGAAAGTAGAAGGTTTGATGCAAAAGAGGAAGCTACAAAAGACCAAATTATCTGGAGAATAATCCGAAAACATAATGTCGAGTTCCGAGTTTCGAGTTTTTATTGTTACGTTAAAGGAAAACATCTGTAGTAACAAAAATTACTTTTAAATAATTATTATTATCAGAAAAAGTAATGTAGCTTTAGAAATGAAATTCTGGTGAATTTAATCTGTTAATCGTTATTTCTTATAAACTGATACATTGGTTAAGTACATAAATGAAATAAAAAATTAATAAAACGCTTTGGGAAATTATATCTCACTTGTAAACATCAGCGAGATATCTGTAAGTAGTATCCACTCCTTGAGATCGTTCCAGCAGACAGAGAGTGATAGAAAGGGGCAGCAGTCTTCTAGAATAATGGATGATGTGGCTGAAACTAAACTCGGCATTGACTCCACGAAGAGCGATGTTTTAAAGGGGATACCGTGGTGACGGATTGTAACCGTGTACGACTTCACGTTATGCGCAGTTATTTTATTCTGATTGATTGGATTATTCTTTCAACAAAATTTTACAAGAAAACAGTGGGGACCATTTGTTTCAAGAGCTCAACGACTGTACCTCTGTGAACTCGTGATGGTATCGTTTTCAAACTTCTAGCTGGGCTGTTATATAAGTATAAGAATGTCTAGATCACTGTTTCTTAATTGTACTGCTAGTCCGTAATGAGTTCCTACTGTCACTTATTGTTTGAATTTATGAAAAAAATTGAAATGCGTTATATTACTTCACTTGCTGAAGATTTAACTTTCAATTTCAATTAACAATGAAAAGAAATTTATCGGAAATGGAAACATATTCTGTGATATGTCTTGAGAGCAGCAACGGAGCTGTTTCCTTCTAGATATAATGCTGGGGGTAATTAATATTAGAATGGGCGTTTTATGCAACGGAACTCGATGAAGTCGATATCGCGAATTCTGATAGCGTTGCAAAGATGATTTTTTTATTTGTTTCTTATTCTCAGGAAAACAAATCAAGAAGTGTATATGTTACGCTCAAAGACCGAAAACGCTCACTGAGCAAAAAAAAAGAGAAAAAAAAAGCGACCATAATGCGTTCTTGTTTCTTGAAGAAGCGTTTCAGGGTACATTGACTATATACGATTATTCTTATCCGTTGCGTTGAAAAGTATCTAAAAATAAAAATGTGAATCGTCATGTGTGAAGAATGCGACCTGAACCAGACGCGAATTTCGCGTTATGGATTTTTGAGCTAGATCCAACACGTTGTGGCTGTTTTTTGTAAGTGCCATAACGCGAATAACGTGTTGTGGGTGTTTTAAAGAAACCAAAACTTGTTGCGGTCGTTATTTTCGGTCAATAAGCGTTTTCGGTCTTTGAACCTAACATCCATATCAAACCACTAAATAGATTTTTACTTATCACCTTTTGCGCTACACTTCGTATTCAATATGGTGATTGGTCGTGTACAAGCTATCATTTGAGACTATGCTTTTAACCAATATTATCGCTAAATTTTAAGAACCTGAAAAATAATTCCGATAAAGAGAGCAGTCAACATTCTTTCAACAGTGTTTATTCAATGCTGTACGTCTGTATCGTCACTGAGTATTAAGAAATCCTTAGGAACATGGGTAATCAAACACAGATGAGCTATGCGTCGTAAGGACAATAGTCCATAAATGCTTAGAGAAATTTAAAAGTAGTCAATTTAGTTTTCAAACAATAACTAATAAAATCTTCATGGAAAAATGACTGACTTAATGAGGTTGAAAAAGTTCTGCACCTAATCATCTAGTCAAAGGCGGTTTATTTATTTTGTATCAAAAATCGTTGCTATTGCAACAGTTAAAAACACAAACAATAGTATTAATAAGAACAGAACTCAAAGATAGCCAGAAAAAAGGTATAGCAATCAACGCGAATCAATTAATATTGTAAAAGACCAAAAGTCAGCAGCTTCAACAGGGCTGTCACGGGCGTTGAGGAGTTCCTCTGAAATGCAGGTTGTTGGGCGTTGAGAGCAACTGCATAGTTGGTGGATGGTCTGTTTGACCCATACTTACAACGGCGATGAAAATGCAATAAAATGGCCAAGTGAGACTCGAACATCGTACAAAGATGACTGTAAAAGATATGGATGTGTTAGCTCACACCGCTTCACACATTTTCAGGTTAGGAAGAAAACTTCTTTTCCTTCAACGCTATGCCACATTACCGAAAGTGCAATCTTTCAGTTAGCATTAAATGTATTATAGGCAGTGCTTACAGTATCCATTAGGACACAACGCATTATGAATAAATAATACTTAAAAAAAACTCTTGGAGATATATGGCGGAAAAATAAAAACTTTTGCTTGCTTTATTCGCAACATAAAAATTATGCCAGGTGCACGATTTTAGTGTTCATCGTTTGAACTGAGGATTACCAGATACTGTAGATAAATTCCTTGGTAAATATATTTATGTGGTAGACATTATAGCGAAAGTGGAATAAAATTAATCACTTCGACGACTGCTAATATCTAATTATAAATGTCATCATCAGGATCTTAAGAAGGTGGAGGGATTGGAATATTTCTCATCATTTAATTTATTCACTGATTGACTTTGAGATTCGGTGGCAATTTTACAACTGGAATAAGAAAACATGTTGGGTGTTCCGTGCTCATTTCATCGCCAGCACTCTCTTCTTCTGCGCTGTTCATGTACTTAAAGTGATGTCTTTGTCCGAGTCAAACGACTAGGAAAAAAGCGATATAGTGCAGTTAAATATCAACAGCTTTTTAAAAGTAAACTTCTTTGGCACCGGTATGAAATAATTTGTTAGTATTACATGTTAAGTAGGAATATGATATAAATTCAATAAACACAACGGAAGTAGAGTAATCATAATAGTACTAAATAGTAATATAAATTACTATTAATAATGTCGTCATCATCACCAACGTACTATCGGTAAATATCTATATAGTAAAATTGTTTTGAGCATCTTGAAAAACTGGAAAAAGTAGAAAGAAGAATCTTGAGAATAATACTGGGACCTAAACGTAATAGCAATGCTGAATACAAATTAAAACGAAATCGAGAAGTATATTTCGAAATAGGAAAATTAACAGTTATAATGAGAAAAATAATGCGATTTTACTGCCACATACACAGAATGGATAGTAATAGACTAACGAAACAGATCTTCACCTTACTAAACAAATATAAATCCAAACCCACATGGTTCACTGAAATTGAAAAGGACATGAAAAAACGCTGGAGTGAAAACAGATATAAGAAACAACAGAACACTCTTTAGAGAAGTAATTTAAAAGGCAGATTTTCAGGAAAGACAGAAAGACACAAAGGAAATAAAATGAATCCAGGAAGAAAAGGAACAACACTCTCAAAGAATGAAGGTAGTTTGGGAAAAAAAGTAAATAAATAAATAAATACAAAGAAACATAGTCAAAGTGGATTTATCGTACCCTTCAAATGAGTTATTCGGAAGAAGAAAATAGTTTTTAATTGTTCCAAATATAAAATTTATTTTTTCGATGTCTCTCGTGTTCTATTAATTGTATGATCAACTATCACATAATATTTTGCAAGTTGTTCTCCGATATGAAAGCTCTAAACACAAAATACAGAATAAGACTAGATACAATTCCCTATAATATAGCGAAGTGTGGTTTTAGCTTTCGGATAATTATCATATGTTTACGAAAATAGCTTGGACAAAGTTCCTATTTACTGTACAAATGCAATGAAGATAGTATCGTTCGTCAACTCGAGTGGGAAAATCGGTAGAAAAAAGTGTGTGTGGCCCATAGAAGTTTCGCTTCTTGCGCATATACTGATACGCGATTTTTTATTTTTTTTAAGGCAATATATGTGGACTTGCACCAGAAGGAGAGGATTTTCTCACTGTCTTCGTGTTTGATACCTAAATTCCGTATTGGGTGCTGGTGGAGCGTGCGGACGAAACACTACCTCTCTCGAGTTCATAAAGTTGGCGCCACTGCACGCACCCACCACGCAGCCAGGGTCCATAAAATCTGCAACGACTCGGAATGAGTTGTTAGCCCACGCTACGCGTGTCGACTCAGATAAGAACGTGGCGTGTCGTGCGCAGATTTGTATACAAATACGAGCGGCAATTGGTGGTTCCTGAACACACAAAGCCACAGGGATGCAGCTGGCTCGACCAGAACCGAACCTATTATACTGCCCTCTCGTGGTGCAAATTCACTGACGTAACTTTTCCTATTTCGTGGTTCTTTTTAATGACTTTACGTACGCAAAGTCTATGACGAGGTCATTAGAGTCGGAAAAGGAATGAGTACAAATATGTTTTGCTGAAATAAAATTCTAATTTCCATAACTGAAATCGTTTTGGCCATTTATCAGGAACGTCAAGTGAAATTTGGGTTGAAACTATTGGTTCACAACACTTGGTTTGTAGTTTGCCAGCTGGATGTCAAAATCTTGATTGGCTAGTACAGTGGTTCCCCCAGGGGTAAGTGAGGTGCTTCACATGACAAAGTAAAACTTTTCCAGAGGTGAAGGTCAGTTTTTGAGGCCCTAAAAATACCACCGGAGACCGGGATTCACAGCAGGACCTTCCGTTCTCCAGTCAAGCGCCTTAACCAACTGAGACACAGTAGAAGTCGACTTTATTTGTCGCTACAGAGTCAGCAGTTGGTTACGCGTCGGGGAATATATATTGTTTACTAACTACAGTTTGACACAGGGACCCATCGGAGTTGGAAAGAGGTTCTCATTCCTCCGGCGAATCTTAAGTATGTGTTAGCTGAGGAGCTTGGTGATATTGGTGGAACAAGAAAATGAAAGGAATATTGTAACTATAACATTCGTTTATGCATAGTTATAATCTCCAGTAGAGGGAATATATTTACATTATGTCAACTTTAATGTTACTGTTTGTCATTATCATCATCTTGAGCAGTTTCCAGCCACTGGCTGGGTCTGCTCGGCACAATAGCCTCTTCAACGCTTCCTGTCCAACTATCATATCCTTTCTTCTACTGTCAATCAATTTCCTCCTCTTTCTTCAACACACTTTCACCCATCTGACTTCTTCTGGGCCTCTTCCCATTTAGCTCAATGTTCAGAATCTTTCATTTTCTCCCATTCTTTTCACATGACAAAACGATTGTAACTTTAATTTCTATATTCTTTGGTGTAACGGCTTCTCCTTGACCATCTCTCTGATTTTATCATTCCTCATTCTTTCCCTCCTCGTTACTTCCACTCCAATTCTCCCCGAAATTTCATTTCGGTAGCTTCTATTCTCCATTTGTACTTCTTTTTGATGACCCATGTTTCCTATACAAATGTCGAATCTGGCACAAAGCAAGTATTATATATTGCTTCCTTACATTTTTGCTGCACGTTCTTCTTGCAAACCAGACTTCTAATACTCTTAAAAAATCTATCTGCACACTGCCTCTTTCATTTACTCTCATTCTGTTCGCTCCATTTTCTTCAAGCCAGCTTCTCAAATATTTGCGGGTTCGCGACCCTTCACTTGGGTAATTCTTGTCTGGCACATCCACGCTGCGGTGGTGGCATCCCAGCTGTAGTAGGCCGGAGTGACAGGTGGCTAAGTCCAGGCAGCTGGGTTTAGTCTGAAACCCATGTCCAGGGATGGGGGCGAAGTTCTCAGCGGCAATATACGGCAGAGAAAGAGACCTTTGGAATGGCGGAAGAAGCCACTCATCCTCTTTGGGGATAAATTGGAAGAGGGTTTCACTGCCTTGTAGCGAAAAGGGATCTTCAAATACTAAACTTCAACTGTGTTAGATCTAGCAAGCCAACAGTGAGAGCACAATTAATAAACTCTTTTCGAGTTTCCAGCAGTGTTTAAATGTCACAACTCTGGGATGTTCGGAAGGCGTCAAACTCTGCCCTCATTTTCAACCGTCTGTTTGTTTATGCGGTTCCGCGGAAACGGCGGAAGACAAAACCCAACCCAGCACGATGACGTCAGCCACTCTTCTGCTCCTTACCGACGCAAAGCTGTTTCAACACTTTGATAGCTGGTATCCAGTGATCCTGTTAACTAGAGAATCAGCTTTTTTGATTTGAACACCTTCTTTTACAATGCTGTCCCAAAAATCTCTGATCCGGACTAAAATTCTAGTTTCCCAAAAATTAAATGTATGTTCTTCTTGGACACTATGTTCGGCCAAACAGAACTTAGTGTGGCCTGGGACCCAGCTATTAAAATGTTGAAACAGCTTCGCGTCGGTAAGGAGCAGAAGAGTGGATGACGTCATCGCGCTGGGTCGGCTTTTGCCTTCCGTCGTTTCCGCGGCACCGTATAAATAAACAGCTGCCTGAAAATGAGGGCAAAGATAGACGCCATCGAAACGTCCCAGAGTTGTGACATTTATACGTGGTTGGAAGCCCGAGAAGAGTTTATTAATTTAAAACGCCGTGAAAAGCTTTGGGAGTATAATTGATTGCTTCCGAATGTAAAGGAACAACTTTTCTTTACTTAATACTTACTACTAATTAATTACGATAATAATTTGCTTACAACAAATCAACACAGATTTCGGAAGAAAAGATCATGTGAAACACAGCTGGCCCTATTTACACACGACGTAATGAAAGTTATTGATGCAGGTTCACAAGTAGATGCCATTTTTTTAGATTTTCAGAAAGCCTTTGACTCTGTGCCACACAACCGCCTTTTAGCGAAGCTACGAGCGTACGGTATATCGGATCAGCTTTGTGAATGGATAAAGGATTTTCTAACTGGTCGGTCGCAGTATGTCGTCGTTGAAGGAGAAAGTTCTTCTAGTCTAGATGTTACATCGGGGGTTCCTCAAGGAAGTGTAATAGGACCACTTCTTTTTTTAATTTTTATAAACGATCTCGGAGACAAAGTGAAAAGCCTTTTTAGATTGTTTGCTGATGATGCGGTTATTTATAGGGAAGTAAGGAATTTGGCCGATTGCTTAGAAATTCAGCGTGATCTGGATATTATTTTGGCATGGTGCGCTGAGTGGCAACTTACGCTAAATTGTAAAAAGTGCAAGACAATGAGCATAACTAACAAAAAGAATCCAATTGTTCAGAAATACGAGTTAAACAATTCAGTTATTGATATGGTCGATTCTATGAAATATTTGGGAGTAACAGTACAAAGGAACATGAAATGGGACTTACACATTAATTCGTTGGTAAATAGAGCTAATTCTAGGCTGCGATTCATAGGTCGAATATTGAAAAATTGTAATGAACAAACAAAGGAGATAGCGTACAAATCTCTTGTGCGTCCACATTTGGACTATTGTTGTGCCATTTGGGATCCGTTTCGTAAGGGGTTGATCGAAAGTATAGAGAAAGTACAGAGAAGAGCCGCTCGATTCGTGACCGCTTGCTACAGTCCTTATGAAAGCGTCACAGAACTGATTAGTAGACTAGGCTGGGAGTCTCTGGTAGATAGACGACGCACGATTCGTTTAAACTTATTGGTAAACATGCGTACTCCCACTTTCACTCACGAGTGTAGTGAAATACTTCGTCCACCAACCTATTTGAGCCGGAATGACAGGATAGATAAGATTAGAGAAATAAGGTGCCGCAATGATTCTTATATGAATTCTTTTTTCCCTCGTACCATTAGGGATTGGAATGCACAACAAAGAGATTAGCTTTTGTGCTGAGCACCCTCTGCCACCCACAATTTTGTGAATTGCAGAGTATATATGTAGATGTATATGTAGATACATGATAAAGTCTGTAACTGTTCACCCGTAAGGGAAAAAACCTTGGATTACGACCTGGCAATGGAAAAGGATAACTAGATGGATTTCGATTAGTAAACTTAAATGCAAGTACGCTCACTGGACAGTAGTCACCGTTTGTATGGAAAGCAATTATGTATGACCATCGTTGAAAAATGCGTGTGAGTTTCGCTAAATACTGTGCCACGCGGGAGGTGCCAGTGCAGGAAAATTGCCTGCTCCGAACAAATCGCCATCATCCGCTTTTGTTCGCGGCCAACCGGAAGAGGTATTTTCCGGAGGAGGTTCGGATTTATCTTTAATGAGTGGCTGGGCCCTTCAGTTTTAATTAAAAGGCCCGACTAATTGTGGCACAGTTAGATCTCACCCTTCCACCGACGCCCGCTTTATGTACACCTGCTTTATTCCTCTAACCAGGATTGATGAAGGATATTTGTTCGCACGGTGCGAGGGAGAACCCCTTTTGTTAGTTGGAATAAAAGATAATAAGAAAGGAAATGAAAATAAAACAAGAACTGAGGGACATCATTCAGAATACCGATTACAAGTCTGAAAGGGTAATATCGACCATAGAGTCACTAGTTTTTATGAAATTAAAATTTCTGTAAGCGGCAAAGAAAGGGATTTCTGCACCTGAAAATTAATTTGTAGATGGAACAAGAGCTTACTGAGAACCGGATACCTTCTGAGAAGATAGAATCTCAATGAGAAGTAATAATTCAGGCCAACACCGATCAAGGCTAAATAGATTAACTCGCTGTGAAAATCCCAAATGTTCTGTATTTTATGATGGCATCTCGTAAATGGATGCAGATTTCAGATTTCATCGGCTATCTGAACGTGTTCACTCCTAATGCGGGGAAGGAAATATTACGTCTTAAACAATTGGACATGACTCAAAAATAGTTTTTTTTTTTGGCGGCTTTACGCCTCGTCGACGGCTAAGGTCATTAGAGGCGGGATGGGACTGGGGACAAGGAACGAGAAGGAATTCGGCCATTGCGTTTTTGAAGGAAGCATCCCAGCATTCGCCTGGAGTGATTTTGGGAAGCCATGGAAAACCCAAATCTGGATGCCCGGACCGGGATTCGAACCCGCGTCCTCCCGAATGCAAGGCCGGAACGTTACTCGTTCACCCACCACGCTCGATCGAAATATATATATATATAGTCGACAGCAACAAAAGAGTCTTAACTGTTAAGAGTGAGATAAAGACAAATGGCGTAATATGCAACCGACAGCGAAAAACATGGTGGTAAGTTCAAGAAAAAATAAAGAAAATTGGCTCGGTGATTTTTAGGCCTTTCTCTGCCATACACGTTCGTCAAACAATTTACTTGCCGAACTTGTCAAGGAGTAATCATCCAGCAAAGTAACTAGAGGTCTTCCACTAGTCATTTCACATAAACTGTGAACCCCCGTATATGTTTCATAGCAAGCAGCTATAGAGGAATTATATGTGAAGCATCTTCCTATCTGCGACGGTGTTAACCACCTACTTTTAATCGCACACCGAATTAATCCAGTTGTTTTAAAACTTTTGTTTGCTAATGGTTTATACGCCTCGTCGACATTAAGGTCATTAGAGGCAGAAAATGGCTTGGGAAAAGGAACGGGAAGCAATTCGGCCATCGCATTTTAGAAAGCATCCCAGAATTCACCTGGAGTGATTTTGGGAAACTATGGAAAATCCAAAGCTGGATGCCTGGAAGGGGATTCGAACCCATTTCCTCCCGAACGCGAGGCCAGAGCATTACCACTCACCCACCACGCTCGGTGTGTTTTAAAACATTTAGGATTCGGGCGGACGCCGGTTCGAATCCCCGTCTGGGCATCCAGATTTGGGTTTTCCATGGTTTCCCGAAATCACTTCAGGCGAATGCCGGGATGCTTCATTCAAAAAGGCCATGGCCGAATTCCTCCCCGTTCCTTGTCCCCAGTCCAATCACGCCTGTAATGACCTTAGCCGTCGACGAGGCGTAAATCCGTAAAAAAAAATTACTTTGTTCGATGTTTTACTTGAATTAAGTTCAGTTTCATTAATACTTGTAATTGAGGAATTATTAAAATTTATACCAAAAACGCAGAATTGTTTAGTAAAGCTTTAGCTATCTGTAAGTTTCCGGAAGTTCGGACGGCAATCGCTATTCCGTTTGGCTAGCGTACCCAGTCGTTTCGTTAACTTTTGAGCCAGAGTAACTACTCATAGCAGTGAGTCTCAACAACAGCCTACAATATGGAATGACCGTGCATAATTTGCATCATAAGTGTACTGCACTTCGAGTTAAGTCTTGTAATTGTTTCTTGGAAAATCTTTGGAAAAATATTTGATTCGTACACGTTATGCAGATTATTATAAAGAGGCGTGTTTTGCCTATATCGTGACAACCCAAACTAGTAACCCTCCTAAAATTTAAATAAGGAATGCAAGCTTCAATTGCTTCGTGGGACCCCACACAGATTTATCCAGCCTTGAAGAGCCCTGTTAATGATTTGTGAAATTATTTGGATTAATTCCTTATGTAAGCTTTTAACTTTTATAAGAGGATAACACGTAAAATCGAGAATCACTAGTTTATATGCTGGTCGTTTGACTTCACGTCCTAGAGTGAAATGCCAACGTTTCGGCCAGCATGTAATGTAATATTGACTATCTGTTTTCAGTCACTGATCATTACCAAGAGTACAAATATGTGGATACTGCAGGTTTTGGGAACAAATTGTCTAGGAAACGCAAACTATGACTCTTGATTTTATTTGATCGTACTGTCTCACAGAACGGCAGCCAACATTCCAAAAAATGATCAGCCAGTGACATAAACGTTAGTAAGCTGAATCGCAAGCCGCAGGTTACAGATAAATAAGTAACCTCCTGAACAGTAAAAAGACGTCAAAGTTTCTCCTCAACACAACACTGGATAGTTTGCATGCTGGGGAAACGTAACTACAATCATCCACGGTGCCTTAAGTTTAATTGTATATGAATATAGCTGTGATGATGTGCGTGTTCAGTGTGGTATATTTATAAAACAGAATGTGTGAAACCCTATGGATCCCACTAAAGTAAACGATTCCGAAATAAACCAATGGGCCAGGAAGCTTAACAGCCTTGTCACAAATACGAATCACCGTCAACTTTGTCGTATGTCCACGGTTTTAGCACACTGAAATTCAATACAGGTCTTGGTGGCACAAAATGTGGTGATTAGAAGCTGCACAGTGCCAAGTTTTCTACCTTACTGGCCTAGTTCGGAACGATGATATTTCGATGTAACACTGGAGTTCAAACGAGTGAATCGTTAGGCATTGCTCTACTCCCTCATAGTGTTTCAGCAACCTCTACCAACGAGGCGTGTTATCATGCATGAGTTCTAACACGGGGCGTCTCGATCCCCAAACACATAATGGTTTCGCTACCGGTTCTAGTAGGCGCTAGTTAATTTGTTTGTACTGAAAGAAAAGTCAGTTTCCTAGTTCACATTTTAAACTATTTGAACTGTACTCGTGTCACGTTCCCTGTTGTTGGGCATTAATATGGGGTGGGCCCGCCTTTTCTCTTTCCTCCGCCTTGAACTCTGCTGGGAAAACTTTCAGTGAGGTGTCTGAAAGTTTGTTGGGGCAATGGCTGCCCATTCTCCCTCATGAGCTGAAGCAAGAGTCTTAGTGATGTTGGATGCGGGAGTCTAAATCATCTCAAAGGTGTTCGATTCGGTTTAATTCGGGACTTTGCACAGACCAGTTCATTTCAGGAATGATAATGTCCACAAACTATTGCCTCACAGATGAGGCTTTATGACAGCATTTTTTTTTACGGTTGGCATTTGGCAAATAGTAATGCAGCCATGCCACATACATTTTTGTTTACATATTAAGCTGTTTACATATTTAACTATTTGCATGTTTAACTATATACATATTAAATAGCAATACAACAGTGTCACATACATATATGTTTACATATTTAACTATTTATATTTTTAACTACTTACATATTTCACTGTATACACATTTAAGTAGCCATACACTCATGTCTCATACATTTATATTTACGTATTTAACTATTTATATATTTAACTATTTACTTATTTCACTATTTACGTATTTCACTATTTGCATATTTAACTATATACATATTTATTAAGTAGCCATACGATCATGCCACATTCATTTATATATTTAAAAACTTACATATTTACTTATTTACATATTTTATGCATAATTAAACTATATGCATACTTAGCTATTTAAATGTGAACCAACTTTTACGTATAGAAAGACAAATTATCTTGTTCATCAAGTTGTATGGAATATGGGTATTCATATCTATTTCACCACAGTTTGAATTTCTGTTAGATCGTTATATTGTTTCTGACGACAAAGTTGTACAGAAGCCGGTATACTTTTAAGTTATTTGAGGCTAGAAGAGTTGGTATTGATGTAGGCAGTTGCTGTCCCTCCCTTACCAAGGCACTTACGAGGGTGTCTCTAGCCGCGGTGTATTTGCAGCAGCCAAAAAATATGTGGTCTGGGGTTTCGTCTTGATTTCTGTCACAGTTATCGACTAAGTTTAGGCGATGGAGGTGTTGTCGCCAGCGCCTGTGATTTTTCTCAGGCAAATTCTACATCTACATCTACAAGTGTATTCTGCAATTCACAAAATTGTGGCTGGCAGAGGGTGCTCAGCACCAAAGCTAATCTCTTTGCTGTGCATTCCAATCCCTAATGGTACGAAGGAAAAAAGAATTCATATAAGAATCAGTCCGGCACCTTATTTCTCTAATTTTATCTTTCCTATCCTTCCGACTCAAATAGGTTGGTGGAAGAAGTATTTCACTACACTCATGAGTGAAAGTTGGAGTACGCATGTTTTCCAATAAGTTTAAACGAAACGTGTGTCGTCTATCTACCAGAGACTCCCAACCTAATCTACTAATCAGTTCTGTGACGCTTTCATAAGGACTGTAGCAAGCGTTCACGAATCGAGCGGCTCTTCTCTGCACTTTCTCTATACTTTCGATCAATCCCTTACGAAACGGATCCCAAATGGCACAACAATAGTCCAAATGTGGACGCACAAGAGATTTTTAAACTATCTCCTTTGTTTGTTCATTACAATCTTTCAAGATTTGACCTATGAATCGCAACTTAGAATTAGCTCTATCTACTAACGACTTAATGTGTATGTCCCATTTCATGTTCCTTTGTACTGTTACTCCCAAATATTTAATAGAATCGACCATGTAGCCTTTCTTATAATATTGAGAACACGTAAGAAACATGCGCTCGTTACTCCGCTTTGAGGTTTAGATGACTACTCGGAGATAACCGGAAATCATCGACTGAAATGGCGCTAACAACTCCTCCGGAGAAAACTCTGATTGTAGCACCAGGTCTTCTTGTCGTGTCATCTAGTGTTTATTTCCACGTTACATAGGAACGTCCGGATACTTTTGATCAGATAGTGGATAGTCGAACCAAAACATTTACTGTTATGTAAGTCATTCAGTGCGCATCGCACATAATAACAAATACGACATCTGTACACTAAGTACTCTGATAACATTTCAGGATATTTCGCATTCTAGTAATTGATTTATATTCGTAATGAGTGGTTCTAACAGCTAAACATTGTCTGAAAGAGACATTGAACAAACACAGTGCTTGATTTCAAAATGTTTACGTTCACTCGGAGTTCGAACCAGAAACAACCCAATTCACGGTGAGAGCTACATCAGTGGTCCGCCACGCTGCTTCTGTGTATTGTGCTCCAGCGCTTGTTAAACAGTGCGGCACAACTGCTGTTAATTAAAAGGTACGTGGTGTACATTCCGGTACCTCACTCAATCATGATACTGTGCTCGGGGCATAATCAATATCGCACTACTGAATCTAACGCAAATAAAATATGCAGCTTACATGCGATTCAGCTATTTTGAACTTCTAGTAAGTTGCGGCAGGAATATCTCAGTACTATTATACTAAATCACTGTTTTGCCTCTACACTTCAGTTTCATTTCATAACTAGCAGTTTGAATCTTTTGCCCGCAATGCACGTCATTTCATAATAGTAGGTACGGACCGAGCGTGGTTGGCGAGTGATTAACGCTGTGCCCTCGCATTCGGGAGGACGTCAGTTCGAATCCCCGTCCGGGCATCCAGATTTGGGTTTTCCATGGATTTCCCAAATCACTCCAGGTAATTGCCGGGACGATTCCTTCAAAAGACCATGACCGAATTCCTTCCTGTTCCTTATCCCCAGTCCCATCCCACCTCTAATGATCTCGACGTCGATGAAACGTAAAACCATAAGTAAAAAAAAAAAACTAGGTACAGAAGTTAAAACGAAAGTTATTATGGGCTTTGAATTATGTTTGTTGTTTTCCACAAACAAATCTAGCCGCTCCCTTTGCACTCTCTAAAAATCCTGAATTTGATAGCCAAATTTTGGATCCCCACAATATTCAAGCAATGGTTTGACACGGATTATAAAGCTCAGTTCCTCACCTCTCTGGAACATCCCCTCGTCATCCTCTCCTGCAAACTCACCCCATGCCCATCTGAGTTTACCATCAAATGTTATATTAAAAACCAACAAGGAAGTCTACCCACATCGTACAATCAAAGAAAACGTTCACTTATTTATGTGAGCAGCTACTTAATTGATTCTTCATAAAATAATTTTCGTTCCTTCTTCACCTACCCAGATGGGTATTGTTTCTAGTTCGCCCTATATCTGCTCAAAACCATCTACAGTTTTAATCCTATTATTTAAAATTATTATGTCATCTGCAAACTACAAAACCTAATCCATAATCAGTAGAGTAATGCACAGCGGTGTTCCCTGTACACTGTCTTATGTACTCCCGTTTCCACTATCACATCTTGTGATAATGAATTACCAACCATAACTCTTTGCATTTTACTTTTTAATTATTCTTCCAACCAGCAAGTCACTTCTGTTTCGGTTCCCATATGATTTAATTTGACGAGAATCAAACATACAATTATGGTATATGCTGGCTAAACGGAGTCTGGAAATCGATAGAAACAGTGCTCACTAAGGTTAGATTCCCGGTTCGGTTATAGTTAAAAAGAAATAAAAGTTTGGTAAGCTGTAAATTTTTATTGCGTATAGGCTACTTAATAGGGATATTACTAATAATATCTGCATAATACTTGGTATGTAACAGAATGATCTTAATTTCTAAATTTATTTGCACTTTCGCTGTTGCAGGTATACATAAAAAGCACTACAAAGTCACCTGGTTGTTAAAAAGACAAATTTGTAAGTAACTTTGTGCAACCGTTTGCACTTACGAGGGTTCTATCAGTCACTGTTTAACCACAAGCTCACAGATTTTATTTGTAACGTGATATAATTTACGGTGGTAAAAAGATACGACTGACATTTTAAACACTTCTCGTAAACACGGGATTTGTTTTAAATAAATTATTTGAAACATAAATTTTTCATTTAAATCTCAATTGACTTCTTGAATCTCTTGCTAACAAGGATTTACTAAATTTCTCTAAAAATTAGCATATAGTATGTAACTTAATTCGAGCCTGTAGAGTTTTGTATTTAATTAGTTTATTTTTTCGTTACCTGCAGCGCCACCACGTAAAGTGTGGTACTGTTAACTTACTTTTTTTTTATCTGCTTAACGTCTCTCTAACAGCGAGGTCTTAAGAGACGGGAAAGGATGGGGGGCAAGGAATGGGAAGGAATTTGGCCATGGCGTTTTAAAGGAAGCATCCCGGCATTTGCCTGGAGTGATTTGGGAAACCATGGAAAACCCAAATCTGGATGCCCGGACGGGGATTCGAACCGCCGTCCTCCCGAATGCGAGGCCAGAACGCTAACCGTTACACCACCACGATCGGTCCAAAGTAAAAGACTGGCGAAAGTGGTGGATTATACAACTGCGGCATGGAAAAACTCCATCGAAGTGAACCCGAGTGCGTAGTTATCATTTTTCTAAATCGGATTTTAATTCATCGCTTGACAGCTGTGGTTGCTGGATTTTCAAGCTTTGAATTAAGATTATGAAGTGATTGTATAAACCTCCTATCCGCCTTTGCTATAAATCAATTATTTATGTTGTAGTTGTGCTTAGATTACGGCAACATAGCCTTGATTTGCTGTGGATTGTTTACCTTTTTCTGCTACATTCTATGAGAACATTAACTTTAAAAATACTTTAGATCGGCTGAAAATCTGTTTAACTGACAAAAAATGTATTAATTAGTTTGGTCAATGTAATCGTTCTCACGCGATTAAATAAAATGCGTGGGAGATGACAAAAACATGTTGCAGTTAAGATTTTCCTCCAAAGTTTAACAATCCATAATGTGAACAGCATTTTATGGGACGGTAAAAGAAAGTATTTAAAACATCAAGCGGTTCTATGATATTTTGTGGACGACCAGCAACATGGACCGATCTTTTAAACTCATCAAAAGGAATAAAAAAAACTAATTGCTAATATTACGTATCTTCGTGAAAGATCAAAAATTTATTTTCAGGATCGGTATGAATTGCTTCAGAGTTCTGATGATCATTAGACAGTGAGTGAGTTACAGAATCGGTGAAACGTGCATACATATCAGTCATGCAAGTTTAAAGAAGCATTAATAGTAGGTTATTCAAAACAGCATGGTCAGCTTATTTTTCAAAATTTAAATATAATACTAATACAATGTATGCTCTATTGTGTATATCATGTGTGAAGGTAAAAAAAATGATATAGTACTCAGCTTGAAATGGTTATAATTCAATCATTTCATTGAGGGTGTATTCACGG
Source organism: Vandiemenella viatica (assembly GCA_031002005.1). Classification (NCBI taxonomy): domain Eukaryota; kingdom Metazoa; phylum Arthropoda; class Insecta; order Orthoptera; family Morabidae; genus Vandiemenella; species Vandiemenella viatica. Next base: position 154,086,998 of record JARYHS010012519.1, on the reverse strand, counting down.
GAACGAGCAGCATTTTGTTTATAGCTACAGGTAAAGGAATGTTTAGGCAGCAGACACGCGCAGGGGAATAAAAGGATGACGTCCTGTCGTTTTCCTGCGAGCCATATGTTTGGACACGGCAAGGGGTAGAGACCTGGCGAGGGGAGTTACTGCGATAGCTTTGTAGAACTGAGTGACAAGTGAATGAGCCGCAGATTTATGTGGCAAAATGCACTCTAAAAGTGTTGTGTCCTTTCTGTCTCTGCACCCAACGGAGCCACGGCCAGACGTCGGGAGAGAGAGTCATTCGGGCTGGAGACGTGACAGCGGCTAGACTGGCGATGAGGGGCCAGATGTATAATGCGGCGGATAGTGTAATCCGCCTAGATGAATAGTGCTCTTGAATGGTAACCTTCAAGTGACGCGGCTGGTGGGATTGTGTGCCGTGTGCGGACCAATACAGCGTGTGCAGATTGGCTGCAACAACGGTAATTATCGTTGATTAACTAAAAAAAACCTCATTGCACTTCTGTTTCGATTGGACCTGAAGCAACCCAGCAGGGAGACCTGCGTGATAAAGAGATTCCTAAGTGCTCTCTTTAGTTGTTAGGTGAGGTGGCGCCCTAATTAATTAAAATTTCAATCATGAATATAATTCTCTTTTTATTAATTTCTTAAAACTGTCAATTTGTTTCAATAAATGATAAATTGTGATTTGTTTGTAAATGCAAATGAATCCCAGCTAAGTAATTCATTATAAATTCATAAATTATATAAATATATCAAAAATCTATAATTTTTCCTCCCAACTTAAAAATATTTTTAGTACCGATTTTTATTGAATATTTCAAGCTCCAATAAAACTACTTTGGTGGGCAAAGAAACCAGTCAGGTATAAAAACTAAGCATTTTATTCCAAGTCTGCTTGAAATGAGGTATTTAATCATCTAACGTTAGTTTAGCATGATGAATGAAATCCACTCAGTATAAACAATGCATATCAAAAATATGAATGTATTAATGTATGTAATTCCAAAGTGCTGATATTGTGAATTCACTAGTGGATATTGGGTACATTAATAGTATTAAAAATCGCCCTGGGTTTGTTATAAATAATTAAACAGAATAAACGGAATTAGTGATTATATTACATAATTAAATTTTATGCCATAATCGAAACGTGTTTCTGAAATGGCTTTCCTGTTGTGATTATTCAAGTATAATATTTTCGAAGGTGAATGATAGAAAATTAGTGGCGCGAAATTATCCCTCACTTAAACACCTTGTTAAAATACTTTTTATGTGAAAACAGATAGCAGATATCAGAATGTCGCTGTTGGGAAAAAACGCAATTACGTTATTGGTTGAGATGTCATCATATCCAGATGAGAGTAAAAACATTCTGTTTTTGCTAAAAATTTCATTTGTATCCTTTTAAAAGCTCTTTTTTCATTTTCTCGTTGTGATTTAATTAATTTTTTGTTCGCAGCAGACATGGTGTAAAAAATCGCGCGCGATTCTCGGGAGCTATATGATGAGAGCACCAGAGGCACTATAAGCGATACTGGGCCTCGGGATAAATCAGACGTTTCTCTGGCATCACCGTTGCTTAACTAAAAATAACTGTTATTAAATAACACTCATAACCCTGATTTTGTAATTTACGTTTCCGGTTGTAGTTTGTATTGCCGCAAAGTCGTAATTTCTTACGTGCTATTGAGTTAATGACAACAGTAACATAGAACCGATGAAATTAAAATTAACTAGGAATCCTAAAACCTTATGCTATATTGCGTAGTAAAACTAAATTCATCGTATCTTAGGCATTAAAATAACGTGTCATTGGTCATTCTGATCCAGACTGTATTTTACCTTCCTATAACCTCCGCTAATATTGCCGTTAGAAAATCATGTCTTCCTTCTCATGAGTATTAATACATTCACTGTCTCGTCGAAACGGGAACTACTTACATTTGATTGAAATAATGACATTAGTAATACGGCTTCAGTGAAAAGAAAGGAATTAAAAATAATTTTTAACGAACTTATGTGATGCCACGTACGATTGCTTTTAATCCACGTAAATTTCAATTTTAAAGCAGAAATAATTGATCGAATCAACAATCGTCGAAATAAAACCAATAATCAACAGAAAATAATTTTATTGCTCTGGAATACGTTTTACTGATTATTTTTTTTAAATTATTATATATCACTATTATTTACTATTACGGTTATTATTATTAAAGAAAACTCTTATATTACAACACACTTCCAAGCAGACGAGATCGAAGATAACAGCTAATATAACATATAATAGGAGGTTGGCAAACAATTTCCGATTTTAGAAGAAATACTGAATTTGACGGTACGGAGGAAATATCTTGCAATTACTTAAAATGAATAAAAAATACAGTAATACTGAAATTTCAGGAATTAAATAGGCCGGGATAGCGAGAATAAAAAATCATTGTGGCTGGAAAAGAATTCAGATGGAATTTAATTCTTCCTCATACCCATTACGTGGTCAGTTTAAGCTAATCCTTCATTTGTATCTATTATTTCTCTCTATTTCTAACGTTTTCGTACAATTTTCACTCTAAAAAGCTTCTTAATTTTAATAGAGTAAATCTAAAGGGATTTAACGTAGTTGATTTTGGTTAGAATTTGCTAGCATCAGTATTCGTGGTTCTAACGGCGCAGCCTTTGAGCTCGAGAGCGCCTTTAAAAAGCGGGAGAATCCAATCAGGCGGGAGGTAGGCAGCCGTATCTACACGCCAGCACACGTGCTGCGCACTTGCGGCGCGGCTCTGAACAAACATTTTGGCCTGGAGGCTTGTTTACCTGAGGGAAGTCTCTCTACGAACGTCAATCAACCACCGCCGTCACTACCACGGCTGCATGCGCGGGATAAATTCCACTAGAAATTCTGCGATGAATATTTGAAACCGACAAGTGAAAGGGACAATTTTCCTGTGAGCCGCGAGAAACATCATATAATATAACTACCTCGGCCGCATCGTCAAGAAGAAAAACACCCTTTTACATTGCGTGTATGGTGGCCTATGTTGACTTTCAATAACAAAGTAAAAATATGCTTTCAATTTCGGAAATCCGTATCCTCTTAATGCTATTTTCCCTGAAGTAGAGAAAAGCAGGCGGATGTGGTTTTCTAGTGATTTTATACCACGATATCTGGAGAGGCAGATTGTGTTTTGCTTCTATAAAGTGGCTGTTAATTCTATCATCGTACTGTGAACGGTATTTAAATTATTAGACAGCAGAAATTTCTAGAAAAGAATTGTATTTTTTTAAATCTATGCATTCAAAGATTACTGTGGCAGAAATGCTAAGGCACTTAGTATCAACCAGCAGTAACAATGAAAGATTGGTTGATTCTACAAAACTATGCTTAAGTAAATTTACGATAGTTTATTGGGAGCATTGTATGTGTCTACATTCTCGGAAAAGGATAAATATTTACCATTTTAAGGATAAATCTATGTAAAATTTAATTGTTTTACTCGACTAGTTACCGTAATTGTTGGAATCTTTACTATAATGTTGTAACGTACCCTTTTCGTTACCTTTTTATTTCGTAGAGAACACATGTGAGTGTTACTTTACCATACTTTGAAACTAATACCTTTACTTATATTTCCTGCACCAGACCAGTACATAAGGATTTACTTGATCCCTCTTTGTCCGTTGCTGGTTTTATTCCCATACTCACGCTGTAAATCAAATTATTACTAATCAAATTCTTATCATACAAACTTAAAATCAACTCCTTTGTCTATATCTATATTTCAATCTCAAATAAAACACTTTCTACTTATCTCACAACATCTATATTTTCCATTTAACAGACAATTATCTTTTCCAAAGTCATATTACATTATCTTTATTAAACCCTAATTTCCTTGCCCTCAGGCTATTATTTTCTTGTTATTAATCCCGCCAGGATTCTTCGTGGCTTCCATCTAGCCATTCTGTTTTATCTTTTCTCTTAAATCATATTCTTTCCTCAACCAACACGTCCTCTTCCTTCCAAATCTTTTCTTCAACTCTCTCGACTGTTATTTATTTTCCAGAGATCTCATTATATCCATCTTGACATGCTTTGACCTTGGAACTTAAAATTCAGAGTTAGTAACTTATATACAATTACAATTATTAAATAAAAAATAGCTTTAATAATGTCAAAATCACAAAATGTGAGGTTGTGTACCTCACAAGGAGTAAACAATACGTTGTTTCACTGTTGCAATCGTAGAGTTGAACATTAGTTACTTGCCAGCACCAACGTTGGTTGGAACTCCAAACAGAGCGGTACTTGTCAGTGTATCAGGAGTGGAAGGAAAATTAACCTTAAGAAAATTTCAGTAATTATGTGTTGTTTTTTCATGTTTGATAGAAGAAGGATTTCTTTTATATCTAGCATGAAAATTCTGAATATAGATAAACATGAAAGTCAATGACATGAAAATTTGTTGACTTGTATATGATACAATTCAAGAAACGTTTTTAATTTCACCAACAAAGATTTAAATTTAATATCAAAAACATTACCGTAGTTTACATGATAAACAATGCGAACATTACAGTGCAGATTTCAACGTTGTATGTATTTGTCAGGCTGCAAGAACAAGGATCAGTACAGCATCTCAAATTTGTCCATGGACCGCGATGTTGGTGACAGGTAATCCGTGAGTATTTGTACGGGTGAATTGTTCTGAAATACTTTTTCTTTAAATCCAGTTTCCATTTTAAATTTTGGTACTAACGGCAGGTTCACATTGAGTAAAATGTTAGGCACTCTGTTAAATTTAATTATTTTCGAAGTCATCAAATTTATTCATATTAAAGACTTGATCATTGTAGGCGGAAAAGTATTGGTGGCAAGGAATGGGAAGAAATTCACTCATGGTCTTTTGAAGAAACCATTACAGTATTCAGCTCAAGTGTTTTGTAGAAAACATGGAGAAGCGAAAGCATGATGGAAATAAAGAATGGACCCTGCAGAACTACCTTCAAAGAATTTTAATTAAAATGTTTCGGCCGTTACACCATTAACAGTTATCTTTATTTGTATATGCATTGGATTATATTTTATTTTTTAACAAGCAGCTCTGGAATCAATTCTTTGACAGTGACTAATGCTTTTGAACGATCGAATTTATTGGTTAATGGTTGTAAATTACTGTTTAAATTTGCCTACTATTAGGTTTTTATTGTAATCTCGTTCAATAATCTGTCTACTTTATAATCTCGGAATTGAGAAGCAAATTCTGTTTTTGCGTATAAAGGGTTAAACTATCTTTTCTTATCTAGGATTTGTTGCATGGTGACACCGAATATTAATGAGAACTAATAAAGTAACTGGTTCCTTCAATATCGTGAAGCTCGTATCATTATTGTTCATACACCGTCAGTAAGTTTGAATTTCAAAACACTGTGACCCGTCCATTAACGCTGTCATATCCGATCTGTTATGTCTACCAACATCAGAAATCAATAACTATCACAATGTTCTAAATACCAATCTCGGTATTCGACCTCCGTTATAAAAAAGAATATGGAAGAAACAAAAATTCTAACATAAATCCTAGTTCTATTCGTTACACCAACATCGAGAAAAAATACATTAATTTATAGCTTGTAAAATAATTTTTTCAGCAGTAATGGTGAAAAATGCACAGATTTCTAGATGACGAATGAGGTCAATAACAAACTGGTTTCACTGTTAGAGTTGTCCTTGGAACTTCAGAGCTTCACATTACAATCGTGTCTGAGTAGACGGCATCGAGGGCGACAGTAATCAGTCTACATTGAGACTGGGGTACCCTTCAAGGGTATCCCGATTGGAATAGTCCTACTGGTGTTTCTGGGTCAATGTGAACAGTGGGGATGACAGTAATTTCGACGTATTTTAAAGAGCCACTTCTGTGTGGAGAAAGGCAAGATTTCTTCTGCTACACTACTTGCTGATGATTGCTTACTGGATACAGATTTTAGCTCCAGACAATTACCTCCAATAAACAATGTATTATAATCAACAAGTCACTAACACACGAGCTTGACTGCCAATATCTTTGTAATGGACATGTGTCACGTCGGCTTGGAATTATTTGTAAAGAAGAGAATATTATTATAATATCCTGGCCACTAAGCCCACCAAAAATGATGGATCGAATGCAGAACTCTGGCAATTACTTTTTTTTTCATTTGCTTCTCTATATGGAATTGTGCTCATGACCTTGATTTTGTAAATTTGTATGTATTTCGGTTGCAGCTAACATAGCGATACAGCTGTAACTTTCATTGAATCAGTGACGACAGAAGTATAAAAACAAGTAATTAAAACAAATTGGGTATCCAAAAATTTTATGCTGTACCACATGACATCAATTTTATTCTTGGTACAAGCTACATTCAGCACGATAAATATGAAATTCTCTGAAGTGTATTTCTAACACGTGAGCACGATCATTCCATTTAACCATTTTGATATCTGTCTGGCATGGTATTAATCTTTGAGTCCAGTAACGTACTGTAAATGAGCGTACATGAGTTGAGAAGTAAACAAGCTTCGAAATACGTTAAACAAGTTTTTATCTATCACGTATGGTAAAACGGAACACATCTTGTAGAAATATTTGCTGACTGTAATATTTCTGAACTAAAACAGTAGTAATGAAGACGCTGCCATTTTGAAACCTTACGACATCATTCTGAATGGCGTATAATATTACTACCTGGCAATCAAAACTTCATTTTTACTGATTCTTGTAAAACACGGTCGCCTCAGTCAGATGATTATTGGAATAAAAAATATTTTTATTTTTATCCACACACTTTAATGAACCGAAAGGCACAGAACTGTTTAACCACCGACTGATATTTTACAATAAGTTCAATTACAGCACCAGCAATTATGATTATCCGAAGATTGCAAGTCCTTTGGCCAAAAATGTGACGCGTTTGTACCGACTAACCACATTAATTTCAGTTCAGCACTTAAAATAAACAGTTTTCTTTAATCACATTATACAGGGCGTTCGCCGGAAAACGCAAACCCTCCCAGTCTGTTTGCCGTCGGCAACTTGCTCGGTCAGTGGGCCAGCAGCTCCCGCCACACGGCACCGTGAATCACCGCAATGTTTAACACCTCCGCTGCCCCAACAGTGCAGTGACGCAGTATAATTTGGACCCTTACATTGTTAAGAACGGTTTCATTGTATTGTAGCTAGTTTGTGACTTCAGTCTCTTATTAATCAGTGTTGTGAAATAAACGTTTCTTTGCGGTTTGGCTGGTTTGGGGCTTCATACTCTTACTAATCTGTACCGTGTTTGAGTGTGAGTAAAACTTATGGTACGTTACAGTTTGCAACAAAGAATATTTCTCTACGATACATATGTGAAGAAGAAGTCGTTTAAAAAGTGTCGCAGTAAATTTCGTCGCGAATTCCTGGCGCTTTACTGCCAGCTAAATCAACAATTCTGCGTCCTGGTTAAAAAGTAAGAGAAACGGGTTCATTTTTTAACAAAAAGAGACTGTCGGTCAACCGTATTCTCACAGAGGAAAAATTGACGATATCGCTTTTCGACTAGAACAGTCACCCAAAAAATCATTAAGTCAGTTAGGGCAGCGTGTGTCTCGAAATATGTTCAGAAGACGTGAAATGTGCATTACACAAGAGGGTCAACACTTCCAGCATCTTTTATAAGGTAAGCTAATGAATTACGTCACATTTAAATGCTTAGCACATACAAGGTATGAAGTTTATGAAGCGTAATTATTATGAAATAGTCCGCGGCCGACGGTCGAACAATGCCCGAAGCTGACCGCTGGCTCGCCGGGAGCAGTTTCTTCCTTGTAGCGCTTACAGTGGTTGCGTTTCCCGGCGAACGCCCTGTATATAGTGGAAACGATAGTACAACCATATTTGATATACACTCGTTTCTTTTCCAAGCACAGTTTTTGTTTCGCCGACACGGCACTGTAAACTAAGTTCGCTTGTTGCAGTGTAATTATAATTCCACATACTTTAAACATAAAAAAAACTTTATAAATTTTGTCCGGATACGTTCTCACTACACCAGCGAACATCACGGAACTTACTTGAATACATTAGCAAAGATTCTATTTTTACAATCAATCCAGCGATACCGATTTGTAACAATCGATATTATTCTTGAATGTTTCAGAGCAGTATGATACAATAATTAATCAAACAATAATAATAATACAATTGGTTGGGCCTTTAATTAGTAATATGACCATATGCACTAGCTTGCACTGTCGGAGAATAGAAAATTTATTGGATAGTTTTCCTACAGAGCGCGTATAAGTAATAACAAGCAAGTGGCGGACCGAGCGTGGTGGTGTAACGTTAGCGGTTCTCGCCTCGCATTTGGGAGGACGTCGGTTCGGAATCCCGTCCGGACATCCAGATTTGGGTTTTCCATGGTTTCCCAAACCACTCCAGGAAAATGCCGGGATGCTTCCCTTCAAAAGGCCATGGCCGAATTCCTTCCCATTCCTAGCCCCCATCCTTTCCCGTCTCTAAAGACCTCGATGTTGAGAGGCGTAAAGCAGTAAAAAAAAAAAAAAAGTGGTGGAATAAACTCACTTTTTCCCTAAACGAACTGAGTTATATACAAACACAACGAAGTCGTTTTACTACCACTCTTTGTTAATGAAACAACATACACTTTGATCCTCCGCTACAACGGACCAACAGATAATTGAAATGAAAGCTCGGCGCCCTCTTTTAGGCAGTAACGAGATTGCATGCCACAAAAAATATTTTGAATGGTTAAAATAAACAAAATTGTTTATGGATGATTTTTGGTACAAATCCGTTTTAATGATCACCGCACTTTAATAATAAATTCTCAGCTGGGTTTGTTGAAATGTGATTATACGTTTTGGAGTTTAATGTATAGGGTCAACCATTTTGTGGTTCAAGTTACGAATTACTGGTATGTCAGACGATTGAGGTAAGATTCGTATTAAAATTCCCGAGTGCCCTAGATCTAGGAATAAAGGGTCGATTTCGTTTGCAGAGTTGGAATGAAATCGCAACGTAGTTTTCTGAGGCCCTTAAACTGTTCTTTCACTAAAGATAAAAATATTTATTTGACCTTTCTCACAAAATTATAGAGTACATGCAATTGTAATTGGTTAGGCTAAAACTTGCCGACCGTAGTTTCAAATTATAGAATGGCTTAGAGTGTAAGTGCCATGATAAACCGAGCGTGGTGGTGTAACGGTTAGCGTTCTGGCCTCGCATTCGGGAGGACGGTGGTTCGAATCCCCGGCCGGGCATCCAGATTTGGGTTTTCCATGGTTTCCCAATTCACTCCAGGCAAATGCCGCGATGCTTCCTTCAAAAGCCATGGCCGAATTCCTTCCCATTCCTTTCCCCCCATCCTTTCCCGTCTCTAAAGACCTCGCTGTTGAAAGACGTTAAGCAGTAAAAAAAAAAAAAAGCCATGATAGAAAAAATGAAAGCAACCTCTCTTCCTGATGAGCCATCAAATATCTTCTTCAAGCAAAATATCTGAAATGTTTCCCCAGGTACACTGAGCTGATAACAACCTCACTTGAAATTAGGTATCCTAAATGCAACGGTACGTTAAGTATTGCGAGGGCATATTTAACTTTGCTGCATAAAACGTGAAGTCAATATAAAATTATACACTAATATATTTTAAACAACAGAGTAGAATTGTGTGAGCTGTTTTTTGACACTACACTGCCTCATTGTAAGGAACCTCGACAATGAAACCTGTGTGAGGTCTTTAGACAAGTATATAGAGAGAGAAACCTTAGCTGTCCAGACATAACAAGCACTATTTAGATGCATGTTAATACAAGATACGGAACAATTTATCGATTATCGTTACAGTTGTTGTTAAGAGGAGGAGGTTTGTGTGGTTGTAATGACCAGGTGACCGGGATTTAATGGATGCGCAATCCACCTCTATTAATTTTCATTGTAATCTTACCAGATATAGGATACCTGCAGTTTAACGTGGACTCCGAACCACGGAAGCGTTCTGACGTAGTTCAGATTACACAGAAGCTGTGCCAGAGGAGAAGGTTGAATTAAGGACCTTAAAAAATCCTCCTTTCCCAAGACAGGGATTCGAACCGGGGATCTTTCGATCTCCGGGCAGATGCCTTAATCACTTAGCCATTACGCCACTCCTCAGCTGTTTGGAAAAATGCCATTGTGTTTTTAGCAGTCATCTATACAATGCACGCAATAACTTTAATAGGCCGAAGTTTTAATGATAAAATATAAATATTGAAATACGTGTTCATGCTATTATATACTGCTTATAAGCTGATCATCGTCATAAAATATTGCAACTTATCATTGTTAGAAAATTTATCTCTTCCATACATGATTTTCTTTATAAAAATAATAATCACATAATTATTAATTAGTCACAACTCTATTATTTCTAACAAATATCGAGTTAGTTATTTATTGCACTATTTATCACCTACATGAAACTCTGCTACACAGAGATATGCAGATCGGGGGCCGAGCATGCTGGGTGAGCGGTAACGCCCTGGTCTTGCATTCCGTAGGACACGGGTTCGAATCCCCGTCCGGGAATCCAGGTTTGCGTTTTCCCAAATCACTCCAGGCGAATGCCGGACTGCTCCTTCAAAAGTTCATGGCCTAGTTTCTTCACATTCCTTGCCCACAGTCATTTCGCGCCTCTAGTGACCTCGAAGATATAGTTGTATGGGAAAATGTTTTCTGATACAATGTATGAGGTTCATGTTGTTACGTACTACGTGTATTTCATTCGCTTAAAGTAATAACTACAAGTTTATTTACGTTACTAAAACACTAGAATGATAGATAGCACGCGATTGATTTCCTTAAAACGTTAGTAAGCAAGGCATGAATTCGCCTAAAAAATCAGTATTACTTTGTTAAGGAAAGAAAAACCTTATGTCTTTGAGGTACGACAGATGAAAGTTTTCAAGCCTGCTCCGAATGTCGACAACCACGTCCGCCTTGGTCAACTTTGACCTTTGAAAAGGCTTCCTGGTAACCGAGAACTGTAAAGAGAAATGGATTACTTTCCGCAGTTCCTCGAATTCTTCGGAGCTGCAGCAAAACATATCAAGTTTGTTACAGCCTTAAGTGATGACGTCACTTACGTTAAATGTCCAGGAGTGCTGGCACTACTTAAACACAGTGCGTAACAACAGAAGCGAACGCTCTGCCAGAAGAGCACAGGGAATAACCCACTGAGAACGTCTTTTCATTTAGGCACCAAGACAACGTTCTGAAACATAGCTGAAAATGAACTGAAAAGGTGAATTTTTCAGAACGCTTTATTGGCCGGTCTACCTGCTTCTCTAACTTCATATTATTAGAAAATTTTTCGTTAAACAATTTGTTAGCTATAGCTTTTCTTTCATTGCTACTACATCTGTGTTACTGAGTTCTGTAATTTAACTCCAACAAGGAAATTGCGTAATTAATACGTTATTGCGAACGATTTTGTTGCTTATGGCGTTATGCATTTTCGACGTCGAGATCAATAGACGCACGAAAGGACTGGTGGCAAGGAACGGGAAGGAATTCGCCCAAGGCCTTTTGAAGGAAGCATTCCGGCATTCGCCTGGAGTGATTAAGAGAAGCCATGGAAAACCAAAATCTGCAATCCCCGACAGGGATTTGAACCCGCACCCTCCCGAATATTAGGCCAGATCGTTACCGCTCACCCACCACGCTCGGCGAAAAAATATTTACATAATATAATGTGGATTTTAAGTTATAATTACCTTGTGGACGGGACAGATTTATTTCACATGAGAGCAAAGCAATATTCCTTTAATATATATTTATGCTTCGTTGGTCTGAATGTTTCGTTACATGGTATGATTAGTACTCAATTGCAACTGTTATTGCAATAAAATAAAGAGGAGATCGTCATGGGGTAACTTCCCAAATAGAGAGGACGGAATATCACTAAATTTTAAGTGTGATCAGGTAACTCAATAGTTACCCTCCACTCAATTACTAGTCCAGCCAGGGATTTTTACTGCATTTAACCTTTATCTCGGTCAAGCCATGATTCGTTCACGTGAAGTAATACAGGATGATTGCAAGTTAAAGTGTAGGAGCAGCTACAAGAGAAGCAGATACCGTCACCTGGTCATATGTTTACACTAATTTAGTAATCTTCGAGTTCCCTGAAAAGACTTATACTATCGTTGCGACCATATGTAGTGACTGTTAACTTGTGGTGAAAACAGTGGTAATTGCATAAAGATTCTTATTTATCTGCTCATTGTTATTAAACTGCGTATATTTTTACTGGTACGTTAATTCTGTGATTTTCGTGAAGCCTCTTTAGTTTCAGAACTTTGATAGTATATGATAGTCGAAACACTCATTTCGATCTGATTTATATTGCTGTAACGTGTTGGTGACGGTTAACACTAAGCTACGCCGACTTCGCTGTCATTATTTCGATCTTTATGAAATTTCATGTTTTGAAAATTCCTATAAAATATGTATGTGGCTGTTACAAATACTTTTTTGTGTTTTGGTTCTGTTTAAATATCGAGTTAAATGGCGTTCTTGCCATATATCTTTGTCGTTAATTATTTATCTAATTGAGAAGTTGATCATGACATGCTTTTCATTCAACTGAGATTAGCTAGATATTATCGTTATTATTTTTATTTAAAATCAACTGAAATGAGATTTCCCTGTTTGCTATTTTAGTGTAAAATAAAAAGCGAAATATTAGAGGAAGAAAGTATCCACGAAGTTAGATGCATCGTCTCAAAATGAAGAATTGGCATGAAGAATTTCACACATTTCAAAGTAAATAATAATAATAAAAAACGATGAGGAAGAAGACAGGTAGGTCTATGTATAGCCTTACCCTCTGTAAGGCAATTTGTTTTTCTAAAAAAAACTGATATCATATCTCAAAATGCCACGCTACTGTTGTGATTACGAAACAGTTTGTATAAAATCTAGATATAAATTTTATATACAAATTACTCAAATCCCTTGTACCAATTAAATCCTGTTTTCCTAGTTTATTCGTTGTAAATTAGGAATTTGCTGCTATTGGTATTAAAAGTTAATATCAACTTCGGCTTTTTAACTGAAGTCATCTCTTGTTAATACTATTTTCGATTAACCCAAGCAAGTAATTTGTGTTAGCCAAAAATATGAATAGAAACTTTTTGAGATAAGGCAGTCCATATCAGTTCCTTCCCACCCACGATATTTTCCCCTAACAGAGGATTGTAGTCACGATTGACTATGATTCTAGCAGCTGTTGTTAACTATCGGATCATCCATAGTTTTTTTATTGAAATTCTATTTCATTAGATAGGAAGATGTTTTTTGTTTGTATTTGTTTAATAGATGAAGCGAGGTTTTGTGACCTGCCTGTTAGTAGAGAGGCGCAGCGTGGCAGAGGTCATACCTCAGTGCCGTGTCGTGTCGCAGTGCTGTCGGCGGCAGGCGCGGCGCTCCACTACTTGCCCGGCGGGGGTGTTTTCCATTTGGCGTTGCGACGCAATCCCGACACAACTCACGCTCTACTCCTGCGGAAGAGTTATATTGTGTGTTCGAGCAGGGAGGTGCGAATAAGTCACTCGAGCGCGCGTTACGGATGAGACAGGCAAAGGCGGGGACAAGCCGTTGTAGGAAGAACGTCTTAGTGGCTCGTAGACAATCCAATTACGTGTTGTAACATGTAGTTAACTGCGTTACATTCAAACATACAATGCTCTAGTCTTATTGTACCCTGTCCTTGAGCAGTAGTCCGAGGCATTACCTGCGTCTTATCTGCCGAGCTAAACTAAATGATAACATTGCAGGAAAGTTATTTCTACACATAAAAAAATTATTTCAAATAGTGTAATTGGATCGTACACTACAAGTGTTTGAAATTCCAAATAGTTAATTATAGTTTTTTTTTGTCTCTCACTCCACACAAAAACTAACGGATAGATTTGAACGAAACTGCACATAATGACTACATGTGTAAGGGGGTAAAATATAGAATACCTTCCGATTAGGTTAAGACGTGTTAGCCTACGATACACAGGAAAAAACTTTTTTTTTAATGGCTGTCTTTTAGTGCATTTTGTATAAACTAATTTTCCCGTTTTAATGAAACTGCACGTAGTGAGAGCTTATGTCATGGGTTAACAAAGGATACGTTATTGCCGCGACGAGTTACGAAATTTCAGATAATTCAAAGGCAAAATGCGTAAATTTGTAAAAAAAAGAGAATAAAATCCCTTTGTGCATGGATAAAGAAAAAACTAACCTACAAATCATATATATTTTTTCTAAAAGATTTTTTTTTTTTGTGACAAGCCAGCTTTCTCCCTTCGTACTTAACCAGAATCGATAAGTGAGGTATATTTTTAAAGATTAAGTACTCCGCTTTGGTAGCATCATTAATTAAGAAAGGAATTTTTCAAAATTCTCTCAGTAAATGGTAAAATTATGTACAATGAAGGTCACGGATATACGATAGTTCAGAGTCAGGCTGCTAGGCTTCGCTGGTGTCAGTAAGGAGTGATCACAATACCACTAGATAGCAGCACCACATGTCACTACCATAATATGTGTTTTCTAGAGTTAGGAGATCTTCGGATATTCTTGTTTCTATTCGGGAAATATTTGATCATTTCTAATTGTTTCCTACAACGTTATAATTATGTTGTTAAGTACCTGGTTCAGTTGACAAATAAACAACTGCTACTGAATGAAATAGTTCATAACCCAGCTACTAGGCTTCGCTGTCGTCGTTAAGTAATGATAGCTTTACCGCTGGATTACAGCATCTCATATCTCATAGATGTGGATATACTGTTCAGCTTAGATATATTCTTTTGAGGTAAGTGATGGTTCTGTTTCTATCTGTTGCCATAAAGAAATAGTAAGCATATATCCCATTACTCTTTGCGAAGAGCTACATATATTCATTAACGAAAATGATAAAACTAATGCCCTTGCATTTTCTTCTGTTCAGCTGGGTCTGCTATAGCCCCATTTTGACAATGCCTAAGAGTAGACTGGACACAAATAGCTGGTTCTACTTACATACTACTACAAACCGCTATCCTGACAGTATACCAGTTGCGATATTTTCGCACGGCCACTTAGAAATACACTTAGCTTAACATACAGGATTTTTTAACGCCTGTTGGAACCATGCTTTCTGATGTAATTAAAGAAAAAAATAGATTCTAAATTTTTTTACCTGTCTGCACACAAATCAAGCAAATAGTAATGAATGGATTTCAAAGAAACTACTCGTAATGATAGCTTATGTAAAACTTATGTCACTATAGTTGTTTATTACATCACTTCAGTGATGAAACGGAGAAAAGTCACTCATATTCTAATCATCATCATCTTATTTAACAGTTTTCAGCCTCTGGCCGGGTCTGCTTTATGCACAAGCCTCTCCATTTGCTTCTTTCATCCCACCACCTCTCTGTCAGCACTTTGTTCCAGTCCTCTCCTCTCTTCCGTACACCCTCCTCCACTCCTTTCAGCCATCCATCTGTTGGTCGTTTACCATGCATCTTAATTTCATGGATTTTTCTTGGGATTCTCTGAGCCTCCATTCGCTTTACATGTCCATACCATCTCAGTCTGGTCCTCTCTATCCTTTCCTGTAGGGCTTCCTCTTTTATGGTGCCTCTAATCACTTCATTGCTTATTCTTTCAATTTTAGTAACTCACATTGTACCTCTTAAAAACTTCATTTCACTTGCTTGTACTCTGCTGATGTCCTGCTTTTTCATTGTCCACGTTTCAGCAGCATAAGTCAAGATAGGCACATAGTATGTATGATAGATTACTCTCTTGCTTGTCTGTAGCACCTCTGTATTCCATATCAGGCTTCTAATGCTCCTTAGGAACGCCTCTGCGACAATCAGTCGTGAAGTCCGTATTCTCTGCTGAGATTTCAATAGCCACTTATCTCACTCTTCACCTTGAACGATAAAACTTGAACGATAAAACGCTTCTCGGTTCGAATTACTTTTTAGACTGTAGGTCTTCCTTACCTCTTTAAATGAAACAAAGAGCATGACAGAGATAGAACGAGTGGGTAATTGAAAGCTCTGTCACACTAGTAGCTAAATTACTCTTCTAAGATTCTCGTTAATAAAACCGTACGTGGTATCACGGTCAGTAGATCAGTACACCTGAGGAATACGATGGAGACAGGCGTCGAAATGTTGTGTTTTACAACACAATCCGGTGGTACACCAAAAAGAATTCTTTGCAATATCCCTTAGTAATTACGAAACATGCGTTTGGGGATTATAGAAATTAAAATTTTTAAACGCTAAGATAGACCCATACAAACGTAAAGATCAGGAAAAAATATAAATGCAACACATTGTCATGTCATTTGTTGAAAGTATGTAATAAAAGGGTAATTAACTACAGCGACAGTGAAAAAATGTTACTTGTGATAGCTGCACAAACATTGAATTATTAAACAGTGTGGGTGTCATGGAAAATGTTTCCAACTAAATGGAACAAACTGCATTCCAGATATTAATAGACCACAACAAAGCGCAATCAATTTCAATACATTGCGCATTGGAAAATGGGGTCATACATGAAATTAAATCTACAATTTGCCTTAAAAATACACAGCACGCTGTGTATCACCTTTAAAACAACAGGGAAATTGAATGATTTGTTAAAAACAAATAATGAAAAAGAAATAAAACAAATCAATGTTTTAAATCAAAAGATACAATAATTACAGCAGAGCATTAAAAAATGTATATGTCCCAGCTCAGATGCGACTACAAAGAGCACGAAATGTTCCCATATCTGTGAAGTTAGTCACTAGGTTGTTTAATAGGTATGTAATGTAATCAACAAATAATTATTGCATGTGTGGTGGTGAATGTTCGTATATTTGCTCGGAATCTTTCGAATTCTGATCAATACTCAAGATTTTATGTGAAGTTTGATTAAAGTTAAATTTTTTCTTAAAGGTTTCCTAGGCATTTTGAAGTGCACAGCTTCCTGCTTTAACCCATGAGATGAGGTTACAGCCGATTCTGGGATACAAAATACAAGCATTGCTCTTTTTTTTTTTTTTTTTTGTAAAATCTTGTTACAAACTTGAAAAGCAAAACGTTATCTACATATGAAATTTCATGAAAATCTGTAGAACCGTTTCCAAGATCGTCCGGTTTACCACCCCACAAATTGTTTTTGTACAAAAATGGCATTATTACGTTAAATATAAATCTTAATGCTAATCAGGGATTAATTAATGTAGCAGGATTAGTGCAAATTCACTTATACTAGTATATCATCAGTGCTAAATTCACGCGCACCGATAAAACTACGTTTACATATTGCATAAACCTCACACCTTCTGATCCAACCGTGTCTTTCCAAATGATAAAAAAATAATTTACAATAAAAGAAACCATTAATAAAGCACAAGGTCAGACGCTTCAAAGCGCTGGATTGTATTTACAAAACCTGATTTTTCGCATAGACTCCTGTACCAGTTTTTTTTTTTTTTTTTTTTTTTTTTTTTTTTTTTTTTTTTTTTTTTTTTTACGAGATCGTGTATTCACTAATTATTATCTTTGTGCTTAAGACGCATACAGTCAAAAAGTAAACGATCATCACATTACAACTGTTAAGTTAAGTAAGGAAGTTTGAAAAAAAATCACTTCTGTCAAAGCCAAAATCTATTTTTTAAATATCTATTTTTTAAATTGAACATGTATTATATAATGATAAAGACTTTTTAAATTAAGATTGATATTTATTACTACTCTTCATTAATAAATAATTGCATTTATTTATTTCGACATTATTATATTACTATTTGGTGACTGATTACGATACTACTCGCGGGTGTCAGCTAGTACACAAAAATTGTTCGTTTAAAGATGTATGAGTTCCCTGCTCTAATCAAAGGGAAACTAACTATCAGTAGGCTTTCTGGTACCTGAAACGTCTACGAGATGGCGTCAGAGCCCTTTTCTGAGATACGAAATACAAACATTGTTCGTTTTTTGAAAAATCGTGTTTTAGCAGGATAAACTTAAAAAAGCAAAATGTTCGTTTAAAGATATAAGCTATAGAAAGTGGAGTAGTTGCCCTGTGATGAACGATATTTTGGAGAGGTCCATAATGATCATTTTCTTGACAGGCAGCGTCTGACAATCTTCCATCCTTGTAGTATGATGTTGATATCAGAACAAAGCACCCCACATGATATGTAAGATGAAACTCCGAAACTGCAAGCTTTTAATATTCACTTGTGTATGGTAGTTAGCTTTTCATTTGTAGCACTAGCTCACTTCACACTTAACTGCCCAGCCAGTGACCAAGTAATCGACAAACTTTTACTGAATAACAGAAGATTTATTCAGCACAGACCATGTGTGACAGTGTCTGAATATCTCAGCACCAAGCCTCAAGCAACAAGCAACTTGTACAACTACAAGTGATCAATACCAAGTTCAAGCAGCAAGTTATCTCCACAGCACTGTTTGGCATTAAGACAATTCTGTCTTCTCCTTTTACAAGTGTCATTCAATAATCCCAGCCGTGCAGGTCGGGGATTGTCTCTCCTCTGGCCATGAAATTGTAAACAACAATTTCTTAGTTCATATTAACAGAAATCGCGTGATGTGATCTGCTAACACATTCGCACTGTCCACACGCACACAATATCGCTTCCTGATTCGTTAGCAAACACACGTTACTTGGGATTTCCTCTCCAGCAAGGTGACAGGCCAGACACGTACGTGTTCGTATACGTTCGCGAAAATAACAAGTTCTTGATCTATAGCTCGTTGAAATGTATCGCCGTTTGTCAATTGTCAGCCTCAGCTGTATCGTTTACTAAAATAATGAATCGTCCCAAGCCAGACGCTTTATAATGACTATATCAGTGCTTGTTCTGCTTTATATGACATCGTAAATCGTTATTAACAGGTAATAAATTTTTTATTAGTGTTATTATTGATTAAAGTAAAGGTAGGATTGATTAATTTATATTTTCGAATTTTCTTTTACGTAAAAAAATAAAAAAATTAAGCTCTCCGTCATAATTTAATTGGCTTTTTTTTGTTCTATCTTTTAAGCACTGCAGTGAACCTAAGGGTAATGACTTCCATTACTATATTTGGATACCTCTTATTTTTAATATTACCTGGAATACCGGACAAGTGTTCCATTAAAAATTTTGCTCATTAATTCACAAAATTTCTGTTTAGCACCAAACAAGGAGTTACATTTCCATGGCATGGTATCTTTCTGTCACAATCGGAGGACCTGTGGAAGGAAGTTTTCTTTTGTTTCTTGGCTAATGGCAGAATACAAATAATAGTGAATTTACGCATGACATTAAACACGAAGAAAATGCTAATATCATTATCTTCCTTGTCAAAAGATTGCCTACAATAACAAACTACAAGTCTTTAACGGAAAATAATATTAACATAAGTGATTTATTCAGTGTTTAACCAATCCTAGTTATAGATTTATGGAACTTTGAACTGTGCTTCTGGCAAAATAAAGTGAAGTCACTGTCTTTTAAAATCTGAAAATATTTTATTTTGCAAGACATATTACGGATTGAAGAAATAATTTTCCGTCGCAATTAATTGTAAACAATGCGTCGTTACTCTCAGCGAGCTGAGAAATATGAATGCTGTAATTAAATACTGCAGTCACTAATGGAACTTCGCTCCCATTTCTCTGAAACTGATACTTCATTCCTACGGCCACTCATCCAAAGAGTATAATGCATTCTTTACGAAGTAACTTTTAAAATTTTTACTTGCACATAAATGCAATGGAATAATTATGTCATGTTTTAGAAAGAATTATCTCTTGGATTTTAATTCATTGCTGAAATGGCATTCTGTCTGTATTTAATAATTTCAAATAATAATACAGGATTATATTAAAGCTCTGTTTTCTTCAAAGAGTACGACAGTTGGAAACATCTGTATCAGATGCATGCATGTTTAAAATAATTTCTGCGTTTAATAACCGATTCACTTTCGTGAAATTTTTGTTCCAAAGTATTCTCTGCCAACCACGACTTTGATGTATTCATAAATATAAATAGATATAAATTCTCTAATACAATGTTTACAGTGACTTCTTGTAATTTTGATTGTCCCTTCTGGCCTTATATTTTGTACAACAGTAAATGGAAGAGCATACTTAGATTCCTGAAACGATTTTTGATTTAGTGAATTAGCGTCGATAGTGTACAATTATTACAATATTACAAAAGTTGAAAGCTGATTACACTGAACTACATCGGTGATTTGTTTCTTGAATTCAGTTTACAGATGCTTCCTCAGTGTGAGTATAAGAGGTCAAACATCGATTGTGACGTAGTTGCATAGGTATCCGAATTAGCTGATTTTTGTCCGGAACACCTTACCTGAGCAATGAAAAATGAACTTACCGCAGCTGTACCGAACACAGAGCTTTTATGAAGTAACGTTGCGGCAGTTTTGACACACGGCCATCGTTGACAGTTTCTTCAGTAACAGGATCTAGCTCAAAATTTTCACATAAAGACATACGTTACTACTCAACCCAATTTTCCAATTTAGTTGAACAAGTGTCATCACCGGAACTCCCCAACAATTTGAACTTGAGTATTGAACACTAATGTTTACGTATACGGAATAACAGTGCAAATATTTTCTTTTCCATTTTTCTGAAATTTCTTTTCCGTGAATGCTTTTAGTATACTCGTTGAACACTCCTAAAAATGCATCCAGCAGGATTCAAGGACAAACTTTTCTGCGTGATTCAGAGATTGTTTTTCTAAAGTTATCTATTACCTTTCTGTAATTTTTTAATTAATTTAGAATCATTAAACTACAATGAAAATGTATACAATAGTTCAATTTAGAATTGTAGATGTTTGATGACAGCTCCAATTAATTATTAATGACGAAAAGATGATTTTTGTGAATGTTCAGAAATAGGTAATTACGTGACCGCGAAATAGGGGAGGGGGGTTCTGCAAAATTTCAACAAATCTCGTCTAAAGGATGGGGCTTGATAAAAATCTTACGTAAAATTTTTATTTCAGATTACCGCCCTTCAAAAAGCACTAGAACTAAAAAAAAACTTCAATATTAAGAGGTAAATCTCCCGTTGGAAGAGGGAGGCGGATGTCACCAAGGGGGTCCTAATTCAAGAGAAAACCTCTCAGCTAATTAGTGGACCCTCTCTCTATGTTAGACATAAAGGTGACGAGTGTTCTATTGTTTGGATCAACAATTCTGACTAATCGCGAAGCAAACACGAAGCGAATTTTCAGATCGCAAGCTATTTGTTACTGTCGATCAGACTGTTTCTAATCTAACCTTGGTATTGGAGGCTGGTTGATCCTTCTCCAGTGAGGTTTGCTTAGTGTTGGAGCTAGGATCCTCTTACCTAAGCTAATCCCATAATTCTACCAGGTAAAGAGGATCTACAGCTTAACGTATAATACGAACCACAGAAACTTTCTGGTGTACGTCACACTACACAGCAAGCTATGCTAGAGGTGAAGTTCGGGTTACATGCCTATGAAATTTCCCAACGAGACTGGATTCGAGCAGTGGACTTTTCGATATCCAGTCAGACGCCTTAACCGCTGAGTAACCAGCTCGTTTCTGACTGTTGCAGATGATCTACTCCCAGTTGAATGATCCAGCATGTAGCAACGACCTTCGTTCCGGATGGATGTTCAGCATCAGCTGCTGTTGCAGTATCAGCGGAAGTACGTCGCCACAGCTGGTTCGTATTAGTGACTCACTGAACGGCCAGAGCGGACTGTGTTAATTATGCGCCACGTAAGTGGCAAGTGACGTCACGTCTGGTGCAATATCACCGACCGAGGCGGCTTCGCTAGCGAGAAGAGGCACGTCCGAATCCTCCTACCACAATCCACATTTCGACTTTTCACTGTTGCCCGAAATCACTTCAGGCAAATACTGGGATGGTTACTTTAAATCTATGCCGAATTACTTCGCGTCCCTGGCCATCTGATCTTACCGCCTTTAAAGATCTCAACGTCGACAAGGCGTTGGAAAAAAAAAAGTGTTGCCATATCACTCTTCGCTGAGGAAAGTAACATTCCATGAAGACACACCACTGTACTAACATAAAATCAGTTGAAAATGTTACATTCGAACCAGTTTTACTACAATAACGTCCGGAGAATGAGGTAAGTCATAATCACTTTGCTATAGATTCTTTTTTGTTTCTTCCATTTGGTTTCGACCACC
Source organism: Vandiemenella viatica (assembly GCA_031002005.1). Lineage (NCBI taxonomy): Eukaryota > Metazoa > Arthropoda > Insecta > Orthoptera > Morabidae > Vandiemenella > Vandiemenella viatica. The sequence goes on along the minus strand of JARYHS010012519.1, from coordinate 154,064,686 downwards.
ACAATGCTAACTATATCTTCAGACTAAGAACCCGTTTTTGTTTATGTAATCAGTGGATTGGTCTGAGGATGTGATTTTGTTTGTGTTTCCACATTCTGTTTTAAATGGTGCAGTTAAATATCTTGACAAGTATATCCCAAAAAACGAATTTTTGTTAAAATAGCCCTAGTCTCGTGGTTGTTTAATGACAAAAAGCTATGAGATCTTGTGCTGAACCAAGTCTACCCTTTACTATGCACATTAACTACAATTTCTGAAAGTAAAAAAATTCTGATGATTTGGTCATTTTGCATATCAATATTTTTACAAAATGAAAGACATAATAAATGGGATTTATTTTAAGACTTGTCAAACCCGAAAGAAATATCACAGAAATGTTAGCTTATGTGTATTTGTAAGATTAATACAGTAAAACATGTAAGGTATTTTTATAAGTAGACGTATTGCTATCTAGTTTACTAAAACACAGCATGTATAATGCCCATTTCACCAGGTTTATTTTTATCAACAATCCACCACACAGAGAATCCACCTACCTACTGTGTAATTCGTCTGTGGCCTTTCCTGTTTATTCCGGAGACAATACTGCATTTTTAACTTGTCAACCATCACGAGTAAACAGCAAAATTAATTGAATTTACAGTAGAAAAATATTTAATTATTTACTGGGTTGTAAACATACTAAAAGCAGAATTTAAAAGTTTTTTCTTAGAATCGTTTAGGGGAAGAAGTCCTAGATGATGATTATTTTCGGACTCTCTCAAACAGAAACACATCTGTGTTTGTTTGTGTTGGTGTGTGTGTATACGTAATGTTCTGCGGACCTTGCTGCCGACGTTAAGTGCAGTATGCTGGCCAACAGCAGTAATTTCGCCACAGCTGTTGGGATCCCTGTATCAGAGAGATAAGAAGGAGCTTCAAACATACGGCGCGAGGCGCTGCAGAATGGGACGGCGGCAGGGCGGCCAACTTAACAAGCCCATTTAATTTAATGGCTGCCGTTTCTGTTGTCCCAGATGCACCAGTTGCAGTTCACTTAGTGCAGATATCTCTGTGGACGCTAACACCGCGGGGACGTTTTGTAGTTGTCATTTCAAGCCCCAACGCAGATTTGGTTTAATGCATTAGAATCTATGGGATCATCATAGTATAATCTAAGCTTTGCGGATTTGAGAAGTATATAATATACTATGGCACAAATAAATTGTGGCTTTACGACCCGTCGACGTCGAGGTTATTAGAGGTGGGAAAGGACTGTTGGCAAGGAACAGGAAGGAATTCGACCATGATGTTACTAAACAGCATCTCTGAACGTTTTACAGCCACAGGATCAGTAAAATGTTAAATGTTGTATAAAATTCAATGACACAAATCTCTGGTTTAATTCAAGTTTATATTCAGATATGATAATTATGGTCAAACAGAAAAATTGATCACCAATTTTAGCAAATTACTGAACAGCTATAACAAGAAAGGAAAATTCATTTAAATATTGGCGTAAACAATATATTTTCTACGGTTAAAATTTTCTTTTAATTATAAAATAATTTACATTACACGTAAAAGCTCTCCCATGATGGTGTCTTAATTTTGGAAAAAATCAGGTGTTACCAGATATGCTGCTGACTTTTTTTAATTAATACGCAGAGCTGTTAACAGTAGTAGAAAACACTAAGACTTATTTACATCTAACTGTAAATTAAAAGTAAAATTATTGTCATCTTTATTCTGTAAAGAAATACAATACTTAAAAAGAAAGTCCTTGGTTTCAATGCATCAGTAAGCCGGGGTCATTAAATAAAGTCCTTCACTGAATTCTGTTGTTTGTACGAATTGTAGTTCTATTCTTCTGTGATTGTATCTTGTAGATTATTCATAGTAAATATGTTAGGCTCAAAGCACAAAACAGTCATTGAGCGAAAAAAGGCCACAACGCGTTGTAATTTCATTAAAACGGCCACAACACATTATTCGCGTTGTGGTATTTACAAATATAGCCAGGATAACTCAAAAAGACTACAACACGAAATTTTCGTCGTTGCTCTCGTGATATTTCACAAGTACGCGTTTTGATTATTAAGAAAAGCCATTCGCTCAGTGAACGTTTTCGTCCTTTGAGCCTAACATACAGACTTGCAGCTCCCAGAAATGTTTTATCGGCTGTTATCAGCATTAATCCATCAGAGCGCTATCAGTTAGGAAACAAGGAATATCTTCTCGTTCGACTTTATACTCGCAACGAATTCACAATTTCAGAGAGTAACTTTATTGACAGTCAGGACGTTCCCTCAACTCTTAAAACTTCGCTTTAGCATCTATGTTATCATCTGGAAGGGTTTATAACGTGCCACTGTAAACAATAGTGTATTGATAAAAATGGTAAATGTTTCTCGAAAAATTTAAAACGTAATTCAAAATGACACGGTAATAGTTTTTATGAACCAACTTTCTTTGTTTTAGTAATTTTACTGTCAATTTATATCAGATAATGATTAAAGATAAAGAATTGATAGTGGAGAAGAGTACTCTATTTTCTTAACATCACCTGATTATTAATTAACATCCAAAAGGTGCAGCTACAACCTGTCCGTTGCATGAGCTAACGTTGTGGCTTTTTTCATTAACCACAACGCGTACCGCAAAACGGTGTTACTTTAACAGTAAGGGTAACTTTGACTTCTTCAGTGCCGCCTACTACAGGCCAGACTTCTTCCGATGACGATGTTCCTTTAAGTGATTTGTCTCGCAAAATGAGATTAAGGGGGTAAGCAGAAGAGTAAGGAGTAGGGCAAGAAGAAGGGCAAGGACAACAACCTCTGTAGCATTTGTAAATGTGATTTCCAGTTCTACCATTGTCCTGCTGTCAGGATTTGTTGCATCACTTGCAAAAAGCTCAACCAATCCGTCCTATGACGGATTGGTGTGCAAGGATACAGATTAATAATTATTTTTAGCTTTTTCTATTGTTGTTCAAATATGTTACGTTTTTAGGCAAAGTTGATTGATGTAATTCTAATAATGTTAATGTTTGTTGATTCTAAAGATAATAATTACAATACTGATTAAGTGCCTACAATTTTGTAACCTAAATGATAATAAAAATCACTGATTGATCTCGATAACTCGTTGTTTTTAATTCAATTTACCCTATAATAAATAAAATATTAATATTTTTTACCAAAATGATGTTAAAGTAACCCTTACACTTTAGCTCTTTGACATTAATTGCATTTTAATGTGGTGTAACGGTTAGCGTTCTGGCTTCGCATTGTGGAGGACGGCGGTTCGATTTCCCGTCCGGGCATCCAGATTTGGGTTTTCCATGGTTTCCCAAATCACTCCAGGGAAATGCCTGGATGCTTCCTCCAAAAGGCCATGGCCGAATTCCTTCCCTCCCCCCCCATCCTTTCCCGTCTCTAAAGACTTCGCTGTTAAGAGACGTTTAACAGTTAAAAAAATGCATTTTAATGGCTTGTAAAAGAAACCCCACATTCGGGGTAACTTTGACATACAAATATATATAATTGTGGGGGGCTGTAGGGCTTTATATTGGTATGAGCTTGATAGATAAAGGACACATTGTTACATTGGAGCAAAAACATCATTAATCTTGGGTGTTAAAAAAGAAGAATCTACCGGTACCAAAAAAACTACGGAAACATGTGCAAAGTTTTTCGGTAGTGGTCAAATATCATGAGAGCTACGACATGAAATTCGTGTTATGATCATTGGGTTAAGCACAACGATTTATGGCTGTTTTTGTAAATGGCTCAACGCGAATAACGTGTTTTGGCCGTTTTAAAGAAACTGCAACGCTTTGTTCACGCTTTTATCGCTCAACGAGCGCTTTCGTTCTTTAAGCCTAGCAAATACACTTTAAAAAATTTCACCACTAACTGCCTGACTGCTAACGTGATGTGCTCATATTCGTCACCGCAAAGATAAAATCCAGAAGGAGTGAATCCACTGTGTCATCAGTGTGGGTCCTGGAAGGAGGCGGGCGTCTGCCTGCAAATTCTGAACCCCCTGAACGGGGTGAAAGTCGCCCGAGGGTAAAATTCTTCACACATGCGGGGGGCGGAAAACCAGTCGTCATTGATATTCCGCGTTCCCAGGGCTGCGGGATCCATCGCACTGCATACAGAGCAGAGAGGCGCGAGCTAACACAAGTTTCCTGTGATGAGCTGCGGGGACACTGAATTCGCGGGGCCATTTCCGTACAGGGTAGTCAGCGCGGCATGTGCCGTGTCGCGAATACCGAGCAAGCAGTGGACGCCGCCCCAGGCATGTCCCACGACGAGTTCTGATAGGTCATTGGAACGCTTTGATGTGTTCCAGAGGGACTACTCTGAGACCTCATGATCTGTTGCTAGATCGAATAGGACCTAGAAGAAGATCGGAGGATTACGTGATTTCAGTTTCAAGCAATCGCACGTTTTATTATTTTTTATTATAGCATAATTGTTTGGTACTGAAAATGAGAATTTCTCAGAGCAGTTTGATTTCTATTCAACGTATTTTGAGATCTGGAATAAAAAAAGAGAAGTACTGTATTAAGAAATTAAATTGTTCAATATTTTTATTCTGTTAAAAAAAAAAAAAAAAAGACATTGTAGTAAGTAATTACTAAAAGCATATTGGTTCTAAAATCTTCATTTGTTCTTATCAATTTTGAGGGTACCATATTTCATTACAACAAACCAACAAAATTAGATAATATCATTAAAAAAAGAAAGGTAATTTATAATATTCTTCTTCACTGTATAAAATAGTGTTTTAACAGGAAGAATGTACTTCAGCTACTACAATAATTAGAATAGTGATTTATTACAAACTCAACCTAATCGATGGAACTATGCGTTATATTTGATTGATGCTGATGACATCTCTGAATGAAGGCGATAAATACAGTTCATAGAAGATTAAACATTACTGAATGCTATCTCTCCTCTTTTAAGTAAAGTTATACATTTCTTGTAAAAATTCCGCAGACTGACAAGCTGCGCAATTGAATTATTTGTGAATATTATAATAAAAACTTCCAGTGTGCTTCGACTAGTTTTGCATTGGCACTACTTCACTGAGATAATACACCTAACATTATCAATATATTTTGTAACTTCTTGTTCGTCAGAACGATTGTACGATATCGTAATGTTATAGGTATAAAATATTACTATCACTTGACTGATTGTGTAGTGTATTCATCTTCCATTTTCACTCTTACAAAACGGGAGTGCAATAGAAGAATGAGTTTCATAGACCAGTTTGGATGGTAGTAGTGGAGACGTCAGTTCCCTCGCGGCATCACCCTGAGCCTGACGCCGCCTACCGGCATGGTGACGAAGGACAGTGGCGCCAGCTGGGGAGGCACAGTGGTCTCGGAGCTCACCTCCAGCTTGAAGCGAGACAGAAGAGCCACCAGACCCACCTTGGTCTGCAGCAGCCCGAACCGCATGCCTGCAGAAACAAATACAACACTACAATGCTTGCCGTTCTCTATGACTGCTTCATTAAACTTGTAGACGACAATTGTTGTTTAACCACCGCTTTATAATGCAAACTAATAAAGGCGTTAACGACAACTGGATTTTCAGGGAGTGCTGCGTTTTTTATTTGACAGTCTAAACTTGCGGATGACATGTTGCAGCCTTGATCAGAGATACTATGTTTGTTTACACAGCAAAGGGCACCAAACGTTAAAGAGAACTAGGTCGCTATTTTCGATGATGTTGTTCGTTTTCTTCAAAATTTCTCTGTCAATGGCTGCAGCGTGTCAGACGAAAGCTTAGAAAGGCAAATTTATAACTTGGCAATCCCGGAAAATATAGCCTAAAAAATTATTTACTAAAGGTGTTTCCGCTTCAAGATTACATGTGGCTCATAAGCAGTTATTCCTTAAAAGGCCCATTCACACTAGCGGTCAGCTCAGCTCAGATCAAAAAACGCTATACACGTAATCCAATGAGGGTATTCACACTACGCGGTCCGCTCAGGTCAGGGCAAGGCAGGTCAAACTGAATATCGCGCAGCCACCGATTAACAACGGTCACACCTGAGCTGAGCTGACCGATAGTGTGAACGAGCAACGGTCAAATGGGCGGCGAACGTCTTAAAACTATGCTCGTAAGCAATAAAAAAGAGTAATAAACAAAATATAAATATTTTAGTGGTATGTTATTTCTGTTTATTATAAAATCGGCAAAATTTAATATAAATTCAAATACGATTTATTAGCCATTTTAGTACTGCCAAGGTACAGATCCTGTTTCTAAATTTTTTTAAAAAAATTGTGAATTTATTTTTTGAATCAAAGGTTTCTGTACGAGCGTTAGCACCCAAACAAAGAATATTTGTAAAATAGAGTTTCTCTCTTTCATCTTGAAATCCACTTTCTGCATGGCATGAAATTTTATCCTTCCGTAAATAATTGTGAAAAATACATTGTGGTTAAATTATGTTATCAATTAATCCTGGAGCAGAATTAATTTATCTAAAATAAATTCGAAATCTTTGAGCCCTAAAATACCAAAAGCATTTCCACGACTCGTCTCGCACGGCATAGCTGGTAGTAAACATTCTTTTTTTTCTTGATCTGTTTGCGTTTGAAACTCTGGATGCACCCAGATCAATCCTCTTTTTGCTCTTGACGTATTTTTAGGCTCTTGATACAAAATCATTGCGATTTAATTGATGTTGGGGTAGAAAACGGCATTGTTCACTATGAGCAAGTGAAATGAAATTGTCTGGTCTACGATTTGATCTGACTTGAGCTGAGCTGAGCTGACCGCTAGTGTGAATGTTATCCTGGATCGTGAGCTGAGCTGGCCTGAACTGAGCTGAGCTAACCGATAGTGTGAATGTTATCCTGGATCGTGAGCTGAGCTGACCTGAGCTGAGCTGAGCTGACCGCTAGTGTGAATGTTATCCTGGATCGTGAGCTGAGCTGACCTGAACTGAGCTGAGCTGACCGCTAGTGTGAATGTTATCCTGGATCGTGAGCTGAGCTGAGCTGAACTGAGCTGAGCTGACCGCTAGTGTGAATGTTATCCTGGATCGTGAGCTGAGCTGAGCTGAACTGAGCTGAGCTGACCGCTAGTGTGAATGTTTTCCTGGATCGTGAGCTGAGCTGACCTGAACTGAGCTGAGCTGACCGCTAGTGTGAATGTTATCCTGGATCGTGAGCTGAGCTGACCTTAACTGAGCTGACCTTAACTGAGCTGAGCTAACCGCTAGTGTGAATGGGTCTTAAATAGGAATACACATAGTGAACCATATGTGACAATATAACCTTACCGTTTGCCTGAATCAGTTTTCCAACCATCCCCCCCCTCCTCCATTTAGAGAGGCTGACGTGGCTATCACCCCCCCCCCCCCCCCGTGAGGCAAGTAGATTTTTTCCCCTATTCATTCCAGAAAATATTTTCACGGTTTTCTTTTAACAGATTATAGTTGAAATTATTGCGTATATAATTATAAATATTCTGAATAAAATATTGACACTAGACACTCCTGTAAATGATCAACTAATGGGGAAACCCCAATCTCAATTACAGTCAGGGATCTTTTTCTTCTTGAAGTGTTTCTAAAAATATTCTCCTCATCTCATTCGTTGTCGTTCATTAATTGATAAAATAGAATAAACTTAAACTGTCGCGTAAAAAAACTAAGAAGAGCTGCATTTTAGGTTTTCTTTTTCTGCAGCTCAGTTACCTTTATTTCTACAATAACAGTGAATGATTCTTTGATCTGCTTAAAAAGGTTTCTGTAACTCATAGGATAGTGAAAAATAGTTTGAATATGCCTCGTAATTTTATTGTATATCACCACTTCACAACAGTACTTCAGCGAGCATTATAATTAAAGTTGCACTGAAATTCACTTGACAGAACAAAATTAGAATAATTTAACAACGAGTGGAGTGGTCACATCGTGGTGATCCTAATCTAAACAGCTTTATTTCAAACCATCAAAACAATATGAACTGTCACTGACTTGGAAAATCCTTGGTGACATCTGTAAATGAACTGGAGTCTAGATACGGCATATCTAATGTTTTTCGAATCGTAATGCGCCGTCCCACGTTGGTTAGTTAAAATCTGCCGCCGCGTGCAACCCAGCGCTTTGATTTCAACTCACACGCACGTGCAGCAATATCAGCATATAGGCGATCTAACTTACATAAGGGGTCGTCCATTAATTACGTGAGGTGTTAGTCCGGAATTCCGGACCCCCTCCCCCCTCTGGTGAGACTTCGTGAGAGCTGGTCGGACCCTCCCTCCTCCAAAATGACGTGAGATTTTGACGGAGACCCTTCCCTCCTATTAATAGACCTTGTAACTTTTTTAGACCTTTTTTTTAGGTCTTATGCTTCCAATGGCGGTTATACCCCCCCCCCCCCGATTTTTGGACTAAAAATTCCCCTCCCCTAAAGTCGTCTTTCGCGTCATTTGCAGATTTTTTTAGCTCTATCATCCTACAAGAATTTCCACGTGAGATTTCGCCGGCCTCCCCCTCTATTTCACTTCACGTAATTAATGGATACCACCTAAGAAGATAATTAAATTTTGGAAATAAATATCCACTTGCTGCTGTGCGTTCTGTACCTAGTTTTAACTGTGACAAAAAATGAAAAGCTACGTGGCTTGGCTCGGAACCCCTTCCCCCCCCCCCCCCGTAGCCCAGCGTAGCTTTCTTCCCAGTACTTCTCCCATCCTATACAGAGCCTCGTAGTTTATGGACGGCCCCTCTCTAGTTGGTTGGATTGCTCGTCTCTGATATTGGAACAGGCCAGCGGTCTATTTTTTTTAAAACAACGAAATTAGCGTTGCTCGTTTAGTTTGATGCTCACCGATGCAGTTCCTGGGTCCGTCTCCGAAGGGCAGGTATGCGCCCTTGTTGATGTTGGCTTTGTTACTGTCGCTGAACCTGTCCGGGTTGAAGCGGTCTGGGTCTGGGAAATACTGCGGGTCCCGGTGCAGTCCGCTCACGGGTATGAACACACGGACTCCGGGCTCGACGACCACATCAGTGTCAGGTACCTTGTAAGGTATCTCGCACATGCGGTCCAACCACGGCAGCGGCGGGTACATGCGGAGAGTTTCTGAAAACAAAGTTGTCATGAGTAGTTCTGTATCTTAAGTTGTGAACCAAAGTAATTGTGCTTACCCCCAAAATTTCACCTTCATGCACTTCCCGCCACCCACGCAGTGACTATTCCCCCCTCCCCCCTCAAGATGAACGTCTTCTAACACTCCAACATCATATCTTGAGGTGATAGTTCAACACCTCGCGTATACGTCGGTGCAATCTTTGTTTCATCTTGTCAGAGTTACAGTATTTAAATATAGGCTGCAATGAAGTCTTTTGTTTGAGCTCAGTTCAATAAAATGGCACTCATTAAAGAGTTTTTTTACCGCGTATTAAGGTAGAGTTCACGTTGACCTCAAGAAATTGCAGTATTGTAAATTAGTTGTACACTTGTTGGTATAAGAATTCGGAAATGGTTTATTACTCCCATTTTCAATTTCATTTACTTGTGACAGGTATCGAAACAACTCAGAAGTAGGGAATTCAGTTGAGATCGATGACTACATCCGAAAGCTATTCGTTTTACTGATGAGATTTTGAAACTGGCACAATATTTTCCCGAACAGATGTGGACAACCATTAATTGGGCCAACTAGAAGTATTGCTGGAACAGCGACTGGATAAAGTTTTGGCTTCAATACTTCAGAAATGATCTTAACCATTTTTGAGAGTATACTATAATCCTCAATCAAGAATATCGCCAGCTTCAAGGAATTTCAGGTATCGATCCCAAGTTTAAGTTGACTATCCTCATATTAAATACCAAACAAAACGCTGCATGTAGATAAAATTAAATCTAGGATAAACGATGATACGCTAACAGGAAAATAATGTCTCTATTCAAGGCTAAAAAAAAGCTAAATTATAATATACACCACAATACTGTTAATGAGAAGTAGTAGTGTTATAAGAATTTGTCCTCTTAAAACCAAAGTTATTCCCGCAAAGTTTAATCATATATGTTAAGATTATTTGATGTGCTTAAATGTTGTTTGGTTCTAATCCGCAGTCATAATATTCTCATCGTGTTTATACCTTCTACCCCTTTCCTAACAACCCCGCAAGTTTGACCTAACTAGTTTATGTGAAAGAACTCAAAAAATAACGAGTCCGGTGGGTATTAACAGATATGAGGAAAGAAAAGTAACATATGATCCATATTACGTGGGTAACGGAAAGGAAAGTGTAAAGATTTGAGACCATACTTCAAGTAAGGATAATTTCAGATTAATTGTTTATCTGTATATAGTTTTCCTAAAATATCACATAATGGTTTAGTTTTCATCTATATTACTATGGAATCATTATTTGAATCTGAAGGTTGGGAACATCAAAAACTCAATGTACGGCAACTCGGAGTCCTGCAGTAACAACTTTCAGAAGGCTCTGTGTGGGACGTACCTGCAACCACCTGGTCGAGATAGCTCATCTCCTGGATGCCGTCGTACGTCAGTTGGCCGCCGTACTTGTTCAGTACGGTGTCAGTCTCCTGCCTCACCTTGTCCTGGATGTCCTGGTGCACCGCCAGCTCGTGCAGGCAGAAGCTCATCGTCGTGGAAGAGGTCTCGAAGCCGGCGGCGAAAAAGACGAGGCATTGTGCGGTCATCAGCTCGTCCGTGAACTCTGTATAAACAGCAGCTGTCAGCTTCACACGCCTCACATTAACGTAAAGATAACATTTCTATTCGAATCAGTTTTTTAGCGATGAAATTGGGTAAACTCACCAAGCACAAATATTAATTACAAAACATTTTTAATTCTAATTTACTTGATATCTTTTTCCCCACATTCCGATGGTGATCTGCAGCATCCTATGATGTTTCCTGATCCAACAGTTTAGTGCTTGTTGCACTCGTTTCGTGGAAGAGTAAGTTAGGATATAAACTGGTAGCAAATATATAATTATTTACTACAAAACGAGCTGTAATATATATATTTTTTTAATTTGTCGTGTTGCTAAGCAACTACTGTAATACATATAAATATATAAAATACATACAACGACAAGGACATTGTAGCATGCACCAAACGATGTCTAGTTGTTGCAGCCATGCCAGGAAGGAAGTTGTACCACAGAAAACATCTTTAAATGGACAATTATACTTCCTTAGAGGGCATTCTTTGATGATGTGCTTCACATTCTGGGAAGAACCTCCACGATCATACACAAGGGAATCCTGACGTTCCCACTTATAGAGTATGGCGTTCCATTTGGCGTGGCCTGTTTAGTTTGATCCACTGGTCTCTCTTCAGATGGAATCCCGAAAGTCCAATTGCAGGATCATCAATACCTTAATGTTTCACAGATGCAGATTTCCAGCTTTGTAGACATTTTACCTTGACATCGAAGTAAAATACATCGTGCCATACTGGATTTAATACGAGTGGTAGGTCAATTAGGACCTCGTGGATTGGGAAATCCTATGGGTGGTCAGGATGATGTAATTTGAGCCACTCACGTGCCGTTGCTTCTTGATGTCTTACCTCTGGAGGTGGTATATTACTAATGATATGTAACCAGAGGACTATGGTGGATTTTAGTGTGCCAGTTATTACTCTCATACACTCGTTCAGATGAACGACGATTTTTCTAGTGTCATATCTACGTTGTCACACTGGAGCACAGTACTCAGCGACAGGGTAAACCAAGGTGAGGGCGATTCTTCGTAGCGAGTCCGCATCAGCTCCCCACGAAGTACCAGCTAGCTTCTTCATGCTGTTACCTGTTTTAAATTTCTGACTTTTGTTTTACAGGAATTTTTTGTCTTTAAGGAACGGTCTAAGGTGATGCCAAGATGTTTAGGGTAGAAATTATGTTTCACTGTTTACTTTGAGCTGCTGATTTGCTATTCTATTACTCAAATGGAATGCAAATGCTTCTGTCTTCATCGCGTTTGGACAAAGTATCCACTTTATATAGTATGCATTCAAGATTTCTAAATCATTTTAGAGAATGCTTTCACCTTTCTCTACTGTGGCAGTTTGGACAGCGATAGCTGGGTTGTCAGCGTAGCAGAATTTATTGCCGACTGTTTAAGGCATGTCACTGTACAACTTGAATATCAGTGGAGCTACTGACCCTTGAGATAATCCATTTTTTACTGTAAATGACTTACTTGTCTTTTGCCCAATAGTGTCCTTGAAATATCAGTTTGTCAGCAAGTTCTTCAGGAGTGATATTAGTTTCCTGCAGGGTACATCTTTTTTATGATCATAAGCATTTCTAGAAGTCACTGAAGTAACAAGTATAATCGTTGTATCCAATCGTCTTAAATGTACTGGTGAGAAAATTTATACTTGAATATAATTTAGAGTTCTCAGACATACGATTGCTGAAATCTACATTGACAGAGCACCAAAGTTCCGGATTAAATCCCAGACGCCTCCAATGTGCGTATGAAGTGAGGGCATAAGACAGTGTTGACGATGATTCGTCAATTGAATGGGGACGATAAGCTTCGCGGCCCCCTTTGTGTCGTTCGGAAGACTAAGCTGGACATCTCACATTAAACGTTGGGATTCGTTCCTCTTATTTCCTGTGGACTTCCAGATAGAAAGTGACGGATTATCGATGTATGTTTTCCTTGTCGTAAGGATATTACACCTAGTTGTTCAACGGCAGCTATCCGCTTGTTTAAGAAAGTAATATTTTGTTTATGAGTATTCAAGACATTGCAAATGCTTCTCGCATTAAGGAAAAGTAGACTAACAACTTAGAACATCATATTAAGTGTAGCCTGAGTTTGCCTTAGCTTGTTCCCACCACTCTACTACTTTTTGTTACAATTGACCATTACGCAACTAGCTACCCGACAATCCCTGACAATGTCTTTTCCCTAACCTATCAAACACTGCTCAAAATCCCCTGACAGGATCAGCACCGATAGTCTAAACACTGAAGTTACCATTTACTCCCTAATTCTTTGCTTTATTTTTGATATTGGTGAAATCCGAGCACCTAACGTTTCTGTTTAAAACATAATTTAAATTTATTGGTATTTTTCGTCGTATATACTACATTGAGTAATGTAGGCTTAAGAAACTAACTTTTTTCTGACTTATAAAAGGTATTTTTTTCTTTCCTTCCCATTGTTATCTGCTTTACGAACAAATAAACTTTATGTTTTTTTTTTTATCTGCTTAACGTCTCTCTAACAGCGAGGTCTTTAGAGACGGGAAAGGATTGGGGACAAGGAATGGGAAGGAATTCGGCCATGGTCTTTTGAAGGAAGCATCGCGACATTTGCCTGGAGTGATTTGGGAAACCATGGGAAACCCAAATCTGGCTGCCCGGACGGGGATTCGAACCGCCGTCCTCCTGAATGCGAGGCCAGAACGCTAACCGTTACACCACCATGCTCGGTAACTGTATGTTGCTCTAAAGGAAGATCAAGAAGTGGCAGCACAAGTTATATATATATATATATTTTAAATGCTTTCTGGTTACTAGTCAAGTTAACGAAGTGTTGTCACACGATATTTCGGCGATCACCAGACGATGGCGACAGTGCATGTGATCGCCGAAATATCGTATGATAAGACTTCGTTAACTCGGCTAGTTGCCCGAGAGCATTTCATAAATTCTCAATGCCGAGAGAAACTTCGCTCTTATGTGGAAGTGATATTAATGAATCATAGGCAGATGTTAAGTGAAGGAGAGTCTCATACATAAAGAGGGAACGAAAAATCAGACGTCTTTGGATGCACGAATGATTTTAGTGAATAAAAATTAGCGTTTACGCTCAGGAAATGTTTGTAGTCATCTACTAAATATCAAGAGGCAGTTAAGTTTTACACCCAAAGCAGGAAAACAAGGTGCAAAGTACTGTTAGCTAATACGCACCGATAGGCTCATCATTTTCAATGTCGAATGCACCATCTCCTTCTAAGCGGCCCTTCTCCTTGATCTGGATCAGCAGCTGCAGGAAGTCGTTCCTGGTGATTCCCTTACTCTTCCTCTCTTCCACAGTATCCCGCACTAGTTTCAGGAAGAAATCCGAGATCTCGTTCGTGGTGAAGTTCGGTCGCAGTTTGTTCAGGAACGGAAACGCACCAAGAAGGAATCGAAGCATGGAGATGTCTGAAACAGATTTGTGAATGTACGACAATCATGCACTGATGTTTCACTGCCGTGAAAAAAATATGGGGGACGTCTTACAAGAACAGAGGATAGTAAAGGTATCTTTAAATTCAGATAAAGCTCTTAAAGATAGTTATAATTGGGGTTCGGATCATTATAAGAAAAATAAAAAAAAGAATAGTGAAATATTCATGAAAATCTGACATTAAAAACGGACAAATATGCCCTAAAACTAACCAAATGTGACCAAAAATTTAAATTTACTACATATCAAAACATGCTGAACTGCACATTTATTTTATCTGGAAGTGTCGGTTTCATGTAGACAGAATAATTTACTTCCATGCACTCACTTCACCACTGGGAAATTAAATTTTAAATCACTTTGTTGAAGTCACTTTAACTTCACATAATTTACTGTAAAGAAATATTTCCTCTGTACTAAAATAATCCTCTTCAAATTCCTTTATGTAACTCCGTGACTTCGTACTTTCAGAAAATTTTGTTTTTCGCATGGCGGTATTCACCGATCCACTGCAGATTTAACTCTGAAGATTATTTTTAAAAGTGCATATTGGCGACGATGAGACATTGACTGACACGGTTCGACTCAACTCGTTGCTGCTTCATTGCCAAAATTAAAATGCGGACGGAACATTAACACCTAGAAGGCGACAAATGACATTGTATGACTTTAATACTTCAATGGTGATTTCTGACCAGTTCAGTGACAATTAGCCTTGTTTTATCTCCCAGTATATAATAGGAGTACAGTTCTGAGAATAATTATCTTAATTTCTTCTCCCTAGTGAATTCCCGGTAGTGTTAAAAAGTACCAAATTTTTCCTCAAAATATTACCATAAGATCATAAATATTATCGTAATATGAAAAATCTAGGGAAATGGTCTGAATATGCATTTATATGCTATATAAAATATATTTAAACATAATCCGAAACGTCTTTAATTCAGCATTGCATCTCGAAAAGAAGGTAGGAAAAAATATGACGTCATAAACAAACGAACTCTAATTTATAAAAGACGAGAGTTTGTAACGTTCAGAATGTTTGAATCGAGGCACCGTATTACGTGAATATTGAGTAGCTTACGCTTCCTCGGCTTGAACATCTTCCTGCCGATGGCTCTGAATGGCGAATCAGGATCTTGCACCGCGTTGCACTGCAGACCGAACGCACAGGTGCCGATGACGTCAGTGGAGAACTTGGCGAGGGCGTCGCGCACCTCTATGACTTTCTCTCCGGCGCAGACCTGTCTCTCTATGACTTCCTGCAGGTTAGCGGCGCATTCAGCCAGTAGAGGGAACATAGTTTTGATGCGACCGGACGAGAATGTTGGAGACAGCTTGGTGCGTAGGGGACGCCAGCGGCGAGAATCTACGAAGAACAGGTTGTTGGCCATCGGGTGCAACTTAGCATTGGACATCTGTAATAAGAACACAGCGGTGGTATCAAAACTTGTGGTCAGTGAATTGTTGATTAAACATCGTTCCGTATCTTATTCGAGTTGATCACATTGTGGTTTCGCTGTTATTCGCAAAGAGTATCAATAAGTTGACGGCCTCATGCAAAATTTCTCGATTCAGAACAGCAATTTCAATAAAATTTTTTTATAAACTGTTAATTTTGTTTGTATGTGACTAGAATCAAAGGCGCATGATGAGTGATATGGCAGCAATTTATATTATTTTTATGATGAGAACTATAGACTTTTTCAAATAAAGATGATTTTTATTAAAGATTTACTTATTTATAGCCTTGAAAACTTTACTTTTAAGGCATCACCAACTTTCTAAATGTAATCAGTAAACTTATTAACTGATTCTTCCTAATCGTAAAAAATAGTTGAATTTGCTATTTATTTATACAATTCGAAGTTTGTCTAGTTGTTAGCACCTGTTTTCTAAATTATATTTCGTAAACCTGCTGTCAATGACCTTAGGGCTATAATTATAGTTCAGGAGTACCGGTGAGTACAGACATAATGTTATGGTCGAAGTACCGTTGCAATGGTGGTACGTATTCTCCTGCCACAGGTCACCGAACCTATTCTAAATTAGATAGAAATATATTCTCATGAGGTTACCTGGTTTCTAGTAAATGAAATACTTGATTTTTCCCAGTATAAGTAGTTCCTCTCTTTTGAACCATTGGTTATTAGTTAACATTTAATAGACTGACTGCAGTTTCATTTAAGAAATGGCTGGTGACGCTTAAGTTTCATGAGTAACTGAACAGTTAAATTTCAAGAAATATCAAAATTTGTAGTCAATTTCAACAAATTTCTCCGCATCTGATTCATTGACACTCTGACATTGGCTGAATGTTTTCCAATGTTTGTCAACCTGTTACGGTTCGATTTACGGCTAACTGAAAACTATGTTCATCTATCTGTTATTCTTGGAATGTTCGCGTCTCAGTGTTGATTTACACTCTTCTCGCCTCCTCGATATATATGTTAGCTCTATACCACTTTTTGTTGCTCGCCAATGATTTTTAATAATCCCCGATTGTTTGTAGGGACTTCTCATTTAGGGCTGACTAATTTGGCCGTATGTAGCATGAGGAAAGGATCTTGATTCATTTCTCTAACAGTAATTGACAACACTGTTAAGGGGGAGTGGTTAGATCACCCATACCTTTACACATTGCTCTTAGAATCATTCGAGAAACGGTCTGCGTGTTTTCGAATTCTGGTCCGCTTACGAATATGAATAGCTTTCCTTCTCGCCTGAAACTAGGAAACAGTGCCAGAAATATGAACTGATATAGAGATCAAAAAAGTAATTTAAATCTCTCCGTCAGTAGTAATTTTAGTTACTGATATTTCATGGTGACAAGATCAGTCATAAATAAACCAGTATCATAATACGTAATTGGTTTATTGATAACGAGACACATAAAATATTCTTTAATGAACAAGGATAGGTCGTTTAAGGAGAGTCAAGGTAGGGACAACAGATAGAGTGGTTGTAAAGATTGTAAGTGATTGCATTCCAAATCAAGGAGTTTGCAGGCTGCATAGTGAAGCGTAATGGGCTTTGTTATTTCACAATATGCGAAGTTTTATATTTAATTTTCTCCTGCGCGTTTGAGAAAACGGGTCACGTCAATAATTATACGACCTGTATGATTTGAATTACCTAAGAATAATTACTGGTGAGTCGGAGATGGAGATATTTTTGTGAAAATGTTTTCGTCAGATTGTATCCTGAAAAGTAAACGGGCTAATGGAATTACTTGGAAAGAGATTTTCAGGTTAAGTGTCACTCCTAGATCACTGAGTTTCAATATCTTATGTTTTTCTATGTTTAACCTATCTTTCCAAAAATTCTGGATAAAGTAGGGGAAGAGTTTAATAGGGAATTAAAATCACAGGGGATTCGTTATTGTTATTGTTGTTGTTGGTGGTGGTGGTGGTGCTTTCAGGCGCGTCTACAGCGAGGTCATTAGCGCCCTCAGGGCATTCTTGAGATACTCCACATACACAGTGCGAATTTTTACCCGGTTAAGAAGTAAGTACAGCAGGAGAAAATTCAGAGGAGCAGACTAATAAACTGGAAATAAATTGTGAGTTTATAAAGGGGGAAATAACAAAGCTAAAATGCTGTTGCTGATAATGTTACTATGGATGTGTTAAAGATGTCAGGATATGATATAGTTCCTTATATTGTATTTTATTTAAACTGAGTTTGGAGACTTGCTTACCAGATGACTGGAAAAATGCCATTTTACGTTATTGGTCCGTAAACAATATGCGACAAATAGAGTTAAAAATTACAGGCCAATTAGTCTGACATAAGTGGTGAAGAAATTGATGGAAAGATTGGTTTGCAACTACATCAGGAATGTGTGTTGTTCATTGCACTAAAGAATGACTGTGTTGATGGGTTGAAGTCGTAGGTTACATTGTGTGCAGATGACATAATGTTATGTAATAGGATTAAGACTGGAGAGGACTTAACAGCCAATGGAGGTTCTGAACTGGATAGCTTGCCGGGTAGTCAAACGAAGAATGAAAATAAATGTAAAAAATAGTGAGTTTACTAGGTACACAAATAAAAAAGTGTAGATTTTCTATGATTTATAAGGCAGGAAAATAATTACTTGTTGAACATCTTAACTGTAAATACCTTGTCATAACATTTGATAGTAAATTCAATGGGGCAGGGTACATTGGTCGTGTGATAGGATGATGTTTCAAATTTTTTTCTTTTTTTATGGCTTTACTCTTCGTCGACGTCGAGGTAAAGGCGGGAAAGGACTGGGGACAAGGAATGGGAAGGAATTAGGCCATGGCATTTTGAACGAAGCATCTCGGCATTTGCCTGGAGTGATTTGGGGAAACCATGGAAAACCCAAATGTGAATGCCCCGACGTGGACTCGAACCGGCGTCCTCCCGAATGCGAGGCCAGGGCGCAAAATTTTTGTCTTACTAGAGAAAATGATTGGGGTGCCAGGAAAGTGAAGGAACTAGGTTACCAAACTTAGACCACTAGATGAATATGAGGTAGTGGTGTGGGGCCCACATCTTTAGCATCAAATACAGGAGTTGGACGGGTATGCGGATCGCAATCAGTAACTGACATGAGAAAAGAGATGGGTTGGGAGTTATTGAAAGGCAAGTGGGGGGTTAAGAAAGTTTTTCGATTGTACGAGGCTTAAAATCGTGATGATTCGTGGATGGATATTGGCAGAAGGATAAGGAGTTCTACGTGGAAGAGGAGAAATAATTACTACCACAAGATGGGCCTTGACTTCAGACGAAAGGTGGATTTTTTTTTTTTTTTTTTGTATTTTAGGGATTCGGGGACTGGAATAAATTACCAAGAGAAATGATAAACAATTTATCAAAAACGCTGAGGAATCTCAAACTGGAATTCGTAAGTGGGAAAAGTAGGTGAGTGGTGATAAGTCATTTTGTGGGAAAGTGTTCCATTGTGCAATTGACATTAAAATAAGTAAGTAGCTCTGAAAATCCCAGTCCTACAAAAATTTGAACGGAACAGTAATGACCCAGCCGACAGCTTATCATTACCCATTGAGGTTTATGATAGCGACATACCTGGAAGCGACTGGGGAAGTGCGCAAAATCCTTTATGATGATGCTCTTGACGAGCTCGGGGTCTCTGACCAGGAGAGCAGGGCTGGACTGGTAGAAGAAACCGACGACGCGGTGTGGAGCCCCCTGCTGGTACAGATTTTGCATCACGTCGGCATTTGATCTGCGCATGAGCACTATGTCCTTCACGTTGCCGAAGAACGGCTGAGGCCGCAGGTAAGGGAGACCGGCCTTCCGCCAGTGGTCGAAGCGTGACGTCAGACTGCGGTACAGTAGCACCGCCAGCAGCAGAGTCACCCCCAGCAACGCCTCCGTCACCCCCCACCCTAACACGAACGCCATCTTTGCCAGTCACAGGCTTCACTCACCTGCAATGTGTACCAAGACTGTTAAATTCTATCTATTCCAACGAAATAATTTTTTTTGCTAAGAATAACCATGTTAAGTAATTAATTTAACGTGTTCCTGGGTGAGCTGAAAAAGACTTTGTTCCTTTACGAAAAACCACATATACATTACATTATACCGACTCAACAGTAGGTGCATGGGATAAATATTTGTGAGGATCATTTAAAGGTGGTACTCTGAAATATCTCTAAAAATAAGTATTTCAGAAAAACTGTTTAGGTAAAACTTAATTGATGTATTGTGGGAAAACAAAATGAATTATTCAGATTTAATTTTCACTACATTTTCAAGGTCAAAATATTTTATTTTTTTTAAACGGAAACATATATATTTTGTAGTTATTTCTTATTCCTTGTAAAACAGTAAACAATTTTTACAAGAAAATTTTTCATTCTAGTTCTTAGTTTAGCAGATTTTTGAAACACAAATTGATATCAAATAAATTTTTAGCCTGGTATTCACACGTACATTTGTACTATCTTTAGGAACAAAAACATCGACATTGCGATAAGTCACCGTAGTAAATGCTTAAAGGTATGTAATTTTGCCTCAATGTACTTTACAATTCTCTGAAGGAAAGATTCGAGTGTAGTAATAAGTACTTCTTTTTTTAATTTTGATAAAAGGTATGTCGTATCCTCTCCTTCATATTTTCTGCAGTCGATACATCAGTAAAAATGTTTTCTCTAAGGAAAACCCATAAGCAAAAATTGAGGGATATAATGTCAGGCGATCCAGCTTGTAAGACTTCCATTGACCGAAGTTTGTTGGTCAGATTTCTGCCAAATTAAGAGCTAGATCGAAAAATTGTTGAAATGGAACTTGTATACAGTTGAACAAGGAAGAATGATGAACAATAAAAATTGTAGGCTCCCACTGAAAAAAAAAACCTTATGTTGACTTTGAAATGACCTGTAGACGTACTCAACCCAAACGTCAATAATACATTTTTCTTTCCCTCATAACGTCAGTTAAAGTTTGCTAAAAACATTTTTTTCACAAATGCTTCGATTGAGAGACATTCCTAACTACCACCTGATATTGTTCACACTATATACTTATGTATGTATATAACAGCATATAAACAGAATTTCAATCAACAACAGTGAAAAATAGATGAACAATGTAGCTTCAGACGAAACGCAATAGAGAATGAATGAACTGCTGATTCATTGCGAAGTACAGGATCGTTTTTATATGAGTGAAATGTACAGTACCAAGTCACATGCTGTTACGGCGCCACTGCCAGTATTCGAGGTTTCAGGAACAGACACGAAGCTTGCGTGGAAGTTTCCTCATCGCACTTCAGTTGCTTACTGGCAGTGCGTTATCTACTGCAGGGCCCCTCCTACAGGCAGGCGGTCAGCCGGCCTTGAGATGCCAGTTAACACAGCACACTGGAGGGGACGTCTGCGCAACACACAGTACCATTTATAAATTAACTCACGAAAACACGTAAAACCGGTGATGAAGCTGACAAGTGCTGTGTTCAGTTAGTTCTATGCAAGTCCTCCCAGCGGTTAACGCTCTGGCCTCGCATTCGGAAGGACGCCGGTTCGAATGCCCGTCCGGGAACCCAGATTTGGGTTTTCGATGGATTCCCCAAATCACTCCTTGTGAATGCCGGGATGCTTCCTTCAAAAGGGCATAGCCAAATTCCTTTTCCTCGACGTCGATGCGGCGTAAACCCTTAAGTAATAAAAAAAAGTCCTTGTATTTAATAACTAAAACAATTTATTATTGTACACAGTGTTAATAAGCCTTGCGATTTGACTCTGTTGGCGATACCAAATGAACCATCGTTCGCCAACTGAAGAAAGTGATATTGTGATCTGCAGTTAATTTTATCACAGCTCTGAGAGTGATTGATAGATTTTCGGGGTATGCCGCGTTATTTCATAATCTGACCTTTCAGCTGCCATTCCACAGCCTTCATCAGAGATACTGTTTTTGTTGACGTAGCAACGAGCGCCAAGCATCGCAGAGTAAAAGGCCGCTGTATTCGTAAATGTTGTTGGTATTCTTTAAAATTTCTGCTGCTTCTTCACACGCAGAGGCCACCAATGGTCTTCTTTCCACAGCAGCCTCGTATCTTCAAATTTTATTTCATTATGGTATTAATGGCATTGCGAACTACAGCCGATTTGTCATTGTTGTTATGTTTATGATATGTCCCTTAAATCTTTTCGCCACAGTGTGGCCTGTCTCGCCGATGTAAACACTGCCACAGCTGTGGGGGATTTCATAAACACCTGTAAGCTGGTGTGGGTGTAATCTGTCTTTTACCATGGTTAATTATTGGCCAAGTTTGCTATGAGCCTCATGCATCGTAACTCCACCCGCTTTAACAGTTTCCCAATCCGGCCAGTGATACCCTGTATGTATGGGAAACAGGCGAATTTTCTTGGCGCATTGGTATCGTGGGTTAAGTTGACATCACCACGAGATTTTTTATTTCCTAAAACCCTGTCTTCGCACTTAAGTTTAGTGGTATTAGTACGCCCCTCATCGTTGCTCTGTGATGGTACGACATATATCTATTAGTGTGGGTTGCCTCGTGGTACACAGTATGACCCAAGCGTCCATCGCCACGCTTATGGACCAGGACATCGAGAAATGGCAGTTGTCCATTTTCTTCCATTTCCATAGTCAATTGGATTCTTGGCTGGACACTATTCAGGTGGTGTAAGAAATCCTGCAAATTCTCCTTTCCGTGAGGCCAGATGACAAACGTGTCATCAATGTACAGGATCCAATTTGTAGGTTTTAGGCGTGCGTTATTAGGAACCTCTGTTTCGAATTCTTTCATAAACAGGTTGGCCGCTACAGGAGAATGTGGTGAGCATATGGCCGCACCTTCAGCTGGAGCGTAAAGCTGACCACCCTACTGAAAAACAGTTGACTTAAGGGAAAACTCTGTCACGACAACCCACTAAGCAGCTGTGGCGGTGTTTACATCGGCTAGACAGGCCACACTATGGCGGAGAGACTTAAGGAATATATCAGCCATTATAAACATAACAAGTGATAAATCTGCTGTAGTTGGCGATGCCATTAACACCGGGCACGAAATAAAATTTGAAGACACGAGGCTGCTGTGAAGAGATCAGTGGTGGCCTCGTCGTGTGAGCAGAAATTTTAAGGAATACCAACAACATCAACGAAGATGGAGGTCTTTTACTCTGCGATGTTTGGCGCTCGTAGCTACGCCAACATAAACAGTATCTCTGACGAAGGCTGTAGGACCGCAGCCGAAAGCTCAGATTATTGAATAAACAACCCGGCATACCCCGAAAATCTGTTAATCATGACCAAAGACGGCCGCGGAAGCGTTAGAAATCACTCTAGGTGAGTGTTTTCTGTTACGCGAAATATTATTAATATTAAAGATGCGTGAAACCAGTTTCGTCACTGTCGACTAAGTGCCGCAAGCAAGACAAGTGTAATAAATTACAGGGCTCTGCACACAACAGGTACAATCTTCTCATGATAGCGTTTATGCTGAGTCATCGAGTAACACCAAACAACATGTCACAAGAATGATTGGTTACTACCCGTACTATAAGCTGGAGAAACAAGACTTCCTAAAGGAAAAGAAAAACCTATAAAATTTCATCCTATGTGTGCTTAAATATGTTTTGGAAGTGGTGAGCAATATTTTCTATTCTGATCTATGCTGTAAATGCTAACTGAACGATAAAACATTCAGATGTAACATGATTATAGTTGAATTTCGAAAACTGATGGGCAGGTGAATAAAGAGGAAAAGTGAATATGTTAGTTAGGTGGCTACCTAGTATTCAAGATCATTTCATTATAAAGGATGCAATTGTCACTAAACCATTTACTTAATATCTCTGCTTGTTTCAGATCCTCAGTAATTTCTTCTTTATCCCTATCCATAACAGCCTGAGCACCTTCTCTTTTTACCATGATATAGAATATTCTAGATCATTTAGTGGTGCACGAACAGCTATAATATTTTTCATAAATTTTTCCCTGGCTTTCCTCTTTGCTGCTGTTAATTATTTATTAAATAGTGTTCCCCACCTCCATTCGGGTATATAACTATATTGTGTTTCCTTATGTAGCTTTAAAACCTTCTCATCTGTCTATTATAGTATGTTTATTGTTTTCTTAATTTTTTGTTTTGTAATAAACATATTTTCCTCCTTTTTATATCTTTGAAATTTTCCCCCTACCTTTTCACTTTACTAATACCCTCCGTGTTGCTTTACTTGAAATATCACTTTTCTTCTGAAACATGTGACTTTTTGTAATTATACCCATAACAATATTCAATTTTATCTACTTATTTAATAAACACTCATTCATCTAATTAGAAAAATTTTATGATCACTTATTGTTTCTGTAATTTGAGAACTCTCAAATCGCAATGGAGCTTTATTAGGAAGATCTCTAACTTGATTTGTCCCTTTATGCTCTGCTTCATCGCTTGCCTAAACCTCCGGTTGATAAGATTTTTTAAAATCTTTCGTTTCTTGTGCTATTAATTTTTTTTTGTTTTGCTTTCCGCTTCTCACCCATTTAATTTAAGACCTTTCCAATAATTTCCAATTGCATCTCATTTCCTACTTTCTTACCTTATATTTTCAGAAAGAATGATCCTGATCAAGTTTAAAGGCTGTTTAAGTGAGAACAGTGCACAGTGTATCTTCCGATGTGGAACGAAGTAGAGATAAAATAGCAAAAACGAAAGATTATCTTATCGTATCTCGGCTTACATCGATATGATCTCAGTTCAACATATCAAAAAACGTATACCGCATTCATCACATGAATAAAAGTGGTTTTCAGTCTCATTTTTTTCTTTTTTTGTAATGCGAGTACAACAAAGTAATACAATTATTTCAATCTTATGTGTCAGTTCCCAATAAGCTTAGTTTCAGAAAATCCGCAAAATTAATTTTGACTATTGTAGAAATGATGTTTCTTAGGTCCTCTACCTATTTTTAAATTTCGTGTTTAAGCCAAATTGTTAAATCATGACTCGGTAAAAATATGTTCTAATTTTCAGTCAGTGACAAGTAATAATAAATTGAGGCCACATAATTGATAACCAAAGTACAGAATTCGCTGATTTTTGCGTCAGTATTCAATAGGAGCAGCATTAGGTGTCAGAGGAAGAATCCAGGTATACTGTATTGACTCTGATAACAGTACAATAATACATTCAGAGAAAGAAAACTGGTGATTTGCAGTTTACATCACCAGTATTACGTGAGTTTAGAAAAATGTGAAGGTATTGCAGTTTTAAACAAAGAACATCCATAGAAAAGAGAGATAAATTACTACCGACAAAAATAAAGTCGGCATAAGGGCGGAAATAAACCTAAAATTAATGAATGTTTTGCAGTTAATATATCAAACCAAAAATATTATCATCAAGGAGTACAGTAATAAATGACCAGACCAAAAGAAAAAATTCGATATATGCTAAGAAATAGTTATCGGCAAAAGAAATATGACGGTGTAGGAACAAACTGGTTGTAGCAGACTGGAGGTGACAAACTGAAACATGAAACTTGGAAAAAGCAAAATGTAGAAATGAAAGTAATACTAAGTGAAAACGTAAGAAGGTTTTTAAGAGAGTTTTTAAGATCTAGTTCTAAGTCCAGGATTTTTTCGTGCAAGTGATATTACGAACAGGTTAGAATTTCTCAGAATTCCTGGTGAAGGAGGAATTTAAAAGCTCAATTGAATTGTTATTAAATAACGCTAATAAGACTTTTTGTATAAATAATTTAACCCAGAAGTTACAACATTATATCATTTATAAACACATAGGAGTTATTTGCTAAAGCTCAGTTTGGTTTAGTTCTAAGAGAAATGTATTGGTGCGATTCTAAATTGGAAAAAAAATAGAAACAGAAGGGAAAAAATAGAAACATTTCGAATGTGATTTATCCAAGGAGTTCATAACATTAATTCTGTAATTAAAGTAAAAAAAAAATCTTTCATAGAAAAAATTAGGAAACGTTTAAATAAATAAGAGAATGACATGTGGTAAAATTAAAGTAAGTGCGGAAGAGACAGCTGCGAAATGTTGTAACTGGTACTTGGGAATGGGGATAGTGACACTGGTCAAGAAGAACTGCACAATAATTCTAAGCAATTGATTAAAATAGCGTATCATATACATTGAATTGTATAAGCCGAGTTAAAATGTGAGACATGTTTAGGCAATAATATATATGTTGATTATTAACACAGTATGAATGATCCATTTCATAGCAATATTACATCCTTTATAATCCATACTAACTGAACTAAGTACTATTCTGTATCTATATAACTAATTTGTTAAAATGCAATTATTATATTAGATTGCGTAATCTAAAACGCTATAACTGATTGTCAATACAAATGTTTCATCATATTGGCTGAAACTAAATGCAACGTGAATCGTTACTCTATATACAAAACACATACACAAACACACTAACAGTTCACACACAGGCAAATTACATTACCTTTTAGCTGCATTGTTTGCTTTCGAGGTCTCTGCACTGTACTCGTTTTATAGAATTTCAGATAACGTTGTTTACAAACCATGTGACCCTTGCTCTTCGGAGATAACATCGGAAAAGGTGGGATTTGTGCAGTGAATTGTCACTGAATAACAGCTTTCCTGTTACGCTGTTCACTACACTCTTTAAAATTATTTTATTAGTCAATGAAGGTAAGTCTGTAATTGTAGATTGTTTTTTCTTTAAGTGTTATTCAATAGTTTTTCCTTTTTTTCCTTGTGACATTATGTCTCGTCTACGTCTTCGTCACTAGAGACAGGAAAGGACTGCGGACAAGGAACGGGAAGGAATTAGGCCTTATCCTTTGAAGGAAACACACCAACATTTGCTTGGAGTGATTTTGGGAAACCATGGAAAATCGAATCTTGAAATTCGGCAGTTTAAAGTACTTTCATTGAGTTTTCAAATATAACACATCTTAATAGGTACATCAGCCTATCTAAATACCTTATGATAACGTCGTACCGTCGTTCAGTTAACCAACGCCTCATTCTCATATTCTATTGTGGTGTACCGGACGTATTTTTCGTAATCGTCTTAAGGTACTGTAACTTAGCAGTGTTTTAACGTATGAAAAATTCGTTGTTAATGTATAAATTAATGTTAGATATATTAGAAGAAAGTGGAACTCATTTTCGCCGCCATTGCTTTTAAAGGTTTTATTCCCATTATTACAGTTCTATTCTGAGGCAGTTTTCAGGTTCCTTTTCAAACGGAAAGTTAAAACCGTTCGTTTCTTCCATATTGTACAGAGAGAGTATCTGATACAAATGATAATAATATATCATAATCTCGTATTTATTATTGGTATTTATACGCCTTCTATATTTGATGGTGAAACCTTGTGCAACAATTTATACTTAACTTTGAATATAGGCTATATTGCAAAAGAATGGCATTAGCAGCAATAAAACCAAGACGCACTGTCTACCTTTCATGTGAGTCATTTAACATGCTGTATAAAATCGTGCCGCAATGTCACTTTTTCTAGTGAAACCTCTTTTCCATCTGTGAGCAAAAACCCATTTCGTTTCAGCGACATGTGATTCTATCATAGCGTCATCTATCGTATCTCGTATGTATGTATGGGATGTTGTATATTTACACACTACAGATGACTATAGGAAAGCAACATCACAGCCGCTGCGAAGTATACCACATGCTAGAGCAACATGTAGGAACTGACGGGATACCGTTTAATTAAATATCATAACTGAAAACTAGTATTGCTTGGTTATTTCTTTCGGAAACTGTTTGTGATCCTAATGTTAGTCCTTTAACAAAGAAATGTGCAAATATCATGGGTATTGCTATGAAAAATTGCGCCTATGATTCAACTCTCTCTATAGAAAGAGTAGTTGCGGAGGGGGGATAACAAAAAAAAAAAAAAGATCTCTGATATTATAATATTGTTATAATCATATAAAGATTCTCATTCATTTTACTACCTGTGCTTTATACGTCTCTCTCTTACATTGAAACAGAAAAATAATTATTAATCTCAGCGACACTCAAAGATGATCATTCACTTTGAATGTTCCGATGTTGCAGTGGTTAGGTGATCCAACCACACAAGGTGGCGACCAATACGTGGAGGTCGTTTATGATTTATACGTGAGTAACTGTCCTTCTCTTCTACACTCTCTGGGCAATATGTTTATCAGGCAGCGCATCTTCTAAGATCGTAGCATTTCTGCGTTAAGAGGTTTGTTTTTACACACCGCTGAATTTTTTTAAAAATTATTTACAACCTCAAGATTCCAAAGATCAATGTGGTAAATGCCAGAACTGATAAATTCGCTACTGAATCATAACTACGTCGAGTGATTCAGTAGTTGTTTCATACTGCTTTTGATATTCCACAATTTTGAATGGCACCCTATAGTTGTTTATGACAATTAATAGAAAGAAGACAACACATTTTTAAAAGAAAAAACTCCAGTTTGTACTTTCAGAACCAACCTATGAAACAGAGGATTCCCTTTCTGCAGGGCTTTTACAGCTCGACGAATCTCTGATAACTGGGAACCAGTGACCGCGAAAAACATCTGGTCATAGTCTTTTCATGAAATCATTTCGGGAAACCATGGAAAACCGAAATCAGGATGGTCTTACCAGTAGTAGGTCCATGTTTATCGCACTAGAATTTTAACCTCCATAAATTTAAATTAATCATCTTGATCGGAAATTGTGCTATGATCTGAAAGATACAATACTTGTAACAGTGACAAAGGCAGAGTGGCTTTTCCGATTAGAAAGTGTAGTTTTTTTTTGAAATAATAAATAATGATGACGATTTTTTTCTAGTATAAACCTTTTATTTGTATAAACTATCTTTTACATCAGATTTCCAAATAATAATAACAAGCTAAAGATATACTTTAAAGTTAAATAGCCAGCAGTAACAGTCACATTGAAGCTCCACTCTTTCACAGTACTCGTATACTGTTTCCTTGTTAGCGATGATTGTGCCGTTCCACTGGAAACGACATCACGACGGGTTCTCTGATCCCAGCTTGAACATACTACTTGCCTACACTTCTTGGCGTGACTCTAAGTCGGACTCCGCCTACAGGCATGGCGACGAAAGATAATGGCGTCAGCTGGGGAGGCACAGTGGTCTCGGAGCTCACCTCCAGCTTGAAGCGAGACAGAAGAGCCACCAGACCCACCTTGGTCTGCAGCAGCCCAAACCGCATGCCTGCAGGGACAAGTGAATGCAATCAGAGGAATTCGGGATCACCGTCCTCTGCACAACCTGCAGGTTCTTATTTTTAGCCCTTTACCATAGGTCTAGAAAGAAATATCAGAGATGACGGCTAACCATTTTCCCCTATTGTAACAGTACAAAGCAACATGAAATGGGACTTGCACATAACTTCCGTTGTAGGCAAAGCTAATTCCAAACTACGATTCAAAGGACGTATTTTGAGAAGTTGTAATTATCATGCAAAGGAAATAGCGTACAAAACACTAGTGCGTCCGCATTTGGAATACTGTTGTGGAATTTGGGATCCGTATCGCAAGGGATTGATTGACACATTAGAGAAAGTACAGAGAAGAGCCGCTCGATTCGTGACTGCTAGTTACAGTCCTTATGTAAGTGCCACAGAGCTGATACGTGGGTTGGGCTGGGATTGTTTGGCGGACAGACGTCATCGTTTTAATTAGTTGGAGAATATGCGAAAATCTTTAATTTACGAGTGCAATGAAATACGTCTTCCGCCAACCTATTTAGGTCGCAATGACAGGAGGGATAAGATTCGTGATATAAGATGCCGTACTGATTCATTTATGTATTCCTTCTTTCCTCGTTCTGTTCGGGATTGGAATGCGCAGATTTAGGATTGGTGCTTAGCACCCTCTGCCACCCACAGTATTTGTGATTTGTAGAGTATAGATGTAGATGTAGATTCTTATTTTTCGTTTCTTAAGAAGATAATGCACAAATTATTAAATGATCCTAGATTTCTTACATTTTATACACTGGTACCAAGTAAACGTTACCGATGTACCACCTTTGGACTATTATGACTGGGAATACACAAAGAAACTGAGTTTCTAACGTCCAGAGTAAAATTATCTTGTATAATAAAGTTTGCATGCTTTCGCTGTGAGAAGAGTTGCCATCAACAGGGGATCCCTTCCGAAAAGATTGGATATTTTTCGTCATCGTTTTTTGGACGTTTTGGTCAATATTCATCTTATTATGAAACGACCACAGAAGATATTAACACATTTCGACTAGAGGAAACTCTGAACCTAATCTAAGAAGTAACATGCTTGGCAATTTTCTATGCTGAATCAGAAATGTACCAAGATCTGTGTATGTTCATCATCATAGGTAATATCCATCGGTCATCTCTGTCATCTTTATCTTATGGTTTAAAACCTGCAACTATTAACTACAGATTGATTAATCGTTGAGAGTACATTTAAATACGTTTGCAATGAAATTATGGCATCGTAAAAACTCGTTAATCGTTGTTGATTCAGGTGCGTATAAGTGATGGTGCCAAGAAATTTTGCCGTAGACTGG
Organism: Vandiemenella viatica; assembly: GCA_031002005.1. Classification (NCBI taxonomy): domain Eukaryota; kingdom Metazoa; phylum Arthropoda; class Insecta; order Orthoptera; family Morabidae; genus Vandiemenella; species Vandiemenella viatica. The sequence continues at coordinate 154,034,438 of JARYHS010012519.1, read as the reverse complement.
AATAAAAGCCTACGATCTGTCTCAGAATTCAGAAAATTTATCGAAAATCGATGTTCTACATTTTCGAGCCATTCGGTATTTCAGTGTGAGAAATAAAATTTTCTAATTTCGTTATTCTAACCTGTTTTTAGTTTTGCATTTCAGCCATTTAATTCTAATTATCTGTGGTAATCCACAATTTTGTGCTTTGCTCTGGAACTCTGTTCATTCCAATCCCGAATGGCACGTGGGATAAAAGAGTTCGTACAAGCATCAATGTGGAACCTTAATTCTCTGATCGTATCTGCCCTGTTAGTGAAATGCAGATGGGTTGTTGGACGAAGTATTTCATCGGACTCTTAAACAAAAGTGGGAGTACACATGTTTGCCTACAAGTTCAAACGAAACTTACAATGTCTGTCTGTTACAGAAACCAATCCGAATCTATGAGTCTGACGCTAGATTCAATGTTTGCTGTAGTGACATCACATCGTACTGATTTAAGGAAGAAAAACTGTGGATGAAAGGTAACGTTCGGTCCTGACATTCGGAAGGACTTGGATTCAATTCCCCATCTAGATTTCTGATTTCCCTAAAGCATTCCAAAAGAATGCGGGATGGATCCTTCAGAAGTTGATGAAAGAGATACTTAACGTTCCTTGCACCCACCTTCTCCAAGTCGTAGTGGCATGGAGGCCGCAAAAAAAAAGTAATAATAATAATAATAATAATAATAATAATAATATAATTTATTTCATAACCCGAATGTTGGTTGGATCCTGCCGTAGGAGGGCATTAAGTCGGCGTGTCAGATGTAGGGGTAGCCAGTGCGTTTCCTTTTAGAAATATAGGTTTTGTGGAATCACGGGGCGTCACGGACAAAAGTAATCCCTAAAAATTAATTTCCGTGTCGGGATTCAAACCCAAGACGTTGAAGAAAGAAGCCAAACGCCTTGTCCATTGGGTTACCAGCGTATTTTGAGAAGTTTTAATGATCGTACAAAGGAGATAGCGTACAAAACACTAGTGCGTACGCATTTGGAATACTGTTGTGCAATTTGGGATCCGTATCGCAAGGGATTGATTGACACGTTAGAGAAAGTACAGAGGAGAGCCGCTCGATTCGTGACAGCTAGTTACAGTCCTTATGTAAGTGCCACAGAGCTGATACGTCGATTGGGCTGGGATTGTTTCGCGGACAGACGTCATCGTTTTCGTTTGAATTTGTTTGGAGAATATGCCAAAATCTTTAATTTACGAGTGCAACGAAATACTTCTTCCGCCAACCTATTTAGGTCGCAATGACAGGAGGGATAAGATTCGTGATATAAGATGCCGTACTGATACATTTATGTATTCTTTCTTTCCTCGTTCTGTTCGGGATTGGAATGCACTGAATTAGGATTGGTGCTTAGCACCCTCTGCCACTCACAGTAATTGTGAATTGGAGAGTATAGATGTAGATGTAGAATTAATTAACTGATCTAATACACAGTCGTGTTTTCAAAGAGCTATAAACTTGTTTGTGCTACTCACCTATGCAGTTCCTGGGTCCGTCTCCGAAGGGCAGGTACGCGCCCTTGTTAATGTTGGCCTTGTTTGTGTCGCTGAACCTTTCTGGGTCGAAGCGGTCCGGATCAGGAAAGTACTGCGGGTCTCTATGCAGGGCGCTTACGGGAATTGTGACCTGCGTGTTGGGCTCCAGAAAAACCCCAGTGCCTGGAATCTTGTAAGGTGTTTCACAATGTCGCTGCAGTGAAGCAAGGGGAGGGTACATGCGAAGAGTCTCTGTAAAGAAGTAAAAAGCTATTAGAAATCTACGTACAGTGTTGGAATCGAGTTTCACTTTGGTCAAATTCGATACTGCATGTTTACATAGGCGATCATAGTCGATGAGAAGAAAAAAAAGAAGGTTTGATGGAAGATGCAATACTTTCCAGTGAATGGCAGTTTTTAAAAACATATGAGAATGCGAAAGTAAGGAATTGAAAATTTTGTTTTAATTTAGTTCAGCCTTGTATAAACCTGGTGACCCTATTTTGTTCTTGAAACTGCAGCAGGGCCCGCATTAGGGGGGGGCAAACCGGGCATTTGCCCGGGGCGCTAAAATTTAGGGGCACCATTTCGGCTGTAAGTGTGAGAAAAATATTAATAATATTAATGTGTTAAATACCTAATTAATAAAAAAATCCACATACCGATTTTTTCGATCGTTAAAAACTTACAGTTATTAGCTATTTGGGTGGGCCCCTAGAGACTTCGAAGAGACGGGGTGCGGACCTCAAAGGGGCGCGCCGTTGCCTCGCCGCCTCTGTGTGAATTCCGCCATAGGAGCAACTTCAAAATGCACGGCGTCCGAGCCATGTCTCTGCCCGAAGTCCGCGCCACGTCTCTTCTGTGTGAATTGGGCCTTAGCACGCGAGTAGAACGCTGTTTCGACTTTTGTTGTCTCAACTGGCTTATGATTGCTAATTATAAAAGTGGTTTCATTACACAACAGCATTAGTCTTACTATTACGTTATTAGTGATAAGTGGAAGTTCATAAAATTTACTTCAGGATTTCATAATTTCTAAAAGTAAGTACATCTATGATTAAACTGTTATTTAGTTGGATATACGACAAAAGCGCACAACGACAAAAGCACAAAACAGAAGCGCGGTAGGTGGGGGCTGTTACACCTGCCCTCGGCTACCTGCACTGATTCCGACGTTATACTGCCCTCGAGTTACTAGGCGCGGTGAAAAGGAGTGTTTTTTCGCAATTGCAGCTAGGCTCTAATACATGGAATCGATAGTGCTTGGGGGGAGATGCTGAGTATTTATTTTATTGAATTGATGAATCAAATCAATATGGATGTTAGTTATTGGAAATCGAAGTGGAATAATTTGCATAATAATTTCTTCTCGTAACCCGAGCCTCACAGATTTGTTGTACAAATTAGATACAGGCATTGTAAGTGCTATGGTTGGGTTAAATTACATACGCTAGCTTTGATCGCTTGTGAAAATACTGTAGTTTAGTGGGTGTGGGACAGTACTTACCATCATTAATAAAAAAATAATATTACCAGCTGCTGATTACCGATTAGTTACTTCACATACCATTAGTATATTCAATTTCGAATGTTAACTGCTAATATATAATAAACCATGATGCTTATTATATATACGAATACGGTTTACAGATACTCTAATTGCTGCATTTGTAAACCGTTTCAACAAAAAGAAATTCATTAACTATTTCAGTGAATAACTTTGTCAGTTGGTTTAATAAGTGCATTGCGCGATAATCACTCCACAACATCATTTTTTGTTTTTTATGTTTTTGGTTTGTGAACTTGGAACGTATTCCGTTTAAGCCCATAGAAATTGCCATTCTGTATACACGGTTTCTGTATTTGCAGCAAATTTACGGATAGTATCCTCCGCGAATAAGCTTTGACTGTGTAGTAACACTAGACTTTCTTCATGTTCACAGGGTATGGAAAATATTTTGTGTTGTGCATAAATATTTTTTTATATCAACTGAGAATAATTTATCTTGGTTATGGTTTTAGCTTATTTAGAACAAGGATAAATATTTACTTTTTATATTATTTTATAGTGTACATTGTTTGAGTTACGTGCGTGCCTCTTCCAAAATATCTGACGGTCAAAGAAAACTATCTGGTTACTAGCACAAAAAAAAAAAAAAAAAAAAAAAAAAAAAAAAAAAAAAAATTGGGAAAGGAAGCGGAAAGGCAGAATCAATCTGGCGCGTTAAAAAATATACTTATCAGGTCGGGATAGAAAAGAAGTACAGAATCGTCAGACAAATGAACGAAGTTTCTAAACCAACTGGAACTGACACCAACGTGAGACTCACAGAAGGCGTTCTAAAACTTTGTGGCCAAGAATTTTACGAGACACCGTAAGAAGCTTTTTAGTAAGGCAAGGTCCACGTGACCTATTGCTTAATTACTAATTTCCTTCCAATGACACAGATCGACATTTTAGCTCAAAATATTATGCACGAATTTTAAGCAACTGAGAGCAAATATTGTGAGATTAGCTACTATCTTTCACAAAACTGCGTTTACTGCTTCTGTTGCAAAATTTTCGGCTGTTTAGTTAGTTCTCTCTCAAAGGAGGGTTTTAAAAATTGGAAGCACCTCGACGAAACTTTAAAAGAGCATGAAATTTCGAAAAATCATATTCAGGCAAAAAAGATTAAATTGTTGTAAAATTGAAGATGCTGCCACTCAAAGAGTTATTAATGCCGAAATAAATCATTGGAACGAGGTGCTTCTAAGAATCGTTACAATTACCAAAATACTTGGTAAAAGTTGACTGGTTTTTCAAGGTACAAGCGACAAGTTGTTTGAGCATAAAAATAGTTGAGTTATTGTCTGAATACGATCCCATTATGGAAGAACACATACGTTGAGTGCTCTAAAAAGTAGAGACTAAAGTTTAATATCGTGGGAAAAATATACAAACCGGGATAGTAGATCTGTTGCATCAAAGTGTAAAGTCTCATGTTATCTTTATATATATAAAAATCTCGTGTCACGATGTTCGTCCGGGATGAACTCCGAAACTACATAACCAATTTAGATGAAATTTGGCTTAATGTGTGTAATTTAGTCCAACTTAAAAGATAGGATAGTTTTTATCTGGATTATAGACCTCAATATTTATTATTTCCGAAATAAATGTTCATTAAATGTTTGTCACAGGACAATGGTTTGTAATTATTTGTAAGCCACCAAAGCTAAGCGGTCTGCTGGCTCAGTGGTTAGGGCGTCTGACTGGAGATGGAAAGGTCCCCGGTTCGAGTCCCTGTCTCGGCGAGGATTTTTATAGACACTTAACCAGGCATTAACCCCCGGCGCAGTATGCTGTATGATGTGAAATACGCCAGGATGGTACTGTGGTTCGGATTCGACGTTAAAATGTAGGTCCCCTGTACCAGGCAGGATGGGTGGGCTAGGTAAAGGCGGCTACGACGGGGGCAGAATGCCCAGCCTGTAGAAACCATGTCACCAGGTCATTACGACCACACGAAATTATTATTATAGTTCCATAAGTTTTTTTTTTTTTTTTTTTTTTTTTTTTTTTTTTTTTTTTTTTTTTTTTTTTTAGCCTTAGGCTAATTTAGCCAGTTACATGGAGTAATGGTGCTCTTGTATTTATATTATGCCTTTAGTTTTCGCCACATACATGTAGATTAAGCTAATCGCTTTCTTGTTGGGCGCGGCGAGAGTTATGATCACATCTGCGATGTTTTCTATGTGAAGAGCGTCTTTTAATAAGGTTCTTCTAAATTCTCGGTGGCGCCTACATCTTAGAAGGAAGTGGTAGATGTCCTCCACTTCGCCACAGGATTCGCAGTTCGGAGAATCCGAGACCTTGATTAGAAATTTTTTATCATTTAACCAAGTGTGCCCCGTTCTTAATCTACTAATCAGCGTGATTGCCTTTCTATGCAGATCCACTTCCTGGAACCATGGTTTCATCGTAACTTTACTGGCGATGGCGCTTTCCCATGCGTTGAGAGCTCTTGCTGAGACGATCGTTCTGAAATCGGTATAAGGCACTGGTATGTTCTCAGTATCGGGAACCTGGAGATGTCGTCGAGCTATTTTGTCCGCTAGCTCGTTCCCTGTCACTCCCACGTGACCCGGGATCCATTGTAGGCACACTTCTATGCCTCTGTGTATGGCTTTCCAAAGTTCTCTGCCAACTTCATATGTCAGGTAGTTTCTGCACTGGCCTTTAGGAATGCCTATGATAGCCTGTAAGGCACTTTGGGAATCCGAACATATCACTGCTTTTGTCTGTACTGACCGTTGTATATATTGTATGGCCCTCAGGATTGCGTACATTTCGGATGAGAAGATTGAGAATTCTGCCGGCAATCTACAAGCTTCATAAACGCCACAGTCTGCATCGACCCAAGCAGCCGCGCTGGTGGATTGCATTACCCTTGATCCATCGGTAAATACTTTCCGCCATTCCTTCCATCGTGTGTTCAAGGTTTCTAATGCCCATTGCTTCAATTCTAACTGAAGGGTGTTTTTTTTGTCTACCGAGCCCTTGATCAAGGACAGGTGGATTCGCGACGAGATCTCCGCCCTTTGCCACGTATCTTCTTCGCTGAACATCTCGTTGATCTCCTGTCTGTGTATATTCCACAGGGCCGTTGTCTGAAAATACTGTATCAGGCTGGGTTTTTTCTGTTGTTGACGTGATTTGGCTGAACTTTCATGGGCAAGGAGCTGCACCTTCCTCTGTAGGGGATGTGACATCATGGACCACACCTTTAGCCAGAAGTTCAACCCCAATTTACTTCTTCTTGTACTCAACGGTGGAATGGCTAATTCTGCCTCCATCACGGCGATGGGGGTGGATTTCACAAAGCCTCCGATTACTCGCAGAGCTGCTGATTGAATGCAGTCCAATTTTGTTAGAAGAGACTTGGCGGCAGTTTGATACAGGAACCCCCCGTATTCCATTCGGCTCCTCAGTAGAGAGCAGAATACATGCCGGAGTAGTCGAGGGTCCGCACCCCAGGTCGGGGCGGCGAGGGCTTTGAAACAGTTCAGGCGTTGCATACATGATTGCTGCAGTTCCATGATATGCTTTCTCCATGTTAATTTTGAATCTAACCAAATTCCCAGGAATTTGATCTCTTTAACTAACTCCAGTGTGTGTCCATTTAGTGTAATTGCACAGTCTTTTCCTTGTAGCTGTCTTTGCGTAAACACACAAATTTTGCTTTTTTCGATTGATATTTCTAGCCCTTTGTCCAGCAATCTCTTTTGTATCAGCTTCAATTGCTCCTCTAGTATTCTGCGGGCCGTTTCTATGTCCGGGTGAGATATATATACAACAAAATCATCCGCATATTGGAGAAAGGATACTAGGCCCTTTAGGATGTTACATAGGTCTGCCATGTAGATATTGAATAGTAAGGGGCTCATTGGATCGCCCTGCGGTAAACCTTGGAAGACTAGCCGACTGATTCTGTCTCCCTCCGCTGTAAACACTGAATTCACTCTTCGGGCGAGGTATCGGCCACACCATGAGCATAACTTGCTAGGTATGCCCATCTTTTTCATAATGCCCACAAGTATATCTATCTGCACATTGTTATAAGCATCCTTAATATCCAGGAAAGCAGCCACTAAATAGTTTCTTCTTGTGAATGACAGCTGAATATCTGTCACCAGCGTGCTGATATTGTCTAAGGTGCTGAAGCGTTTTCGAAAGCCCATAGTTCTCGTATCAAGTAACCTATGATGCTCCAGGTGCCACTCGATCCTGTTTTTGATCATTGCACTCATCAGTTTTGTCGGTCACGGCAGGAGAGAAATGGGGCGATATGACGAGATGATGTTCTTCTTCCTGTGGGGTTTACACACGGGAATAACGATTACCTCCCGCCACTGGTCAGGAATATAGAAGAGGTCAATCATAGTATTGTAGAGATTCAGCATGGCTTCCTTCGCTTTAAGAGGAAGTTTGTCGATCATTGTGTAGGTAATGGGGTCCATCCCCGGAGCAGTATCTTTCTTCCGTAGGGCGTGTAATAGTTCTGATAGGTGAAAACAGGGTTCCGTCGATCCTGTTGGGACGTCGTCTACTTCCCTACTCTTGTGATATTCCTCCTGTTTTGGTACATATGGAGGAGTGAACGAGGCTAGGAACTCCTCTGCTGCTTGTCTGTCTGACGATATCCAACTGGTAGCCGGCCTCTCACCCTTAAACCACTTCAGTTTCCGCCAAGTCTCTTGGGTCGTCACACCATATTTTAAATTGGAGCAAAAACTCTTCCAGCCTTCTCGTTTGGCCTTTCTAATGGCATCTCGTGCTTCAGCCGTTCTTTTCTTGAGTTCTACCAAATTCTCCTGAGTGGCGGCGCGCAAATATGTTCTGGTAGCCAAGCGCCGCCTGGCGACAGCTCGTGAGCAGTCACTGTTCCACCAAGGTTTTCTAGTGAGCTCTCTTCTAGTGTGAGTTTTAACCTCTGGTATAGCCTCTTCTGCAGCAGCCTCCACTATTCTTTGAAATTCGTTGTACCGACATTGGATATCGTCGGTTGCACCTTCCCACTGCTCCAACAGCGTGCTGATCTTTCCTTCGTAGCGAGCCCAGTTAGCCCTGTTACACAACCACCGTCTGCTTGAGTGCCGGCGGACCGATGGGAGATTCCAATCTAATGATAATTTGAGGACGCAGTGATCACTTCCGATAGTCTCTGGTAGCAGATCCCATTTCGCTCTATGCATTAGGTTCATCGATATGAGAGTAATATCTGGAGAAGAATTTCTCTGACTAGGAGCACCAAGTCTAGTTCCGTGTTTGTTGTTAAGAACGGCAAATGAAGAGGCTGATATGGCATGGGCGAGCTCGATTCCCTGCGTGTCTACATAACTATCTTGCCATAACGAATGGTGAGCGTTGAAGTCGCCTCCAACCACACTATTTGCCGGCAGCTGATGGAATACAGCCGACCAATCTTCTTCCTTTAGGTTGACTTGAGGTGGTTTATATATGACGGTGGCCGCTTTGATAGGTCCATCGTACGAGAGATCGACAGAGAGCATTTCTACATTGGCAATTGGCGCCGCTAATCTGCGCACGGAGCAATTAATGTGGCTTCTCACCAAGATGGCAACTCCCCCGTGCCCATCATCTCTGTCTTTCCGAAACACACTAAAATTCTTGATGTTTATGTTCGACGAGCTGCGCAGCCATGTTTCCGATATAAGGACTAGGTCGGCCTTATGTTCTGTTATGGTTCTTTGAAATTCGTCCCATTTTGGTAATAGGCTACGTGCGTTCCACTGTAACACTGTCAATTTAGTCCTTCTAGCCATTTTTAATTAACAGGTTTGCAGCCTCCGGTGTGGTTCCACTTGGCCCCATTTCTTTAATTTCTTGAAGCACTTGTCGACACGCTTCGTCCTGAATTTTCTTCACTGTGGTGGCTGCCAGCTTGCCTTTCATCTGTTGTGCCAGCAGTTTGACCACTATTTTGACTATTATATTAACCATGTCTTCTCCTGCCTCTCTACTAGTTTGTTCTTTGCTGGTTACTTCTTCGGTTTGGGTGGCTATAGATTACTTGGGAGTACTGACGGTACTTTGGCAGTGCTCCCTGATTTGCTTCATTCCCTGTGGCATCGTCACCGCGCTGTACCTTTTACTCTGTATAGGTGGGAATTCTGCTGCCTTGTATTGGTAACTTTGTTGTATACTCCTCTTGTTTTCCGTCGCCATTTTTGCTTTGTCCTCTTCTTGTCGCTTCCGTTCGGGGCATTTCCTATCGTTCGCTTTGTGGTCACCTCCACAGTTTACGCATTTTTGGACCTCATTTGAGCAGCTGGATATGTTGTGTTCTTCACCACACTTCATACATCTTTCTTTTCCTTTACAGAATTTGGCCGTATGACCAAATCTATAGCATTTGAAGCACTGCGTTACTGGAAATATGTAGGGAGCCACCTTGAATCTCAGGTAGAAGATCTCGATTTCCTCTGGCAGGAATTGGCTATCAAAAGTTATGAGCACAGTTTGCAGGGGAACTGTTTCCACCTTTCCGTCATTGAATACTTTCTTGGTAAATCGCCGTACATCGATAATCGGTGCCGACGAAACAGCGTTAATCCTTAATTCTTCTTCTGCTAGGTCCGTAGGCACAAACTTGATTATCCCTTTCCGTTCTACTCGGTTAGCCGGTATATAAGCCTGCAGACCCAAGGATTGAAGAAACATCTTGTTTTCAACGAAGCCATTAGCAGTGTTGGCATTCAAAAATTCCATAGACATTCTGTTTTTTCCCAAGTTGATTGAGTCGTTTCAGCCCAGTGACCTTGTTATAAAAAATTTTCCCCAGCTGAATTGGGTGTAGAGAAGCACTGTCTGATGCGTTCTCGATTATAACCATATATGGACCCTCTGCATGGTCATTATAAAGCCTCTTCCGCATTGCCGTCGCGGGGGGATTCCGCTTGACTGCTTCTTCTCTTACTTGGCTTGCCTGACTAGTTGTCAGATGGTTACATAAGGTGTTCAACTGATGGCTTCCATCTCCTGACGCTCTACTGGGATTTGTTTGAGGTGGGGTCGCTAGGCTGCACGCTACCTCCTTACCTCTGCTAGGAATCGACTCAGTGATCATCGGTTCTTCAATTTTCTCTTTCGTGACGTTTCTCCTGTCTGCAGCTTTACGTTTCTTCCTCAGATTGTACTTTTCTTCTTCGTCGGTGTCGTTTAGGTTTGCCTCCTTTGTCTTCCTCGCTGTCTCCATCATCTCTTGGTCACTCTGTTACACGGTATACGCCTCTTCTTTTCTCGGGTCGATTCCATCACTTGCTTCCGCCATTTCCTCTCGCCCTCCGGCAGAAGGGTCCGACGAGATGAGCTCAGCCAAGGATGTATTAACACAGTTAGGTTGTCTTCTCTAGATGAAAAATACTATAACTGTCCGCTGATTCACCAAAAGTTCTGTGAATATAACACGACCGCAGTTAGCACTGTTGATAGTCGCCGGGAGATGAGTCCGCTTCGCTGCCACTAACACTCGCGCAGGTAAACACGTCTCACTTCCTCACTCTATCGCACCGCTTACTTCCTTACTCGTCGGTTGCAAGCAGCAAACTGCATAAGTTTCTAACAGATGGCGATGTTTTAACTTATCGAACCATCCAGTAGATGGCGTTGTATTTCAATTTATTTATGCTGTGTATTGTGTTATAATTATACTGTATTGTTGTTCATCGTTTGTGTGTCTTTATACCTAACGACAAAATAATTACACACATGAATATAACATTGAAGCAAACGTTACGATAAATTCGAATCGTGTAAGCATTTCTCGCTAGCTTATCATTTTTCTTCTTCTTTTTGTTATGGTCAGCTAGAACCACGTGTCAATTTCAATTTCTTTCCTGTTGTTTTTTCTTTCTTCCTCCCCAGTACTCCTTCATTATTGCACTCCTCTCTACCTTTGAATCCTGCCATATTCAAAGTCTGCTATAGAAAAAATTTTCTTTCCATACAGTTCACTGGTATTATTTCGTTTCAAATCTTTCTAAACCTCTTGAAAGCCTGGTGTCATCCATGCGATAAATGTATCAAAAAAATATCATTCTTCTTTTTCTGTTATTTTTTCAATGTTATTTTATATTTCCTCATTAGTTCTTAACTTCCATTTTACTGTATTTTTCAATGGACCCAAAAATTTCGGTTTCACCACTGTATTATAGTGTCTTATTTTAAGGCTTTCAGAAAGGCACTTTTTGTTGTAATTCAAATATTTTTCAGTGAAATGTCGCCAAAGAATCTAACCTCGACAATGCATGTAGCAGAGAGGCAAGACGCACGACGAGAGAGCTCATCAATCGCGGCAAGTAAGGAAGTTCAAAGAATCAGGACAGCTGAGCGTCGTATGCAAGAATCTCAAGAACAGCGTGATGAACGTCTGTGACAGAATATATCGAGAACAAGAGTGGCACGAGAACAGCACATAGCTACATTTAGAGAAAGAGAACGAGAAAGACAGCAAATCAGCCGTGCTTTAAGACGTGTATCATTTGTTCGTCTTGCGTTCCAATATGCACCAGCCATTGATTACTCTGCACATTCTAAAATTGCAATCGGTGCAATGAACAAAATATGCCAGTATTATCAGGCTTTGAAATTCCGCAATGAAACAGCAGGCATGTGTTGTGCATCAGGAAAAGATGTATTATTACCACTACCCAATCCGCCAGAACATTTACAATCCTTCCTGCTGGCGAATCAAACGATTCGAAATTGTTTCTGCGCAAGACACGCAAATTCAATTCTTGCTTCCAGATGACGTCTTTTGGGGCAACAAAAATTTGCGATCTTACATCTGATGGACGTCATTTTGAAACTAAATTCAAAATACAAGGCCAGGTGTACCATAAGATTGGGTCGTTGATACCGATGCCAAACGATGACCCAAAGTTTCTCCAAATCTATTGGAAATTGTGAGGAACGCTTGAAAACTAGGTGCCAGTATAATTTCATCGAACAAGCAGAAGAGAGAGCAATTGTGGTATTGTTGGAAAATTGTTTGGAAAATAATAATCAACTTATTCAATTGTGTCGCCGCAATTAAAAATGACAACTATCAAATTGTCATCAAAGCTGACAAATTACCATCAGGAGAACACGCTGGCAGATTCAACGCGCCAACCGTAGATGAAGTTGCAGTTTTTATGGTTGGTGACTCAGTTGATTAAAGTCACACGTCAAGATAGAACTGTTAGTATAATTTCGGATCTACACCATTCGTATGACGAACTCCAGTATCCACTGATATTCTGGCAAGGGCAGAATGAAGATCACAACAACATCAAACAGCGTGATCCAGTTGCTGGTAAATTTAATATTCAACTATTTAATTCGTTATTTTATTAGTACAGTAGACCCGCAGTATTCCGAACAGGGGCCGGATTATATTGGGCCCACTATATTGATTTCTTATTCTTTTTTTACTATTTAATTTATTATTTTTTCTGGTAATAAAACAAATAAAAAAGTTACTTCAATGAAGTACTACGCCCCCCGATTGATGATTACACGTAATTAGGATAACTATATCCTTCGATATCGTCAACTGTGCCTTCAATACGTCGTGGATATGTACGCCAAGGTTGAAAACAAGCATTTGCGATTTATTCGATACAACCAGGCTAAATTACGATTGGAGGAATACATCCTCTTACGAGATACTGTTATCGGCAATATTTATGAAAATTTAAACGCCAATGATATCGGTAATGCATTTATTTTACATTCAAGCTACATCGGCAGTTCACGGAACATGCAGGAATATATACAAGATGCGATTACTTAAGTACGTCATTATGGTCGTCCAGATTTGTTTATTACATTTACATGTAATCCAAATTGGGAGGAAATACAAACTTTGCTATCACCAGGCCATCAATCAATGCATCGTCATGATGTCACGCCACGTGTGTTCAAACAAAAATTAAAATAATTGATTGATTTAATCGTAAAACATTCAGTTTTCGGTAACAAACGTTGCTATTTGTATTTGATTGAGTGGCAAAAGCGAGGTTTGCCTCATTCTCACATTTTGATTTGGCTTGAAGTTAAAATCCATCCAGAAGAAATTGATCAAATAATTTCAGCCGAAATTCTGGACCCATTAATTCATCAAGAATTGTTTGATATTGTTACCAGTCACTCGATCCACGGACCGTGCGGTGCTTTTAACATGACATCGCCATGCATGGAAGGTGGTAAATGTAAGAAGCGTTTTCCAAAGGAATATACGAATGATACTATTACGGATATCGATGGTTATCCGTTGTATCGCCGCAGAAACGCTGAGAATGGTGGCCAAACATATACAATGCGAATGTCAAATTCTAGAAACCAAGTTGAAATTGACAAGCAGTGGGTGGTACCATACTCACCATTGCTTTCAAAAACGTATAAGGCTCATATTAATGTAGAGTTTTGCAATTCTGTAAAATCCATTAAGTACGTTTGCAAATATGTTCATAAAGGCAGTGATTTGGCCGTATTTGAAGTTCAAAATGTAAATAAAAATGACGAAATAACACGATACCAAATAGGTAGATACATCAGCAGCAACGAAGCTATCTGGCATATTTTTAGTTTTCGCATCCATGAAAGAGACCCTTCCATCCAGCATCTTGCAATACATTTTGAAAACGGTCAACGTGTATATTTCACCGAAGAAAATATTTTCCAAAGAATACTTGAGCCACCAAAAACGACAAACCACAAACTGAATTTTTCACATTGTGTCAAAAATCTGATGTGTTCCGCCAATTCGCAAAAACATTATTATATACTGATGTTCCAAGCTGTTTTTCATGGAACCAATTAGGTAAAAAATGGTAGCCACGTAAACAAGGAGAACCACATCCTTCGATCGCAGGCATATTCAAAGCCAAGACATAAGGACGACTTTACACAGTGCATCCAAAACAACGTGAATGTTTCTTTCAGCGTTTGTTATTGGTGAATGTTCCCGGACCAGCTTCTTTCGAATGTTTACGAACAGTTAATGGTCGAGTGTTCAATACATTTCGAGTGTTCAATACATGTCGAGATGCATGTCGCGAGTTGCAGCTGCTGGTAGACGACAATTATTGGGACCTGACACTTGCTGATGCAGCGTTAACAGCCACGCCGAATAGTATTCGTCAAACTGTTTACAATTATTTTGACATGTTATCCAACACAATCTTCGAGTTTGTGGGAAAAATATAAAAACAGTATGACTGAAGATATAACTGAAATTTCAGTTTATATAAATAAATAAAAAATAATTTATTTATTTATTTTATAAATATCAATTTTTATATTATTTCAATTAAGTAATTTGTAATGAAATGTAAATTAATTTTTTTTATGATCGTTTGTCCTTGATTTCAACTCTCCGTAACTCTTTACCAATTACATTTGAATTTCCAAATCGACTACAATGTTTTTGTCTTTATTATTGAATATTAATTTGACTACTTGAGGGAGTTTAGAATAACATTAATCCAACGTACTATAATTAGTAAGTCACAGCAACGCGTGACCGGGTCAGCTAGTTAATTAAATAAAAATTTCAAATATTTTTCCATAATTTTAAACTTTACTCCTGATTTTAGTAAGATACAGAAATTACTCTTGTAATCAGATATGTTTCAACCAATAAATTTAATCCTGATGTTGAAATTAAAATTAATGAACGCTTTTAAGGCTTCTTAGCAGTCGAAAGATCCACAGGAAAACAAATGTCTGACATTATAGTTGGAGAACTTAAAGACTTGTGTTTAAATTTGCAGGATATCAGAGGACAGGGACTGACAACGGGTCCAATATCATGGGCAATAAAGCAGGAGTGCAATCTAGAATTAAACAATATAATTCGCGAGCATTTAATGTTCCGTGCCATTCTCTCAATCTTGTTATTAATGGCAAAAGCATCCTTGAAAGCCGCTAATTTCTTCAACATGGTCAAAAAAATTATTTTATAGCATTTAAAAATGTAAAAAATATGGTTAATTCGTAGCTATGTATAGATATTTCCTAATTAATTTCTCTATTTTGTGCCGCTAGATCAAAATTCAATAGGTTTATTATGAATATATGATTTTATTAAAATTTAAAATTAAATATTTTATTCCAATAAAAATTAATTATTTTTTTAAAAATATATAATTCTACATAATTTTAAGGGGCAACAATTTGTCTGTTTGTCCGGGGCGGCAAAACCGCTAGAGCGGGCCCTGACTGCAGGCATCTCAATCTACTGTTAAAAAAGAATTGATATATATCTGGAAATTTCAACATCTTATACACCTGGAGTGGGAAGTGTTAATATCAGTTTCTGTATTATGTCAACAGATAAAACTCACCAGACACTACCTGGTCCAGATAGCTCATTTCCTGGATTCCATCGTACGTCATTTTTCCTCCGTATCTGCTCAGAACATTGTCTATTTCCCGCCGCACTTTCTCCTGGATGTCCGGGTGAACCGCCAGCTCATGCAGGCAGAAGCTCATCGTCGTGGAAGATGTCTCGAAGCCGGCGGCGAAGAAGCCGTAGCACTGTGCAGTCATCAGCTCGTCGGTGAACTCTGCAAACATAGTGAGAACTATCACTCTCACCACATGAGGAGCGGTCTGGTGACTAATTGGTTAAGGTGTCTAACTCGAGATCGAAAGATCCTCGCTTCAAATCCCTGTCTCAGAGGGGTTTTCAGAGGTTCCTTCTCCCCTTGCACAGCTTGTTGTGTAAAGTGAAGAACGCCAGAACGCTTCCGTGGCTCCGATAGCACGTCAAACTGTCGGTCCCCTGTACCCGGTAGGAATACCGGGTGAGGTTAAGGGGGAACTGCACCACTTTTGGAACTTGCCAGAAACTGGTACTAACCTGTTGAAATTTACATCAGTCGCTTCGTCAACATGTCCTCTTCACGTTTTGCGATCATCCATTCCGCAAAAGTCGCTATAAAATTAATTAAAAATGCCGAAATATGAAAGGCTGAGCAACTGCTAAATGCTTTCAGCACTGCTAAAATAACATAAAATTTATCGGCACAGGGATCATTTCAACGTAAACAGTTTAGTTTTGTCTTAGAAATCGTGGTTAGCTTGAAATACGGCCTGGACCAAGTGATAAAAAATTACGAAATTTTGGCTATGCGGCAACCAACACGCGAAGGCGTATTTGTTTACAATGGAAGCATTCGGTTATCTCTGGTTGCTCGTTGCTATGTAAGATGGCGGTCATCACCGTATTACAACTCGGATAAATATTAAGTGTTTGTCAATTTTGTGCGACTTTTTACAATGGCGTAGAGCTGAAAAGGCATGAAAACATTACATCAAAGGATTAAATCAACATTTTAAGAGACTGTCACTGATTTTTTCAACGTTGGCGGCATGTAACGGCTGTTCGTCATGTCATATTTCGACATTTTTAATTAAACTCCTGGCGACTTTTCCGCAATGTAAGATCGTAAAACGTGAAGAGGACATGTTGACGTAGCGACTGATGTAAATTTCAACAGGTTAGTACCAGTTTCTGGCAGGTTCCGAAAGTGGTGCAGTTCCCTAAGGGGGAACCCGGTTAAGGCGGCTATGACATGGGCGGAATGCGCAACAAATAGAAACTCTTTTACCAGGTCATTACAATCACACACAATTATTATTATTATGTCAGGCGAGAACGAGAATTTCTTGTTCTATATCTGTCAGGCACTGCTTTTAGGCTTCGTTAATAGAACAAAAGGGAATTATTTCACGTTGTGTGGTGAAATTATATGCTATTAGGACAGATACACCGAACCAGTTGGGTGAGTGGAGGACGCAGGTTCGAATTCCCGTCGGATTTCCATAGTTTGCAGAAATCGCTTTAACTGAATGTCTGGATGGTGTCGTCAAAAGGCAAATTACTACCCATTACCTTTCCCCCTTGTCCCTATTCCGGCTCTAAAAACCTCCACATCAACGATCCATAAAAGTAAAAATAATGATACCGTTACGTCAGTAACGCACTCTTTTTGTTGGTTCCTCTTCATTAACGTTTCCTGCCAATTCTAAGTTTTTTTTTGATTTTTGTTTTTTGTTTTGTTAACAGAAAGGACACTTTTGCATATAGTTTCACTTGTGGCGTCCATTAATTACGTGAGGTTTATATATTTGGGGGGGGGGGGAATCCGGACCCCCGCCCTCCCACCCTGCGTTGAGATTTGGTGATATCTGGTTTTTTTTTTTTTTTTTTTTTTTATTATATATCTACTGTTCTTTAAAGAATTACGAGAACTCTATATCTACAAATTTTATATTTTATCACATCAGTCCTGGAGCTGGAAATGTCAAAAATCCAATGGAAAAACAGAGGGTTGATAATTAATGGAAGAAGTCTCAACGACTTAAGATTCGCTGATGATATAGTTTTACTCTCAAACAATCTGGAAGAGCTCAAAGAACTGATAAATGAACTAGAGGCAGCTTGCAGCGAAGTTAGCCTTAAAATAAATGTGTGCTAAGTCCCACTGCTAATTTTTATATTAACCAGCAGTAAGTAGATATCCCGCTCCTTGCAACATATGGCCCTACTGTTGGTTTTGGCGGTAGCGATATCACTAGCGTGTTATTACTACTAGTCAACAAACCACTTTAAAAGTTATACATTTTAGCGCAACGGGTATTATCGTCAAATAATTCAATTACTACACTCATTCATTTGCCAAACTTTATTTTATACTTCATACATTTGCTACTACAATACATTGCCAACACCTTCCTATCCATACATTCTTTCTTAGCCCTCTCTCGCCATCTTTACCACTTTACTCCCACTCAACCAACAACAACAGTAGTACCAACTACTACAAACTAAATTATTAAACAAACTTAAAATTACCCACATGTCTAAACAAACTACTTATGCTGTGAAGTCTGTTTAACCTATTATATTTACAATTATTTTTATGACAATGATTTTGTGAGTGGGATCTCACATATGCCCCCACTTTATAACAAACAAGCACATTTTAACAAAATTGGTTGGCTTGTTATAAAGTCCAACCTTTTTCACAAATCATTGTCTTTATATACATTTTCCACAATTTTGTTCTGTTTTACTAATGGATCCATAACTATTATCACTCACTGTCCCTCTTAGTCTGTATTTTTATCAGTCAGTGTTACACAATATCACCAGATATCACAAGAACACATCATGGTCACTTATCTCCTCTGACCTTGTACAGTTTCAAGTCGGTTATGTTTCTTAACCCAAATTTTCTACCAGATTTAGGATACACTAACCAGTACGTGCTCCTATGTGGCTTCCCTTCTATCTTAAATGGTCCGTGGTAAACATCAAAGAACTTCTTAATCTCTGCGTTTAATTCGCATGACCTCTCTTGAGTCTTCACCAGTACCAAATCTCCCAAATTAAATTCGACAGGTTTATATCTTTGGTTGTGCCTGTTTCTCATTTCTTCTGATCTTTTCTTCATTCTTCCCTTTTGTCTGCTCAATGTCAGGCCCCCACAACGTACGGTTTTATTTTTTTCCTTTTCCTCCAATCTATTAGTGCTTCCTTCTTTAAAAACTCTTCTTGCAATAAGTCTTTTTCAAGTTCTTCCTGTGACCACTTCAACAATTCTACCTTACTTCCATCTTTTAGGCACAACTGTTGTAAATCTAATTCTCTGCTACTACATTGGCTATCGTCTTCCGTGTTCCATCTGCTATTTTTTCCTACTAGATCTCTTTCTTCTTCCGTTTGACCAGACAAATTATTCACCACATTGGATTCACTGTTTCCCACAACTAAGCTCATATCATGACCACATTCTTATGAAACTCGAACATTTGCCCCCTCTAGTATTATACTTTCTTCTTCATCATTAACGGCGTATTTCCTCACCAGAAAAAATCTCACTTCTTCTGCTTCATCATTGTTTAATATTCCATTTTCTTCGTCTACTTCACTATTTTCTTCCTCTTCGCTACCAGAATTTTTTTCGCTGAATAATTTCTCACTTCTTTCTTCTTCGTTGTCATTTGTACTATCACTATCCACTGATGTAGTTTCATACAGATCTTCATCCACCCTTTCTGATATAAGCTCATTTGGTAACATTTCATCCCCTGCAGTACTTTTCCTTGTATTCTCCTCACAGTTCTTTTAATTATCATGATTTCCCACGTCGATTCTAGCCAATTCTTGTACCTCTTCTTCGTGCCAATTATATTCACACATCCTTGTAATGTTCTGCTGCTCCTCCTCATTTAAAAACTTGAAACATTCCCACCATTTTAGCGGCTCCTCCTCATCAAAAACTTGGACATCTTCTTCTTCTACTGTTCTCTCATGATTATGTGTTCCGTTTTTGTAGTTCACATTTTGCACATCACATTCAGTTGTTTTCTCCCGTATGCTTTCAGTTCTACATTGATTATTATTGTCGTCATCCAGTTTGGTCATGTTCTCTTGATCCTTCGGTCCTGTTTTGACTTCTTCCGCTACTGTTCGGACCGCCCCAGTTGCGACACTGAGTTTCCCATCATTCGCCCAGGATCATGATACCTTACTTCCTCCCTTCTTACTGCCTGGCCATTACTGTGATGCGACCAATGGTTGTCATGGCTCCTGTCTTCATATTCTCTTCTCCTATTATCACCCGAATTCCTGTTGAACTGATCTCCTCGGTTATATCTTGCGACGGCACTTGGTTTGACTTGTTATAATTTCTGAAATCATTCCTCCTATCCTCCCTCGGTCCATGTTCATTTGTACTGCTCCAACGATCTAATCTTTCAACTGCTTCGAGAAATTCTTCTACACTATTCCATTGATTTATTATAAGCTTCTCTTGAACAGGTCTGGGCAACTTTTGTAATAATACTTCTATCTTTTCATCATCATCTATTTCTTGGTCCAGATAACGTAATTCGTTCATAACTGTATTTCACAAAAGTATTTCATACTACCATCACGCCGACTATAATATCTACAATTCCAAAAATCCCTTCTCACTCTTCTTTGCTTCCGCTGTGACCAATACTTGCTCAAAAATAATCTCAAAAATTCTTCATAGTTGTTACACTCTTCGGCACTCTCGCAACTCCATGCAAAAGCATCCCCTCGTAACATGTTCTTAATATATCTTATTTTGTCAACCTCAGACCACTCGTAAGGTAAGCCATTCTTATAAGCTCTAACAAATTCTACAGGATGAACCTCTCCTTCGGGTTCAAATTTTACTTCCGGTAACTTGAAATGATTCGTAATGATGTTACCGCTTCCCATAGTAGTCACACCTCGCCGTTCTGCCTCCTTGACTCTTTGAGTTAATTGTAATATCTCTTCTCTCACATCTTCTTTAACTACGTCGACCTGATTAGCTACTTCCGCCACCTTGCATGTCACTCCTTTTGCCTCCTTGTCCATAACCATTAGTCTCTCTCCTAATCGAGAAATCCTTTTGGAGTTGGTTTCCGCCTTCTCTTTCAATTCTTCAATCCCTTTAGCACATTCCCTCTGGTTTTCATAGATTATTTTATTTTCTTCCCGCATGGCCAATTGCTCTTCTTGTATTATATTACTACTTTTCTTCACTTCCTCCTCAACTTTGTGTTTAACTAAACATTCTACATTATTTTTAGTAGTCTCCACATGCTTTTCCACATAATCATACGCCATCGTTATTTCCTTTTCCATTCTTGAGTCGACATCCTCTTTTAATATTTGCCTCATATTTTCGATCTTCCTGTCACACCTGTCTTCTGATTGCCGAATACACTCATCCATTTTCAACAACATATCCTGCTTTACCATTCGCACCTCGTCCTTAATTTGTTCTGCTGTTCGTTTTGATTCTTCCCTCATAGACTCCATTAAAGAAATTAACATTGATATTTCGCCACCTTTCTGTATCTGGGCATCCATTATTTCATAACATCCCTCTTTTTCTCGGATATTAACTTGATTGACTAGTACTGGTGTAGACGTAACATTTGTCATGAAATACTCTGACTCAATATCACCGATATTACTACTTCTAATAACTGCACTAATATCACCGCTGGTCATTGGTTCAAATCCGCTTCCCCCCACGCGGTCAGAGATATCAACACTACTAACTTCTGCTAAACTATGTAGGCTAATTCCATTTCCCTCCCTTACAGTCGAGTGTTCACCGAAACCAGAGTCTTCATTGTTCACATTAGCATTATCATTATTATCCCCCTCTTTACTATTTAATCCAGCATCGCGGTTGACTAATTTTTCACTAATTGTCGCCATGTTAATTACAAATTTACATAAAACACAGTACCGCAGGATAAGTCTGCTATAAAATTATTCCGCCAAATTACAGGACAATATTACACATACAAAATCACTTCACAATTACACAACGCCGTTTTACAACGAAGCTAGACTTTCAAACAGGTACAGAAACCCATTTCAGAATTACTTACGGTGCCAAAAGAATAGCTGCACTTCTGTAAAAATAAATTTTGTAACACAAAATATGTACAACATGTTATAACATCGAAAGTTACAATAGCCGGCATACATGCATATACATACGCTGCTTTATATTTGTTTACTTAATTAAAAAAAAATCTTCCCCCCTGTATTTAATGACTTTCTTTATTACCTTAACTAAGACTTTCACAGCACGTAAATTTAGCTTAAACAGTTTTTTACGGACCAAAATTATTCTTACGACAATTTTACAGATTTTAAACTTTCAATTCTTACAAGCAGTTCTCCGTTACTTTATGCTTGTTTTCAAACAGTTCTGCTTAATTCAACCGTTCATTTGCTGATATTTACACCACTTCTTTTTTCAATCAAGCAACAAAATTGTTCCTCAAAAGCTACAACGTTAATTTTTGTTAGTCTTTTCTGTAATTACTGCTACTTTGATTACGCTGAAATTCCTCCAAGAAAATTAAATTGTCTTTTGTACTTCCCACATCTGCGCCGTTATTTCTTCTTTCTTGAAAATACCTGCTACCAGTCGTCGATGTTTTCCTCGTGTCGTCTGCTTCCGAAGAAATTATTCCAGCTCGTAAGCAATGCGATACATTGCCTAATCCTGGCTTAAGGGTCTCCAATTTGCTAAGTCCGTCTGCTAATTTTTATATTAACCAGCAGTAAGTAGATATTCCGCTCCTTGCAACATATGGCCCTACTGTTGGTTTTGGCGGTAGCGATATCACTTAGCGTGTTGTTACTACTAGTCAACAAACCACTTTACAAGTTATACATTTTAGCGCAACGGGTATTATCGTCAAATAATTCAATCATTACACTCATTCATTTGCCAAACTTTATTTTATACTTCATACACTTGCTACTACAATACATTGCCAACACACACCTATCAATCCATTCTTTCTTAGCCCTCTCTCGCCATCTTTACCACTTTACTCCCACTCAACCAACAACAACAGTAGTACCAACTACTACAAACTAAATTATTAAACAAACCCTAAATTACCCACATGTCTAAACAAACTACTTATGCTGTGAAGTCTGTTTAACCTATTTTATTTACAATTATTTTTATAACAATGATTTTGTGAGTGGGATCTCACATGTGTCAAAAAGCAAAATCATGCAAAACAAATGGGCAGAAAAAGACAAAGACAAGGCAGACACGAAACATGCTGGTATTGAGTCCGTAGATCAGTACATCTATCTTGGTCACCTGGTTAACATGAATGGCGACTCGAAGCCTGAGATCTACAGACGCACAATGCTGGGCTGGAGAGCATACGGAATAAATTCCATAGTTTTTTTTTTTTTTTTTTTTTTTTTTTTTTTTTTTTTTTTTTTTTTTTTTTTTTTTTGTCTTTACAAGAAGAAACACGAAAAGGGCCGTGTTCATTCGTTCAATAACCAAAGTGAAAGACATCTTAAAAAGTGTCATGACCCAAAAATAGCAATGACCTGGTCATATTGCTCGCAAAAGAGATGACAGATGGGCTACGCTGTACTGGATTGGATACCAAGGAACCTGAAAAGAGCAAGAGGAAGACCCCTGGATCGCTGGGGTAGAGATATACGTCGAGTTACAGGCGTGACCTGGAGAGGATTGCTCAGGATCGATCAGCCAGGAAGGAACTACAACAAAACTATGTAGAATTAAATTCTAATGTATAGCTCATTTGACTTAAAGAGGCTACATCCTGAATTAAGGATTGATAAAACTGTAATAATATACATTAATATATATATTAATATATAATAAATATATTATTTATATAAATTATATTTTTTAGATGGGTGCCAGTAGAAAATAGAGCAAATTTTTTGTTAAGTTATTGGTCAATTGGTCAACAACTTAATAAAAAAAATTGCTCTATGTTCTACAAGCACCCATTTTCAACTTACACAGGAACAGAACAAAATAAACTTCCACTGCGTTAAGTACTTTCACAGAATCATGAGAGCGAAATTCCTCGTGCTATACCACGAAAAGAATCTTTACTCTTGTTTGGTTAATGACACAGTAGATATATTATTTGGTTCACGAATTAAACGTCACTTGTCATTTTCAAATGAAGTCCTATTTCCACCACAGTTTTTAAATAGCATTTCATGCATTGTTGATACAAGAACTATTTTAATTAGGAAACTATTTTCCCCCTGAGGATTCAATTGATTATTTCTAATAAAATAGCCTTTTAAAGCTGTACCAACAGAAACCTGGCAACATTCTCAAAACTTATGTCATACATCAACATAAAAAAAGTAATTTACTATGAAGTATGTAAAACTGGTTGCTTATGTTTTCTACAATAGTATTTCACAACAACAAAGCGGTCTCAAGACCATTTGAAAAGTCCTCGGAATCAAATCTCTCTCTGTTTTAGACAATCCTATGAACGAACTCGTATTTGTTATGTTATGCGTATCGTAAACGTCACTTCTCAGAATTTATGGTGTAAAATCCAGGATTTCAGTTTAAACCAAGACTGTGATTCATGGTAATGAAGAAGTCCGTGGTACAACTAAACATTATCAATTTATATTCTGAAAATCAAAATTTGAAATTCTTAGAATCCTTCAGCATGTCACATATACCAACTGCATCAGGCACAGCAGCTACTGAAGTAAGCAATAAAAGTTTTGCCAGTACTAGCGTGAAGGTTTAATGTCGGCTGTTTTCCTGTCATAAGACATAAGAAACAATGAACGACGTTGCTATTTAAATTCGTGAATATGTTATATCTTAAATTCCATAAAGCGATACACAGCTTTGTTCAAAAAATATAGAAAATAAACCATCTTATTTGTGAAAAACATTTCTTCCAGCTAACGTTTCTCAAATGTAGAATTTTGAAGGCAAGGGAACCTTGTGGTACAGCTAACCATTTCCCAGTTATAAATTATTGTAAAATTTCGTTCCGTAACTTACTTCGCGAGTTCCACTCATTTTACCGAGCGTGGTGGGTGAGTGATAAAACTCTGGCCTCGCATTCTGGAGGACATAGGCTGGAATCCACGTCCTGTTATCCGGGTTTCGGTTTTTAATTGTTTCCCAAAATGACTACAAAATAATGAAAGGATTATTCGTTCAAAAATACCATGGCCGAATTCCTTTCAATTTGTTCCCCCCCCCCCTCCTCCGATCCTCTCCCATCTCTAATGATACTGTCGTAAACGCTGCGTAAAACCATAATCGAAAAAGCCCACACATTTAATTTTTGAAAGCTTCATTCCATGATATGAGATCAAATTATTCAATGAAGGAAAATTATGCTCAATATTGTTTGCAGTAGACTGTAAGAAAAATTTCATTGGATAAGTGTTTTTGTCCTCCAGCATGGGGCCTCGGTTGTGATCTTCAAATACAGGTAAATGTTTCTCCAGAGGTAATTTCATAAAATAAAATTGATTAGACGATCTCTTACCATATCACATCTCATGCCTCACACGAAATGTGTGATACTTCATGGAATTAAGAGCGCTCCTGCAACAAGACTAAAAATAATGATTGATTTTTCTAGAACTTTAGCTTGAGTTTTAGTGTAGGTTAGCATAGTGTATATTAATCTTATGTTGTTCTTGAAATTTTCAGAACACAATTTATTATTTGTTTTTGATCAAATCTCAATTAGAATTTAATCGTAGAAACGTATTTTGTTTAACTATGATTGATACAGTAAGAAAGTTTTCGAGTGATATCAAGAGCTAGATATTAAAAGAAAGAATGACATTATTTCTTCGTACCTCTTATCACAAAAATTGAAATTTCTAAGTACTTTATTTTTTGTTCTTGAATTTTTAATTGAATTTATGAACTGAGAAGTTCTTTCCACTTCACCTCCTAAAATTGTGTTACTCATGGCTGAATGTCGTTGGTCAAGGTCATCAGTGCAGCTACTACCATATACAATCTCATCGAAACTTTAGTTAAGAAACGTTAATTAATTAATACTGATTGTCCGATCGAATCTTTAGTAAAGTGACGTTACTTTTTAGCGGTTGTAACCGTAAGAAAACCATAGAGAATCCATGGTTTGAAGAAGAAAATTAAACACTATGGCAGAATATGTTTTGATTTAGAGCTCATTTCGTTATGCTTGTTTGCGTTTATTCAGTTTTAAAGCAGAAAGTGGTCACTGTTCTACTCACCTATTGATTCCTCTGTTTCAACTGACTTTTCGCCATCCAGGTGTCCCTTCTCCTTGAGCTGGATCAGCAGCTGCAGGAAGTCGTTCCTGGTGATGCCTTTCTCCTTCCTCTCCTTCACAGTCTCCCTTACCAGGTTCACAAAGAAGTCAGTAACTTCACTCCCACGGAAGTTAAGTCTCAACTTTTTGAGTATTGGGAAAGCTTGCATAATTGAACCGATAACAGCGACACCTGAAGTGGAAGACAAGTAAATAAATTTCAACCTTGCTATTATTGTTTCTTTATTAGCACCTAGGAGTCATTCTAGATTAAGCAATTGAGTCTTGTGGTGAGTGGTAACATTCTGTTCGACTGTTCGGGAGAACACCGTTTCGATTCGATGCATAGCGATTTATGATAAAATTTTCTTAATTTTCAATACCGAGAAAATATTCAGTCTTATATAGAAATTTATGTTTCGATTTTACCGAAATTCTTCCAGTACAGTTGCCTTAGCCAAAACCAATTAAAAAACAGCATCCACCATTTTTTGTTTTGCATACTGTTTTCTGGTAACAATGAATGTGAAGCAACTGGATATTGCGGGTCATTTCCTCAATTCAAAGTTAGTCAATAAAGCCCACTAACACACCAATGACACTGAATTTTTGATAATTATTGTTTTTTCGCCGTGCGCGTTTCACTCCATTATTAGGACATCTTCAGTGGCATCTGTGTGATATTTGTACATTTTTGTCAGTTGCATTTCATTATGGAAACAATATAAAGTGTAGTTAACATTAATTTTTACTTACATGTGATTCTATTTCATGTTCACTTCGTCTAATAGTCACGGTTTGCTTTGTCGTGTAACTTCCCTGGCTCCTCTTCAATGAGAAACATAATAACATAATACTACATTGACCTGATTGCACATTATTACCAATAGGCTTTGTTTTATTAAAAAGATAAAAAACTGCATGTAAAAATACACCGTGTATGTTTTGTTTACGTTTGGGGTTAACCTGAGTTCCTTGATTTTGGGTTTAACTAAGTTAATTGGTTTTTGTTGTCTACTTTGTGTTTTCTTTGATGGTAGGCGAGCATTTGAAATGGTTGGTATTGTTTCTGTATATTTATTTTCTTTTTAATATCGCATACAATAATTGAGTGTTCAATTAGTGTATTCATTTATTACACGTTAACCTTCTATTAGCGATTCCTAGATGCAACATTTTTCTGGAAATGCTAATGCCTATTATTTTCTATCGTTTATTTTGAGTATTTGGATGTATGTAGGTTCGTGGTTGTGTTCTACAAGGTGTTCTACAAATGTGGAAAGTTGGTGTGTTTCGACTGTCTTAAGTGTTCTTTGTACCTTGTTTCGAATTGTCTGACCGATGTGTTGTGCTTAGCAGTTTTGATAAGTGAGTCTGTATTTGCTTGACTTCCGGTATTTGTTATTGTGTGTACTGCTTCTTATGTTTTTACCCATGGAATTATTGGTTCTAAACGCTATGTTGAATCCTTGTTTATTGAGAATATATGTTAATTTGTGTTTATTTTTTATATAAGTGATAACATGTCAGTTTTCTATTATTACTTGTGTACCGAGCGTGGTTGGTGGTGTAACGGATAGCGTTCTGGCCTCGCATTCGGGAGGACGGCGGTTCGAATCCCCGTCCGGGAATCCAGATTTGGGTTTTCCATGGTTTCCCCAAATCACTCCGGGTGAATGCCGGGATGCTTCCTTCAAAAAGGCCATGGCCAAATTCCTTCCCATTCCTTGCCCCCATCCTTTCCCGTCTCTAAAGACCACGTTGTTAAAAAGGGACGTTAAACTGTTAAAAAAAAACCTTGTGTGGGTGGTAGATTTTCTCATATTTAGTTTATATAGGTGTTTATATTTGCTTTTCGCAGTATTGGAATGGCGTTTGTGTTGTCTTTAATACTTGTTTTTTTATTTTTTTTTGTTTATTTGGTGGATTCTGTTTTCTTTATATCCATTTCTGGTGATTATCTGTGTGATTGTGTTGAATTCTGTTTTGTAATTTTCTTTGTTTACTGGTTCTGATCAGTCAGTTGAGCATGTGTCTTATTGCTGCTTCCTTATGGTTTGTGGATGGATTGGTGTTAGCTTATAATCATGCCTGTTGTTGTGGCTTTTCTTTATATTTGGAATTTATTATGTGTTTAGAGAGCAGTTGCGGTAAGTTTAAGGAAGTTTAATTTTCCTAGTATTTCTTTTTCTATTGTGAATTTTATGTTGTGTACAAAATTGATACTGTGTGTAATTGGTTAATTCTGATTTTTTGGCTGAGTAAGAAATTTTATCAAAATCTTTCAAATAATTCAAGAGGCGTTCAGTCGATTTATAAAGTAACAACGAAGAAAACTTTCTTAGCATAAAATAATTAAATGAAAAACTTAGAGTGCTATAATCATGAAAAATACTCAAGTATTTGGTCACAATGGATATTGGGATTTGAGCATTGTCTATGGACTAACAGATTCGATCTGCCATTCTAAGATTTCACCAAACCAAAATTGAACTATTTCAAGAAGCTTACTTTGCTACCCTGCGATCAGCTTAGATCTTAGTTATTCACCACATTCCGTTAGTCACCAATTTCTTGCGGGTTGTTTATCCCAGTCTTGAAATATTAGCTTTTAACGTATTTTATGAGGTAGATGTAATATGCATTTTAAAGTCATATTCATATGCTGTATTCCAATGAACGCTTACAATCATCAAAAAAATATTTTATGGCATATGTAACGAGAAAATCCTTGGGAATTTCTGGTGTTTTGTGAATTTTTTGTTTAAATGTAACAAAATAAATTAATTGATTGATAGTTTGTTAAATGAAATGAGCTTTTGTGTTACACTGAATTCAGTTTATATGTAATTGTGAATTATTCCACCAAACATACCAATTAACTTAAGAAATAATTGTTTTACATTTTGGTAACGATTTATAAGCCATAGATAATTAAAAATGATTAACTGCAAAGCTATAAGTACGTTAAATATTTTACAGGGAGCTATTCACTAATGCAAGTGTTCTTAGTGTTATTTTATGCGTCAAACATTCTGAAGAGTTTGTCTTTTGAATGTAGTAAGATACTGTGGAACTAGGTGCTAGACCATTAAGGCTTATAATTTGGAAAGCCACTAAGTAGGTCACGAATTTCAACTTTCCCATTAAATATGACAATCACTATAATAAATTTTGCCTTTATCTCATGAATGATATTAAACACAGCAATCCAGTTATTAAAAATTATTCGCCTGCGCCAGTACCAACTGTTAAAAATATATTCGGCGTCGGGGAACGAATCAGATAATCTCAACACCACCGATAATCAAAGATATTGCATTTGATCACCTAATACAAGAAACCTCATGAAAGTATGAAATTTAAATTAGATTTTACGCATACGGTTCCATTGTCCAAAAAGGTTAATGGTGTTCTATCTGTCAATTAGGAATATTTCTAAGTCATAAGCTATCCTTTTTCTCATTGAGAGGAACGAGGATGTGTAGCTAGATGAAGTATCCCATGCATTCCATAAGATTAGTTGCTTCTGTGTGAAAGTGATCGTGTTATGGTGAATAATCTGAAAACTGAAGACGCTATGAAATTAAACAAGAGGCTAGAGGCGCATTTCACATTGATGAATAAATTTATGTTTTTAACTCAGTGTTGGAAAAAAACTTTTCGCTCCAACTATTAGATTCTTAAGTCAGATGTTTTATTTGATAGTAGAAGAAATTGTATTCAATCAATAGAGCCATTTATGTGGAATCGAATTGTCGTTTCGCTATAATGCGAGTCCTCCGAAGAATGAATTAGCACATTCGAAAATTACGAAATTGGAATATTGTATTTTAAAATTAATGTTGTGCGAGGATGTTGCGCCAACTAATGGTCTTCTTTTCATTTGAACGAAACTACTAACTGATCCATGTTTTAAATTATCAGAATTCGGTTTTATTCTTTAAACTTTTTTATAATGTTTTTCATCATCAGTTGGCAGCTCCAGAGTTTGAGGTACGAATACAGTATTGCGAAGTTGGTAAATCTGTCCATACAAATAATGAGTTCAATCTTCTTCACCCTAGGGTAACCAAGTTTTAGCAACAGTAGCTCAAATCAACCAGAATGTTCTGTTAAAAATTCTCCGTTAATCCTGAACTAACTAATAAATCATCCTTTTTCCTAAATTACGAGGTTGCATACAGCATTTGTGCCTTAAATTATCACATTACCTAGACTAATTATAAACGCACATTCTTGCAAGGATTTAAAAATGAACTATATTAAACAGATCTATTATTTCAATAATAAATAATCGTCTATGTAAACCTTTTATTTTGTACATGTTTTAGCTCCTTTCGTGGTATCATCAGCGCAAAGTCTGTTGTGAAATGTGGACTTAGTTTTACAATTTTTGATAAATTGTTTAGACCTAATTTTAATCTTGTACAATTAGCATTATATTTTTCTACTCACAATTTACATTGGTTTTAACTAGTTTTTTTTAATTGCATATGTCTGATTTTCTCCCGGAACATTTTCCTTTTGGAGAAATATGTTCAGCTAACGTTACTTTTATTTAGTACCATATGTTTTCTCGTATCTTATTATGTTTGCTGTTGTTTTGAAAGTGTGTCAGTGAATAATTTTTCATAATCTGCTATACAGTACATGTTTGATTTTGTGTAGGCGGATTGAAAGGTAAGTCTGGGTTTAGTATATTTTGGTATTTGTGGTATGTTATGTTTCCACGTCTGTAAGGTTAGCATGTATATATAAGTTCGAGTAAATCTTGATTGGTCTGAATTGTGTGGTTATTTAGAATGGCAAGTAGGATCATCCATGTATTCAATAGGTAATTTTGTATTTGTATAGGTTACTGTGAATAATATCGGTAAGTGTAGTTTGTTGTTTGTGTTGAGTATACTCGTATGAAGACGAATAAAGGGAGATTGTAAAAACAGACGCTGTCCACTTTAGGTTTAATCTTAATAAGCTAAATGATGAGTACCACAAATTTCACGTCAACATCCCACTTGCAAAATTGTAGCGTGGCGTTACTTCGTAGGCGCTGCGGATAGATTTGGGATTTAGCTCACGAATTTGGAAGACAACTTTGTAGTTAGTTATTGTGTGCTAACAACTTTCATACCGTGTTGTTCAAGCATTTAATGATTAAAATTTCTTCTACTCATTGCAGATTGCTAGATTTCAACATATCGTTCTGCCAAATAGGTACAGTACAACTCTCAAAAGCTACATGTAAGTTAATTAGGCTCACCTGGTCTAGGTTGGAACATTTTTCTACCGACAGTCCTGAAGGGTGACTCCGGATCCTGGATGGCGTTGCACTGCAGACCGAACGCACAGGTGCCGATGACATCAGTGGAGAACTTGGTGAGCGCTTCACGCACCTCGATCACCTGTTGCCCCGATGCGACGGTTTCAGTCATGGCGTCCTGAAGTTTGGAAGCGCACTCCGCCAGCAAAGGAAACATGGACTTGATGCGACCTGACGAGAAGGTCGGCGACAGCTTGGCCCTCAGTGGACGCCACCGACGAGACTCGAGGAAGAACAAGTTTGCCATGTTCATTGTCTTGGGCAACAATTCCACCTGAGTACAACGTCAAAACGATATTTATAAAGCTCCAAATAGAATTTGAACTTCCTAAATTATGTACTGGCTCAGTTTGGACATATGAAGAAGCATGAACTAAAATTATTAGAACTAAATTTCCCTTTCAAAGTCACAGAGTCTCTGAACAATATTTCAAATCAGTCAAAAATTCAACTTTCAGTAATGAGTATGAAAAAATTCTAAATAATAATACTTGCAAAACAAGGTGATGTTCTTTTCACTAAGAAACATTTAATTGATATTTTTTATAAAATAAAAACTAGTTGTCACTAATGTTAGTAATCAAATTAATTTCTTCACTTCAACCAACAGAAAATGAAAACTACAGTGCAAGAACCATATATTCGAAGCAAACTATGATTAAAATGTATTCTGTTGCGGTGAACGTAAACGTCCAGTGATTTTTTTGGGACGTTCACTCATAAAAACTCGACGAAAATCTTTGTCATCGTCTCTTGAGATATTTGAACTGAAGAGTCAAGTCAACTTTGACAGTACTGTATTTGCAAAATTTGCGACCGCAGCACTTAGAACATTAATAGAAATAAGCTGCTGAAATCCACGTTTTGTAAACAAATATCTCAAATATAATGAAGAACAGAAACAATTTATGACAAAAATAATTTTTCAAACCATTCTTGAAACAATTAAATCCATAGATTTTTCTTTTTTAGAATGGCTGTCGGTAACTTTAACCTTCATTTGTATTATTTTCACTTCTTATCCAGAAACAATTTCAAGCGTATTCTTCTTCCTCTTCTTTTTTTTTTTTTTTTTGTACTATTAGGGAGCTAGTTTTCCAGTAGGACAACATAAATCAAAATATAGAAATGGTACAACTAAAGTAAACTGGAATCATACATATTTTTTAAAAGGTGTTTTTTGTCAGAAGCCATTATCTCCCTTCATACGATATCCATAAATGAGATAAAATTTTAGATTATGGTATCAGCTTTGGTTACATAATATTTTAACAAAGTAATTTTTCCAAATTCGACTCTTTAAGAGCAGAAATTTTAATATTTCTAAAATGCGTTTCTTTGTGTCACGAGCCATTTATCTCCCCGGATATCAACACGAATTCGTTAAATGAAGTCTCACTTAAAGAATAAGATCTCCGCTTTGGTGAAATTTATTAAAAAAAGGAATTTTTCGGAATTCAATCCTCAAAGCGCAAAAGTAACAATACTTGTTCAACGCGTTTTTGTGTCACGAGCCGTTTATCTCCCTTGATTTATGACCGAAATAGATAAATGAGGTATTATTTTAAAGATTAAGGTATTCGGTTTGGTCACATCATATTCCAAGAAAGGGGTTTTCGGAATTTTGCCCTTAAAGGGCAAAAGTATCATTATTTCATAACATATGTTTTTGTCATTTATCTTCTTTGATATATAACCTAAATCAAGAAATAAGACATTATTTTAGAGAATAAGGTCTCTATAGTGGTCATATCATATTTTAAGAAAGGAAATTTTCGGAATTCGATTCTTAAAGGGTAAAAATTCTATTATCTATTTTTTTTTTGGTCACGAGCCTTTTATTTCCTTTGATATCTAACCAAAATATTGTCTCCTTTCTTGTAACATTATAAATTAAGAAAGAAATTTCTCGAATTTTGACTCTTGAAGGACAAAAGTTATAACTGTGATATTCGCGCATATGAGACAGTTCAGAGCCCTGACGCTAAATAACAGCAGCATATATCTCAGAGATATTAATAAACTGCTTCACTGCCGTTGACAAGGATTGAGTGCGTTATCGATACATTGCAGCACCACATCAGAGATATCAATAAGTAGCTTTTTGGGTATTTTTCTGTTACAGAAACTTTTATGTTTTTCTTTAGTATTTCTATGTAATCATGTTATTCGCGTAATTTTCTTATGAGCTACGATCACGGCAACACATGTTACAGAGTTATGGATATTCTGTGTATAGTTTGTTCAGGTTAGTTATATTCCATTAAGGTTGGCGACAGTGGTCATGATTTACGCGTTTGCAAGTTGTTTCGTAATATGTTATAAGTGCTTTGTTATGCACCTATTGCACTAAACAAAAAAGCAATTGCTAAAAAATGAGGATTTTTTTTATCCTATTACAAATCACCAACTTTACTCTTCATTGCAATCGCGAAATTTTCGCCCGGGTCATTTAGTTCTTATAAAAAACGAAAATGTGAATCTGTTTATTTGCGAATCACGAAGGACTACATAAACACACAGATTTGTTAGCGCAATTAAAATGTCGAGGCGATAAAACTGGTAGAAACCGAATCGGACGGTAAAGCGACGACTGGAAGGCAAGGTGACACCGACTGACACACGATTTCGTGTTATTATTTGCGGATCCTCTTAACTTTGTACGAAACCCACCAGACTGTCAATGATGCGGGATCCCGCACTGCTAGATTGCAGTTCACGGTACGGGTCTCCTGAACCCGTGCTACTCCTCATATGTCTATTGTCTGGGTAGACCCAAATCAGAATTCTTTGGAAGTTCGGTGTTACTGACGAAACAGCCAGATGGCCGTGATCACAATGGTGTGGGGACAAACATTTGGAAAAAAACTCCACCACCGAAAGTCGTTAAGCGTTGGACTCCAGAGAGTTGTAAGAGGCATCGTACAAGGAACGAGCGCAAATTATTATCTCTACTAGTGTAAGCCCGTGACCGTTTTTTTGCGAATCTTCATGGGTGTAGAAAAGTTGGATTTGTTTTTTAACTGCTTTACGTCTCTCAACAGTGAGGTCTTTAGGGACGGGAAAGGATGGGGGCAGGGAATGGGAAGGAATTAGGCCATGGCCTTTTGAAGGAAGCATCCCGGCATTTGCCTGGAGAGATTTGGGAAACCATGGAAAACCCAAATCTGGATGCCCGAACGGGGATTCTAACCACCATCCTCCCGAATTCGAGGCCAGAACGCTATCCGTTACACCACCACGCTCGTTGGAAGAAAAGTTGGAGTTTTTAGGATCAAACATTATGACAGGTTGATCTGGCCTGGCCAAATACTAACTTCACCTGCGTTTCTCCCTTAGGGTAATTAAAATCTCTTGAGCTTGAAGAACTCAGACGTATTAAACACGGACAGGGGTTTTGGTGATATCGTATAATTGTTTCAAAGGTCGTAGACTCGAATTTGCTGAAATACAAACCTGACTTTAATTGGCCCTAAAAGTTCTATCTACAAAATTTGAAGAATTCATGTTCGCTTCGAAAGCCTCACATTGTTTTTTATTTTTTTTTTTTTTTTTTTTTATTGAGGACGGTCATTTATAATGTAATCTTTGTGCATGATGTTTGTAACGGCCGGAGAACTTAATGCAGATTCCAGGTTCTTAAATAGTTCAACAAATATGAAAAATGAGTTGCCAGAATACTCGATTCGTTAACGTATTTGGTCTGATGTCCACATTATATAAACTAATAACTCACGTGCAAAGACCATTAACGAAAGTGGCCACTAAAACACATAAGAACAAATTAACCGTAATGTATAAACTTTGGTGAACTAGCAACATTATCAAAAACTTTAATTAAATTAATTAAACTGAAATTCAGGTAGGCCGGAATGACAATTGGCATTCGTGTTTACAGCAAAGACCATGAGTAATTTAAGATTTTTAAAACATTTTTATGTCACTTTTGTTAGCGTCATGTTAATGAAAAGTAGTTTCACGTTTTTTCAGCTGTAATGATTATCACTTTTTTAAGAATGAAATGCTGCGAATAACAAACTTAATGAATATTTTCTGACAATTAATTTCATAGCAGTTGCTGAGCTATTAAACTGTGCCAGTAACCACTAATTTCAAAAAATATGGTTGCGGTTAATATGAGTGCGAAGGCTGGCACGTGACAGTCACCAACCGTTCTCCAGCCAATAGCTATCGAGATGAGTGAGTGAGTTAGGAAATTATATAGTAGATGGTAGTTATTGTTGCTGGTATCAAGTGCAGAAAACTCTTACGTTGGTTTTCTTACTACCGACTTCTTGGCTATAGTGACGAACATTACCGGGCGTACTTGGCAAAAGGCACCTGCCAATTTCTCAGTCACCAGTAAACCTGAACATGGAAAATAAGTAAAGTAAGTACCGAAGAGACAAAGAAGTCTTATCGCGTTCAAGTGACAGGTGACATTACGCGTTAAAACAATCAACAACATAAATCAAATTGTGTCAACATTTGCCTATTGGCTCACACAGTAAGTATACCAAAAGTAAAGATACCCAAATTGTTTCATTATATCTTTTGCCAGTTCTATCTGGATCTTCGTTTAAACACAAAAAACGGCATTATTAACTGCAATATTAACTGTCAAAGCCATTGTCTCTCATAGAATTCGAATGGTGGAGACATAGCTTCGTGCTCCCTTCCAAGATTTATGTGGTATTATAAGAAACGCTTTAAAACAGAATTAACATCACAAAGCTAAATGAGTAAACAACAGGCTCACCTGGAAGCGGTTTGAAAAGTACGAAAAGTCCTTGATCAGTATACTCTTGACGATCTCCGGATCCCTGATAAGTAGAACCGGTGTAGATTGAGAGAAGAAGCCGACAACCGGGTGCGGTGCTCCCTCCTTGTACAGGCGAATCATCACTTCCGAGGAGGACTTCTTCTGCAGAACCAGATCTCGCACGTTGCCGAAGAACGGCTGTGGTGGCAAATAGGGCAGACCATGCCGACGCCAGTAGTCAAACTGTGACGTCAGACTGCGGTATAGCAACACCACCAGCAACAGCGACAACCCCAACATCGCCTCCATCACCGCCGATCCAACACAAACGCCATCTCCAACGGTCAGTTACTCAGTTCTCTGATCTGAAAAATTTACCAGTCTGTCAACACTGATAGATCTGAAAATTTAAGAATATTTTTCACTTTAATTTCATGAAAATAAACTGATAAGAGACTTTTTTTATGCTGTCATCAGTCTTTCGACTGATTTGATGCAATAATCCATCTCTTCCTATCTTGAGCTATGCTCTTCGTCTATACATATCCCATACAACACACGTCCTCAATTATCTGCTTCATATTTTCTACTCTTTGTCTTCTTCTACAGTTCTTAAGTTCCACTGTTCCCTCTACTATCAAATTAACCAATCCAGCATGTCTCAAAATATGACCTAAATGCTTCAATTTTCTTTCTTTCTGGTATTCATAAAGTCCATGTTTCGCTGTGCTCCACACATAGAGTTTTATAAAGTTCTTTCTAATTCGTAGATCAATGTTCGAAACTAAAAGATTTATCTTTTACATGAAGGCTCTTTTTGTTAGAGCTATTCTGCTTTAAACATCATTCCTGCTTCGGCCATCGGTTGTAATTTTGCTTCTCAATTAACAGAATTCACTTACTTCTCCTATTGCATCCGATCCTATTTTTATATTTAATCTACCAATATTGGTATCATTTCTTTTACATTTCATCACTTTTGTCTTGCTTTGATTTATATTCAGTCCAATATCTTCCTTCAGTATTTTATTCATGCCCTTCAGTAACTTCTCGATATCCTCAGCCCTTTCTGCTAACAAGACAATGTCATCATCAAATCGTAGCATACTGATTTTTGCTCCCTGAACGTTTATGCCACTTGGAAATTTTTCTTTTACTTTGTTTATTGCTTTTTCTACATACAAGTTGAATATTAATGGGGATAGGCTACAACCTTGTCTCACACGCTTTTTAACTGATGCATGTCTCTCATGGTTCTCTACTTTTATTATAGCCTCTTGATTCTTATATAGTTTATAATGTATTCTTCCATACCGATATTTTAGACATGACTTCTTTATAATTTTGAACATCTTGTCCCACCTAACATTTAAAAAAGCTTTTTGTCGCCTTTTATTCAAGTATCCAAACAGTCGCAGGCGTTTAATAAATGCTGCTGTCATTTTAAAAGCTGTAAATTCATATTTGAAACATTCTGCAAGTTTTACGGATCGTTACATTTCGTGTAATCAGTTCAAAGATTTCGTTAAACGTTTTATAAATTCTCCAAAAAATCTAAGGACAAATGAATGAGAAATATCGTATCTAATGTATTTGCAGTGGTGAATTTGAAAATTAATACTGTGAATAAAAAATGTTTTCCGGAGCAACGTAATCTTCTAAACTAAGTATTACGTGAATGCAAAGAATACCACTCCACGTACTGCTGACAGAAATAAATTAATGCGTTTCCTTCTTGATCTCCAATGGAAGAGAGGCAATGAAATAAGTTTAACTGTGATATTGTTTAGTAGATTTAGTCTATATCAAGTACTGTTATCTGTGTTGTCTACGATAAATTTCAGCAATAAAAAATATAACTGAAGAAATTATCGTACCATTATATTTTTTTATTAATTGTGACTAAATTAAGAATAACCATAGGAAATAAAAAATGCAGACGTATCCCAAAATCCAAACTTTTTTTCAACTACAATATTTCTCAACAGTAGCCTTACGAAGCAATGTAACGATTTCTTTTGCAGTCCATCTGAAGTAGCTTTGATGTCTTTTAGCATGTTTTTTAAATTTTTTATTTTGTTTTTATTTATTTTTTAGATAAAGACGATGATCTTGTTAACCAGAGAGGGGTAATTGGTTTTCAACAAGAAGTTCACTGTGGAAAAGTTTCTGTTCTACTACAAAACTACATACAGTTACATGTCTACAAGCAAATATAGTGTTCGTTGAAGACAGTATCAAAATTAATATAATCAAAAATAAAATCCAAACTTTGAAAGGAATGGTCAAAATGAGTACTTAAAGTTTTTCCAGAATTGCATAAACAATGAATGCAAACTGCCAGATACTTGTTGGGCAAGTATGCATTATAATTCCGCAGCTTTCGCTATTATGGTATGCTGATTCTTACACACAAACAAAAAGCGCTACTTTCCAGTCAGTTAGTCAATAAAGCACTTAAAATACTCAAATTAATATCAAACATCTGTTTATAAATATGTGAAGGATTCCTATAAAATAATAGGCAAGTTAATAAACAATTGCAGTTACCTCATACCTTAATATTACATTAGACCCTTTGATAGCAAAAGTATCAATATTATTTCTACAACTTGTTCTTTTTTTTAAAATTATTATTATTACGAGCCATTTAACTTCTACGATACCAAACCGAAATCAATAAACGACATTTCGTTTTAAAGATTAAGGTCTCCAATTAGGTAAAATCATAAATTAAGAAAGAAGTTTTCCGGAAAATCATGCTTAAAGAGATCGCGCGTATGAAACTGTTCAGCCATGTCCCTAGATTGCAGCAGCAGATTTCACAGAGATGTCAATAATCTTTTTTAGTACAGTAAGCAGCTTTTCGGATATTTTTTTCTGTTTGTACAATTCTAATATAAACATTTTATTCGTGAAAAATTTTCACACTGGCTATGATAACAGCATTAGCTGATTAATCACTTAGCAGGAGGTAGTAAATGCTACGGGTCTCGCGCCTCCTAGGGAGGCTCATTTGTTCGTTCTTTTTTTTTTTTTAACTCTACAATTTACCCCCGGAGGGCAAAAATGTAGTGCCTCTTCTTCACATTTGCTACTGGCCCCGCGCTGTCTTAATCCGGCCCTGGATAACAGCAACACATATCACAGATATGTTGATATGCTGTGTGCATTTTGTTCAGGTTGGTTGTGTCGGTTGTATGCTGTTACGATCAGTGACAGTTTGACGTACGTAAAGTGTTTTTTCAATTATTTTCCTAATTGTTTCGTAATATGTTGTAAGTATTTTGATGCGTACCTATTACATTAAACAAATAAATATTTTATACAACTGTGCATTTCTACTTCTCATTATATTACAAGCATTGAACCTCACTATTCATTACAATTTATTCGCGAAATTTTCGCACGGGTCGTCTAGTAATTCTTAATTACTATATTATTATTATTATCATTATTTGCGGATACGCCCATTAGGACTACGCAAAGTACTCAGAAGCATTTGTTCGCTTTCCTTATTGCCCATATTTCCTTCATACGTTTGCTGTGGGCTTCTTTTCTCTCATCTGACCATATTGTTCCTGGTCTCTTCTTAAATCTTTCCTCCCTGTCAACTTGCCACTTGTGAATTTTGGATTTAAATATGTCTCGGTTTTCAATATCTTCTGGAACAATTCCGGCTAATTTGAGGTCTTTCTTGATTTCTACAACCCATTTCATAGTATCCGATATTAATTTACTTCGGTTTTCATAGAATTCAACTATTTTCTTGTCAGTCTGTTAGGGTTCATTCTTTTGATGTGCCCATAAAATTTTAGTAGGCATTTTCTAATATCACTGTGAATGTCTGTATATTGTCAAATTTTCTGATTACTTTTGAGTCTGTACTGGTCTCCTATGGGTGTTA
>JARYHS010012519.1:153910869-153993735 GCA_031002005.1 Vandiemenella viatica | reverse complement strand
GTTTTCATTGTAATCTCGTTCAATAATCTGTCTACTTTATAATCTCGGAATTGAGAAGCAAATTCTGTTTTTGCGTATAAAGGGTTAAACTATCTCTTCTTATCTAGGATTTGCTGCATGGTGACACCGAATATTAATAAGAACTAATAAAGTAACTGGTTCCTTCAATATCATGAAGCTCGTGTCATTATTGCTCATACACCGTCAGTAAGTTTGAATTTCAAAATACTGTGACCCGTCCATAAACGCCAACTGTCATATCCGATCACCTATGTCTACCAACATCAGAAATCAATAACTATCACAATGTTCTAAATACCAATCCCGGTATTCGACCTTCATTATAAAACAGAATTTGGAAGAAACAAAAATTCTAACATAAATCCTAGTTCTATTCGTTCCACCAACATCGAGAAATGATATATTAATTTATAGCTTGTAAAATAATTTTTTCAGCAGAAATGGTTAAAAATGCACAGATTTCTAGATGACGAATGAGGTCAATAACAAGCTAGTTTCACTGTTGGAGTTGCCCTTGGAACTTCAGAGCATCACATTACAATCGTGTCTGAGTAGACAGCATCGGGGGCGACAGTAATCAGTCTACATTGAGACTGGGGTACCCTTCAAGGGCATCCAGATTGGAATAGTCCTGCTGGTGTTTCTGGGTCAATGTGAACAGTGGGGATGACAGTAATTGCGAAGTATTTTAAAGAGCCACTTCTGTGTGGAGAAAGGCAAGATTTCTTCTGCTGCACTACTTGCTGATATCTCTGCCAATATCTTTGTAATGGACATGTGTCACGTCAGCTTGGAATTATTTGTAAAGATGAGAATATTATTATAATTTCAGTCCGCCAAAAATGACGGATCGAATGCAGAACTCTGGCAATTACTTTTTTTTCTGCATTTGCTTATCTATATGGAATTGTGCTCATGACCTTGATTTTGTAAATTTGTATGTATTTCGG
This sequence comes from Vandiemenella viatica, assembly GCA_031002005.1. Classification (NCBI taxonomy): domain Eukaryota; kingdom Metazoa; phylum Arthropoda; class Insecta; order Orthoptera; family Morabidae; genus Vandiemenella; species Vandiemenella viatica. The sequence goes on along the minus strand of JARYHS010012519.1, from coordinate 153,992,764 downwards.
TTGTAGCTAACATAGCGATACAGCTGTAACTTTCATTGAATCAGTGACGACAGAAGTATAAAAACAAGAAGTAATAAAAACAAATTGGCTATCCAAAAGTTTTATGCTGTATCACATGACATCAGTTTTATTCTTGGTACAAGCTACATTCAGCACGATAAATATGAAATTATCTGAAGTGTGTTTCTAACACGTGAGCACGATCATTCCATTTAACCATTTTGATATTTGTTTGGTATGGTATTAATCTTTGAGTTCAGTAACGTACTGTAAATGAGTGTACGTGAGTTGAGAAGTAAACAAGCTTCGAAATAAGTTAAACAAGTTTTTATCTATCACGTATGGTAAAACGGAAAACATCTTGTAGAAACATTTGCTGTCTATAATATTTATCAACTAAAACAGTAGTAATGAAGACGCTGCCATTTTGAAACCTTACGACATCATTCTGAATGGCGTATAATATTACTACCTGGCAATCGGAACTTCTGTTTCTACTGATTCTTATTAAACACGGCCGCCTCAGTTAGATGGTTATTGGAATAAAAATGTTTTTATTTTTATCCACACACTTTAATAAACCGAAGGGCATAGAACTGTCCAACCACCAGACTGATATTTTACAATAAGTTCAGTTATAGCACCAGCAATTATGATTATCCGAAGATTGCAAGACCTTTGGCCAAAAATGTGACGCGTTTGTACCAACTAGCCACATTAATTTCAGTTCAGCACGTAAAATAAACAGTTTTCTTTAATAAATTTATATATAGTGGAAACGATAGTACACCATATTTGATAATATACTCGTTTCTTTTCCAACCACAGTTTTTGTGAATTAGTTAGCTTGTCGCAGTGTAATTATAATTCCACATACTTTAAACAGAAAAAAAACTTTATAAATTTTGTCCGGATACGTTCTCACTACTACAGCAAACATCACGAAACTTACTAGAATACATTAGCAAAGATTCTATTTTTACAATCAATCCAGCGATACCGATTTGTAACAATCGATATTATCCTTGAATGTTTCACAGCAGTATGATACAATAATTAACCAAACAATAATAATAATACAATTGGGTGGGCTTTTCATTAGTAATATGACAATATGCAATAGCTGCACTGTCGGAGAATAGAAAATTTGTAGTATAGTTTTCCTACAGAGCGCGTATAAGTAATATCATGCAAGTGGCGGAATAAACTCACTTTTCCCCTAAACGAAACGGAGTGATATACAAACACAACGAAGTGGTTTTACTACCACTCTTTGTTAATGAAACAACATATACTTTGATCCTCCGCTACAACGGACCGACAGATAATTGAAATGAAAGCTCGGCGCCCTCTTTTAGGCAGTAACAAGATTGCATGCCACAAAAAATATTTTGAAATGGTTAAAAATAAACAAAATTGTTTATGGATGATTTTGGTACAAATCCGTTTTAATGATCACCGCACTTTAATAATAAATTCTCAGCTGAGAGTTGTTGAAATGTGATTAATACGTTTTGAAGTTTAATGTATAGGGTCAACCATTTTGTGGTTCAAGTTACGAATTACTGGTATGTCAGACGATTGAGGTAAGATTCGTATTAAAATTCCCGAGTGCCCTAGATCTAGGAATAAAGGGTCGATTTCGTTTGCAGAGTTGGAATGAAATCGCAACGTTGTTTTCTGAGGCCCTTAAACAGTTCTCTCACTAAAGAAAAAATATTTATTTGACCTTTCTCACAAAATTATAGAGTATATGCAATTGTAATTGGTTTGGCTAATTATAGAATGGCTTAGAGTGTAAGTGCCATGATAAACCGAGGGTGGTGGTGTAACGGTTAGCGTTCTGGCCTCTCATTCGGGAGGAAGGCGGTTCGAATCCCCGGCCGGGCATCCAGATTTGGGTTTTCCATGGTTTCCCAAATCACTCCAGGCAAATGCCGCGATGCTTCCTTCAAAAGGTCATGGCCCAGTTTCTTCACATTCCTTGCCTACAGTCATTTCGCGCCTCTAGTGACCTCGAAGATATAGTTGTATGGGAAAATGTTTCTGATACAATGTATGAGGTTCATGTTGTTACGTACTACGTGTATTGCATTCGCTTAAAGTAATAACTACAAGTTTATTTACGTTACTAAAACACTAGAATGCTAGATAGAACGTGATTGATTTCCTTAGAACGTTAGTAAGCAAGGTATGAATGCGCCTACAAAATCAGTATTACTTTGTTAAGGAAAGAAAAACCTTATGTCTTTGAGGTACGACAGATGAAAGTTTTCAAGCCTGCTCCGAATGTCGACAACCACGTCCGCCTTGGTCAACTTTGACCTTTGAAAAGGCTTCCTGGTAACAGAACTGTAAAGAGAAATGGATTACTTTCCGCAGTTCCTCGAATTCTTCGGAGCTGCAGCAAAACATATCAAGTTTGTTACAGCCTTAAGTGATGACGTCACTTACGTTAAATGTCCAGGAGTGCTGGCACTACTTAAAAACACAGTGCGTAACAACAGAAGCGAACGCTCTGCCAAAAGAGCACAGGGAATAACCCACTGAGAACGTCTTTTCATTTAGGCACCAAGACAACGTTCTGAAACATAGCTGAAAATGAACTGAAAAGGTGAATTTTTCAGAACGCTTTATTGGTCGGTCTACCTGCTTCTCTAACTTCATATTATAGAAAATTTTCGTTAAACAATTTGTTAGCTATAGCTTTTCTTTCATTGCTACTACATCTGTGTTACTGAGTTCTGTAATTTAACTCCAACAAGAAAATTGCGTAATTAATACGTTATTGCAAACGAAACGATTTTTTTGCTTATGGCGTTATGCATTTTCGACGTCGAGATCATTAGACGCGCGAAATGACTGGTGGCAAGGAACGGGAAGGAATTCGCCCAAGGCCTTTTGAAGGAAGCATTCCGGCATTCGCCTGGAGTGATTTTGAGAAGCCAAAATCTGCAATCCCGGACAGGGATTTGAACCCGCACCCTCCCGAATATTAGGCCAGATCGTTACCGCTCACCCACCACGCTCGGCGAAAAAATTATTTACATAAAATAATGTGGATTTTAAGTTATAATTACCTTGTGGAGAGATTTATTTCACATGAGAGCAAAGCAATATTCCTTTAATATATATTTATGCTTCGTTGTTCTGAATGTTTCGTTACCTGGTATGATGAGTACTCAATTGCAACTGTTATTGCAATAAAATAAAGAGGAGTTCGTCATGGGGTAACTTCCGAAATAGAGAGAACGGAATATCACTAAATTTTAAGTGTGAATAGGTAACTCAATAGTTACCCTCCACTCGATTCCTAGACCAGCCAGGGATTTTTATTGCATTTAACCTTTATCTCGGTCAAGCCATGATTCGTTCACGTGAAGTAATAGAGAATGATTGCAGGTTAAAGTGTAATACCAGCTACAAGAGAAGCAGATACCGTTACCTGGTCATATGTTTACACTAATTTAGTAATCTTCGAGTTCCCTGAAAAGACTTATACTATCGTTGCGACCATATGTAGTGACTGTTAACTTGTGGTGAAAACAGTGGTAATTGCATAAAGATTCTTATTTATCTGCTCATTGTTATTAAACTGCGTATATTTTTACTGGTTCGTTAATTCTGTGATTTTCGTGAAGCCTCTTTAGTTTTAGAACTTTGATAGTATATGATAGTCGAAACACTCATTTCGATCTGATTTATATTGCTGTAACGTGTTGGTGACGGTTAACACTAAGCTACGCCGACTTCGCTGTCATTATTTCGATCTTTATGAAATTTCATGTTTTGAAAATTCCTATAAAATATCTATGTGGCTGTCACAAATACTTTTTTGTGTTTTGGTTCTGTTTAAATATCGAGTTAAATGGCGTTCTTACCATATATCTTTGTCGTTAATTATTTATCTAATTGAGAAGTTGATCATGACATGCTTTTCATTCAACTGAGATTAGCTAGATATTATCGTTATTATTTTTATTTAAAATCAACTGAAATGAGATTTCCCTGTTTGCTATTTTAGTGTAAAATAAAAAGCGAAATATTAGAGGAAGAAAGTATCCACTAAGTTAGATGCATCGTCTCAAAATGAAGAATTGGCATGAAGAATTTCACACATTTCAAAGTAAATAATAATAATAATTTAAAAAATAAAAAACGATGAGGAAGAAGACAGGTAGTCTATGTGTAGCCTTACCCTCTGTAAGGCAATTTGTTTTTCTAAAAAAAACGATATCATATCTCCAAATGCCACGCTACTGTTGTGATTGCGAAACAGTTTGTATAAAATCTAGATATAAGTTGTATATACAAATTACTCAAATTCCTTGCACCAATTAAATCCTGTTTTCCTAGTTTATTCGTTGTAAATTAGAAATTTTCTGCTATTTGTATTAAAAATTTAAAGTTAATATCAACTTCGGCTTTTTAACTAAAGTAATCTCTTGTTAATACTATTTTTGATTAACCAAAGCAAGTAATTTATGTTAGCCAAAAGTATGAATAGAAACTTTTTGATATAAGGCAGTCCATATCAGTTCCTTCCGACCCACGATATTTTCCCCTAGCAGAGGATTGCAGTCACGATTGACTATGATTCTAGCAGCTGTTATTAACTATCGGATTATCCATAGTTTTTTTTATTGAAATTCTATTTCATTAGATAGAAAGATGTTTTCTGTTTGTATTTGTTTAATCGATGAAGCGAGGTTTTGTGACCTGCCTGTTAGCAGAGAGTCGCAGCGTGACAGAGGTCGCACCTCAGTGCCGGAACGTTAGGCAGCCCGGTCGCACCGTGTCGTGTGGCAGTGCTGTCGGCGGCAGGCGCGGCGCTCCACTACTTGCCCGGCGGGGGTGTTTTCCATTTGGCGTTGCGACGCAATCCCGACACAACTCACGCTCTACTCCTGCGGAAGAGTTATATTGTGTGTTCGAGCAGGGAGGTGCGAATAAGTCACTCGAGCGCGCGTTACGGATGAGACAGGCAAGAGGGGCGACAAGCCGTTGTAGGAAGAACGTCTTAGTAGCTCGTAGACAATCCAATTACGTGTTGTAACATGTAGTTAACTGCGTTACATTCAAACATACTATGCTCTAGTCTTATTGTACCCTGTCCTTGAGCAGTAGTCTCATATCTGCCGAGCTAAACTAAATGATAACATTGCAGGAAAGTTATTTCTACACATAAAAAAATTATTTCAAATAGTGTAATTGGATCGTACACTATTGATGTTTGAAATTCCAAATAGTTAATTCTAGATTTTTTTTTGTCTCTCACTCCACACAAAAACTAACTGATGGATTTGAACGTAACTGCACATAATGAATACATGTATTACGGGTTAAAATATAAATACCTTTCGATTAGGTTAGAGACGTGTTAGCCTACGAAATACAGGAAAACACTTTTTTTTTAAATGGCTTTCTTTTAGTGCATTTTCTATAAACTAATTTTCCCATTTTAATGAAACTGCACATAGTGAGAGCTTATGTCTTGGGTTAACAAAGGATACGTCATTGTCGCAACAAGTTACAATATTTCTGGTAATTCAAAAGCCAAGAGCGTAAATTTGTAAAAAAGATGAAAAAAATCCCTTTGTGCATGGATAAAGAGAAAACTAACCTACAATTCATATATGTTATTTCTAAAAGATTTTTTTTTTGTGACAAGCCATTTTCCTCCCTTCGTACTTAACCAAAATCGATAAGTGATGTATATTTTTAAAGATTAAGTACTCCGCCTTGGTAGCATCATTAATTAAGAAAGGATTTTTTCAAAATTCTTTCAGTAAATGGTAAAATTATGAACAATGAAAGTCACGGATATACGTTAGTTCAGAGTCAGGCTGCTAGGCTTCGCTGGTGTCAATAAGGAGTGATCACAATACCACTAGATAGCAGCACCACATGTCACTGACATAATATGTGTTTTCTAGAGTTAGGAGATCTTCGGATATTTTTGTTTCTATTCGGGAAATATTTGATCATTTCTAATTGTTTCCTACAACGTTATAATTATGTTGTTAAGTACCTGGTTCAGTTGACAAATAAACAACTGCTACTGAATGAAATAGTTCATAACCCAGCTACTAGGCTTCGCTGTCGTCGTTAAGTAATGATAGCATTACCGCTGGATCTCATAGATATGGATAAACTGTTCAGCTTAGATATATTCTGTTGGAGTAAGTGATAGTTCTGTTTCGATCTGTTGCCATAAAGAAATGGTAAGCATATATCCCATTACTGTTTGCGAAGAGCTACATATATTCATTGAGGAAAATGATAAAACTAATGCCATTGCATTTTCTTCTGTTCAGCTGGGTCTGCTATAGCCCCATTTTGACAATGCCTAAGAGTAAACCGGACACAAATAGCTGGTTCTACTTACATACTACTACAAACCGCTAACCTGACAGTATACCAGTTGCGATATTTTCACACGGCCACTTAGATTTATATTAAATACACTTAGCTTAACATACAGGATTTTTTAACGACTGTTGGAACCATGCTTCCTGATGTAATTAAAGAAAAAAATAGATTATAATTTTTTTTACCTGTATGCACACAAATCAAGCAAATAGTAATGAATGGATTTCAAAGAAACTACTCCTAATGATAGCTTATGTAAAACTTATGTCACTATAGTTGTTTATTACATCACTTCAGTGATGAAACGGAGAAAAGTCACTCATATTCTAATCATCATCATCATACTTAACAGTTTTCAGCCTCTGGCCGGGTCTGCTTTATGCACAAGCCTCTCCATTTGCTTCTTTCATCCCACCACCTCTCTGTCACCACTTTGTTCCAGTCCTCTCCTCTCTTCCGTACACCCTCCTCCACTCCTTTCAGCCATCCATCTGTTGGTAGTTTACCATGCATCTTAATTTCATGGATTTTTCTTGGGATTCTCTGAGCCTCCATTCGCTTTACATGTCCATACCATCTCAGTCTGGTCCTCTCTATCCTTTCCTGTAGGGGTTCCTCTTTTATGGTGCGTCTAATCACTTCATTGCTTATTCTTTCAATTTTAGTAACTCCCAGTGTACCTCTTAAAAACTTCATTTCACTTGCTTGTACTCTGCTGATGTCCCGCTTTTTCATTGTACATGTTTCAGCAGCATAAGTCAATATAGGCTCATAGTATGTATGATAGATTACTCTCATGCTTCTCTGTAGCACCTCTTTATTCCATATCAGGCTTCTAATGCTCCTTAGGAACGCCTCTGCGACAATCAATCGTGTAGTCCGTATTATTTGCTGAGATTTCAATAGCCACTTATCTCACTCTTCACCTTGAACGATAAAACTTGAACGATAAAACGCTTCTCGGTTCGAATTACTTTTTAGACTGTAGGTCTTCCTTACCACTTTAAATGAAACAAAGAGCATGACAGAGATAGAACGAGTGGGTAATTGAAAGCTCTGTCACACTAGTAACTAAATTACTCTTCTCAGATTCTCGTTAATAAAACCGTACGTGGTATCACGGTCAGTAGATCAGTACACCTGAGGAATACGGTGGAGACAGGCGTCGAAATGTGGTGTTTTACAACACAATCCGGTGGTATACCAAAAAGAATTCTTTGCAATATCCCTTAGTAATTACGAAACATGCGTTGGGGGATTATAGAAATTAAAATTTTTAAACGCTAAGATCAGGAAAAAATATAAATGCAACACATTGTCATGTCATTTGTTGAAAGTATGTAATAAAAGGGTAATTAACTACAGCGACAGTGAAAAAATGTTACTTGTGATAGCTGCACAAACATTGAATTATTAAACAGTGTGGGTCTCATGGAAAATGTTTCCAACTAAATGGAACAAACTGCATTCCAGATATTAATAGACCACAACAAAGCGCAATCAATTTCAATACATTGCGCATTGGAAAATGGGGTCATACATGAAATTAAATCTACAATTTGCCTTAAAAATACACAGCACGCTGTGTATCACCTTTAAAACAGCAGGGAAATTGAATGATTTGTTAAAAACAAATAATGAAAAAGAAATAAAACAAATCAATGTTTTAAATCAAAGGATACAATAATTACAGCAGAGCATTAAAAATTGTATATGTCCCAGCTCAGATGCGACTACAAAGAGCACGAAATGTTCCCATATCTGTGAAGTTAGTCACTAGGTTGTTTACTAGGTATGTAATGTAATCAACAAATAATTATTGCATGTGTGGTGGTGAATGTTCGTATATTTGCCATCTTCGCTCGGAATCTTTCGAATTCTGATCAATACTCAAGATTTTATGTGAAGTTTGATTAAAGTTAAATTTTTTTCTTAAAGGTTTCCTAGGCATTTTGAAGTGCACAGCTTCTTGCTTTAACCCACGAGATGAGGTTACAGCCGATTCTGGGATACAAAATACAAGCATTGCTCTTTTTTTTTTTTTTTTTTTTTTTTTTTTTTTTTTTTTTTTTTTTGTAAAATCTTGTTAAAAACTTGAAAAGCAAAACGTTATCTACATATGAAATTTCATGCAAATCTGTAGAACCGTTTCCAAGATCGTCCGGTTTACCACCCCACAAATTGTTTTATACAAAAACGGTATTATTACGTTAAATATAAATCTTAATGCTAATCGGGGATTAATTAATGTAGCAGGATTAGTGCAAATTCACTTAGACTAGGATATCATCAGTGCTAAATTCACGCGCACCGATAAAACTACGTTTATATATTGCATAAATCTCACACCTTCTGATCCAACCGTGCCTTTCCAAATGATAAAAAAATAATTTACAATAAAAGAAACCATTAATAAAGCACAAGGTCAGACGCTTCAAAGCGCTGGATTGTATTTACAAAAACCTGATTTTTCGCATAGACTCCTGTACCTACCGGTTTTTTTTTTTTTTTTTTTTTTTTTTTTTTTTACGAGATCGTGTATTCACTAATTATTATTTTGTGCTAAAGACGCATACAGTCAAAAAGTAAACGATCATCACATTACAACTGTTAAGTTATGTAAGGAATTTTGAAAAAAAATCACTTCTGTCAAAGCCAAAATCTATTTTTTAAATATCTACTTTTTAAATTGAACATGTATTATATAATGATAACGACTTTTTACATTAAGATTGATATTTATTACTACTCTTCATTAATAAATAATTGCATTTATTTATTTCGACATTATTATATTACTATTTGTTGACTGATTACGATACTATTCGCGTGTGTCAGCTAGTACACAAAAATTGTTCGTTTAAAGATGTATGAGTTCCCTGCTCTAATCAAAGGGAAACTAACTATCAGTAGGCTTTCTGGTACCTGAAACGTCTACGAGATGGCGTCAGAGCCCTTTTCTGAGATAAGAAATACAAACATTGTTCGTTTTTCGAAAAATCGTATTTTAGCAGGATAAACTTAAAAAAGCAAAATGTTCGTTTAAAGATACACAGACGGAAAAAAAAATCCCAACACCAAGAAAAAATTATTGTAGAGTAATGAAATTTGGACAATGCATTTGTCAAGTTAACATGTTTAATTGATTAAATTTTCAAGATCACAGGTTAATTTAAGCTCAAGAAAATGCATTTCAAATGTGAAATACTGTTAAATTAATAGCCGGTGTAACCTCCAGAATTTTGAATGCAAGCCTGCAAACGTGAATGCATTGTGTCATACAGGTTTCGAATGTCACTTTGTGGTATGGAGTTCCATGCTTGTTGTACTTGTGCTGTCAATACTGGGACGGTCAGTGCTGGCTGTGGATGATGCTGGAGTTGTCGTCCAATGATATCCCATACGTGTTCAATTGGAGACAGATCTGGTGATCTCGCAGGCCAAGGTAACATGTCGACACTCTGTAGAGCACGTTGCGAGACAACAGCGGTATGAGGGCGAGCGTTATCCTGTTGAAAAACTCCCCCTTGAATGCTGTTCATGAATGGCAGCACTACAGGTTGAATTACCAGACTGACGTACAAATTTGCAGTCAGTGTGTTTGGTATAACCACAAGAGTGCTCCTGCTGTCATAGGAAATTGCTCCCCAGACCATGACTCCAGGTGTAGGTCCAGTGTGTCTAGGCCGCAGACAGTTTGGTTGCAGGCGTTCCCCTGGCCTCCTTCTGACCAACACTCGGCCATCACTGGCACCAAGGCAGAACCTGCTTTCATCAGAAAACACAACAGATCTCCACTCCGTCCTCCAATGAGCTCTGGCTTGACACCACTGGAGTCGCAAACGGCGATGGCTTGTAGTCAGTGGAATGCACGCTACAGGGCGCCTGGCTCGGAGCTGTCCTTGAAGTAACCGATTTCTAACAGTTCGTTGTGTCACTGTGGTACCAACTGCAGCTCGAATTTCTGTAGTGCTGCCATTCATGAACAGCATTCAAGGGGGAGTTTTTCAACAGGATAACGCTCGCCCTCATACCGCTGTTGTCTCGCAACGTGCTCTACAGAGTGTCGACATGTTACCTTGGCCTGCGAGATCACCAGATCTGTCTCCAATTGAACACGTATGGGATATCATTGGACGACAACTCCAGCATCATCCACAGCCAGCACTGACCGTCCCAGTATTGACAGCACAAGTACAACAAGCATGGAACTCCATACCACAAAGTGACATTCGAAACCTGTATGACACAATGCATTCACGTTTGCAGGCTTGCATTCAAAATTCTGGAGGTTACACCGGCTATTAATTTAACAGTATTTCACATTTGAAATGCATTTTCTTGAGCTTAAATTAACCTGTGATCTTGAAAATTTAATCAATTAAACATGTTAACTTGACAAATGCATTGTCCAAATTTCATTACTCTACAATAATTTTTTCTTGGTGTTGGGATTTTTTTTTCCGTCTGTGTATAAGCTATAGAAGGCGGAGTAGTTGCCCTGTGATGAACGATTTTTTGGAGATGTCCATAATGATCATTTTCTTGACAGGCAGCGTCTGACAATCTTCCATCCTTGTAGTATGATGTTGATATCAGAACAAAGCACCCCACATGATATGTAAGATGAAACTCCGAAACTGCAAGCTTTTTATATTCACTTGTGTATGGTAGTTAGCTTTTCATTTGTAGCACTAGCTCACTTCACACTTAACTGCCCAGCCAGTGACCAAGTAATCGACAAACTTTTACTGAATAACAGAAGATTTATTCAGCACAGACCATGTGTGACAGTGTCTGAATATCTCAGCACCAAGCAACAAGCAACTTGTACAACTACAAGTGATCAATACCAAGTTCAAGCCGCAAGTTATCTCCACAACACTGTTTGGCATTACGACAATTCTGTCTTCTCCTTTTACAAGTGTCACTCAATAATCCCAGCCGTGCAGGTCGGGGATTGTCTCTCCTCTGGCCATGAAATTGTAAACAACAATTTCTTAGTTCATATTAACAGAATCGCACTGTCCACTGTCCACACGGACGCAATATCGCTTCCTGATTCGTTAGCAAACACACGTTACTTGGGATTTCCTCTCCAGCAAGGTGACAGGGCAGACACGTACGTGTTCGTATACGTTCGCGAAAATAACAAGTTCTTGTTCTATAGCTCGTTGAAATGCATCGCCGTTTGTCAACTGTCAGCCTCAGCTGTATCACTTACTAAAATAATGAATCGTCCCAAGTCAGACGCTTTATAATGACTATATCAATGCTTGTTCTGCTTTATATGACATCGTAAATCGTTATTAACAGGTAATAAAAATTTTATTAGTGTTATTATTGATTAAAGTAAAGGTAGGATTGATTAATTTATATTTTCGAATTTTATTTTACGTAAAAAAAAAAAAAAAAAATGAAGCTCTCCGTCATAATTTAATTGGCTTTTTTGTTCTATCTTTTAAGCACGGCAGTGAACATAAGGGTAATGACTTCCATTACTATATTTGGATACCTCTTATTTTTAAGATTACCTGGAATAAATACCGGACAAGTGTTCCATTAAAAATTATGCTAATTAATTCACAAAATTTCTGTTTAGCGCCAAACAAGGAATTACATTTCCATGACATGGTATCTTTCTGTCACAATAGGAGGGCCTGTGGAAGGAACTTTTCTTTTGTTTTTTGGCTAATGGCAGAATACAAATAATAGTGAATTTACTCATGACATTAAACACGAAGAAAATGCTAATATCATTATCTTCCTTGTCAAAAGATTGCCTACAATAACAAACTACAAGTCTTTAACGGAAAATAATATTAACATAAGTGATTTATTCAGTGTTTAACCAATCCTAGTTATAGATTTATGGATCTTTGAACTGTACTTCTGGCAAAATAAAGTGAAGTCACTGTCTTTTAAAATCTGAAAATATTTTATTTTGCAAGACATATTACGGATTGAAGAAATAATTTTCCGTCGCAATTAATTGTAAACAATGCGTCGTTACTCTCAGCGAGCTGAGAAATATGAATGCTGTAATTAAATCCTGCAGTCACTAATGGATCTTCGCTCCTATTTCTCTGAAACTGATACTTCATTCCTACGACCACTCATCCAAAGAGTATAATGCATTCTTTCCGAAGTAAGTTTTAAAATTTTTACTCGCACATAAATGCAATGGAATAATTATGTCATGTTTTAGAAAGAATTATCTCTTGGATTTTAATTCATTGCTGAAATGGCATTCTGTCTGTATTTAAAAATTTCAAATAATAATAAAGGATTATATTAAAGCTCTGTTTTCTCCAAAGAGTACGACAGTTGGAAACATCTGTATCAGATGCATGCATGTTTAAAATAATTTCTGCGTTTAATAACCGATTCACTTTTGTGAAATTTTTGTTCCAAAGTATTCTCTGCCAACCACGACTTTGATGAATTTATAAATAGATATAAATTCTCTAATACAATGTTTACAGTGAATTCTTGTAATTTTGACTGACCCTTCTGGCCTTATATTTTGTACAACAGTAAATGGAAGAGCATACTTAGATTCCTGAAACGATTTTTGATTTAGTGAGTTAGCGTCGATAGTGTACAATTATTACAATATTACAAAATACTGAAAAGTTGAAAGCTGATTACACTGAACTACATCGGTGATTTGTTTCTTGAAATTCAGTTTACAGATGCTTCCTCAGTGTGAGTATAAGAGGTCAAACAACGATTGTGACGTAGTTGCATAGGTATCCGAATTAGCTGATTTTTGTCCGGAACACCTTACCTGAGCAATGAAAAATGAACTTACCGCAGCTGTACCGAACACAGAGCTTTTATGAAGTAACGTTGCGGCAGTTTTGACACACGGCCCTCGTTTGACAGTTTCTTCACTAACAAGAACTAGCTCAAAATTTTCACATAAAGACATACGTTACTACTCAACCCAATTTTCCAATTTAGTTGAACAAGTGTTATCACCGGAACTCCCCAACAATTTGAACTTGAGTATTGAACACTAATGTTTACGTATACGGAATATCAGTGCAAACATTTTCTTTTCAATTTTTCTGAAATTTCTTTTCCGTGAATGCTTTTAGTATACTCGTTGAACACTGCTAAAGTTGCATCCAGCAGGATTCAAGGACAAACTTTTCTGCGTGATTCAGAGATTTTTTTTCTAAAGTTATCTATTACCCTTCTGTAATTTTTTAATTAATTTAGAATCATTAAAATACAATAAAAATGTATACAATGGTTCAATTTAGAATTATACATGTTTGACAACAGCTCCAATTAATTATGACGAAGAGATGATTTTTGTGAATGTTCAGAAATAGGGATTGGAATAAGTTATCAAGAGAAAAGATGAATAATTTGCCAAAAACATTGAAAGAATTTAAAGTTAAAATTTGTATAGGGTAAATGTAGGTGGATACAGAAAAGGGGGAGGATGGGTGTTAAGGAAATTGCCACCGGAGCGTGTGCTCCATTGCAATTTAATTTAATTAATTTAAAAAAAGCAACTAATTGTAGTTACCTGTTTCAGCATTTTGAAAAAGGGGCTCTGAAACAAGGTTTAGGATTACACAGAAAACAATTATTGTGTTTTATTCAAGGACTCGTCGCCTTCGAAAGTAGTTTTATTTCTCCTGTTTACAAATCAATATAACAGAATAACCAACGAGTCAATGATTGACACATACATGAGAGTTTCGAATTGAACATAATGTAGTAAATTATGGTAATGTAGTGGTGTCAGAGTTGTCCCTCATTGACTGGAAAGATTCATGCAATATTGCTACCGTGCAGTATTTTCTCACAGGCGTAGCGAGGTTTTTTTTTTTTTTTCTGAATGGCTTTTCAGTTAAATCCAGTGTTTATATAGTCTTCAAAGTGCGGACGCCAAAGGACGGACAGGACACACACACACAGACACACAACACTAAACATCCATGCCCGCGGCCGGATTCGAACCGGCGACCTTCGGCACGTGGAGCTAGCACTCTAGCCCCTACGCTACCGAGGCCGGCGCGTAGCGAGTTAACACTTTCATATTAACTTTCCACTTGCATCGGTAACAAGAAAAGACAAGGCCTATTCGACTCAGAAGGCAGCTGTAGTATGTACGAATCAGTTACACCACAATGTTAGGAATGTTACATTTAAAGCTTAAAATTTTCTTATAAGGAAGTCTGGTGATGCGTAAACTTCTGGAGGCGTCAATTAATCACGTGACCGCGAAATAGGGGAGGGTGGGTTCTGCAAAATCTCAACAAATCTCATCTAAAGGAAGGGGCTTATAAAAATCTTACGTAAAATTTTTATTTCAGATTGCCGCCCTTCAAAAAGCACTAGAACTAAAAAAAACTTCAATATTAAGAGGTCATTCTCACGTTGGAAGAGGGAGGCGGATGTCACCAAGGGGGTCCTAATTTAAGAGAAAACCTCTCAGCTAATTAGTGGACCCTCTCTCTATGTTAGACATAAAGGTGACGAGTGTTCTATTGTTTGGATCAACAATTCTGACTAATCGCGAAGCAAACACGAAGCGAATTTTCAGATCGCAAGCTATTTGTTACTGTCGATCAGATTGTTTCTAATCTAAGCTTGGTATTCAAGCCGGAGGTTGGTTGATCCCTCTCCAGTGAGGTTTGCTTAGTGTTGGAGCTAGGATCCTCTTACCTAAGCTAATCCCATAATTCTACCAGATAAAGAGGATCTACAGCTTAACGTGTAATACGAACCACAGAAACTTTCTGGTGTACGTCACATTACACAGCAAGCTATGCTAGAGGTGAAGTTCGGGTTACAGGCCTATGAAATTTCCCAACGAGACTGAAATCGAGCAGGGGACTTTTCGATATCCAGTCAGACGCCTTAACCGCTGAGTAACCAGGTCGTTTCTGACTGTTGCAGATAATCTACTCCCAGTTGAATGATCCAGCATGTAGCAACGACCTTCGTTCCGGATGCATGATGAGCATCAGCTGCTGTTGCAGTATCAGCGGAAGTACGTCGCCACAGCTGGTTCGTATTAGTGACTCACTGAACGGCCGGAGCGGACTGTGTTAACTATGCGCCACGTAAGTGGCAAGTGACGTCACGTCTGGTGCAATATCACCGACCGAGGCGGCTTCGCTAGCGAGAAGAGGCACCTTCGAATCCTCCTACCACAATCCACATTTCGACTTTTCACTGTTGCCCGAAATCACTTCAGGCAAATACTGGGATGGTTACTTTAAATCTATGCCGAATTACTTCGCGTTCCTGGCCATCTGATCTTACCGCCTTTAAAGATCTCAACGTCGACAAGGCGTTGGAAAAAAAAGTGTTGCCATATCACTCTTCGCTGAGGAAAGTAACATTCCATGAAGACACACCACTGTACTAACATAAAATCGGTTAAAAATGTTACATTCGAACCAGTTTTACTACAATAACGTCCGGAGAATGAGGTAAGTCATAATCACTTTGCTATAGATTCTTTTTTGTTTCTTCCATTTGGTTTCGACCACCACAAAGCTAACTATATCTTCAGACTAAGAACCCGTTTTTGTTTATGTAATCAGTGGATTGTGTCTGAGGATGTGATTTTGTTTGTTTCCACATTCTGTTTTAAATGATTCAGTTAAATATCTTGACAAGTATATCCCAAAAAACGAATTTTTGTTAAAATAGCCCTAGTCTCGTGGTAGTTTAGTGACAAAAAGCTATGAGATCTTGTACTGAACCAAGTCTACCCATTACAGGGCACATTAACTTCAATTTCTGAACGTAAAAATATTCTGATGATTTGGTCATTTTGCATATCAATATTTTTACAAAATAAAAGACATAGTAAATGGGAATTATTTTAAGACTTGTCAAACCCGAAAGAAATATCACAGAAATGTTACCTTATGTGTATTTGTAAGATTAATATAGTAAAACATGTAAGGTATTTTTATAAGTAGACGTATTGCTATCTAGTTTACTAAAACACAGCATGTATAATGCCAATTTCACCAGGTTTATTTTTATCAACAATCCACCATACAGAGAATCCACATAAAGGGCGCACTGCCGTGCACCCAGACATTATCACCTACCTACTGTGTAATTCGTCTGTGGACTTTCCTGTTTATTCCGGCGACAATACTGCATTTTTAACTTGTCAACCAGCACGAGTAAACAGCAAAATTAATTGAATTTACAGAGTAGAAAAATATTTAATTATTTACTGGGTTGTAAACATACTAAAAGCAGAATTTAAAAGTTATTTCTTAGAATCGTTTAGGTTAAGAGGTCCTAGATGATGATTATTTTCGGACTCTCTCAAACAGAAACACATCTGTGTTTGTTTGTGTTGGTGTGTGTGTATCCGTAATGTTCTGCGGACCTTGCTGGCCAACAGCAGTAATTTCGCCACAGCTGTTGGGATCCCTGTATCAGAGAGATAAGAAGGAGCTTCAAACATACGGCGCGAGGCGCTGCAGAATGGGACGGCGGCAGGGCGGCCAACTTAACAAGCTCATTTAATTTAATGGCCGCCGTTTCTGTTGTCCCAGATGCACCAGTTGCAGTTCACTTAGTGCAGATATCTCTGTGGACGCTAACACCGCGGGGACGTTTTGTAGTTGTCATTTCAAGCCCCAACGCAGATTTGGTTTAATGGATTAGAATCTATGGGATCATCATAGTATAATCTAAGCTTTGCGGATTTGAGAAGTATATAATATACTATGGCACAAATAAATTGTGGCTTTACGACCCGTCGACGTCGAGGTTATTAGAGGTGGGAAAGGACTGTTGGCAAGGAACAGGAAGGAATTCGACCATGATGTTACTAAACAGCATCTCTGAACGTTTTACAGCCACAGGATCAGTAAAATGTTAAATGTTGTATAAAATTCAATGACACAAATCTCTGGTTTAATTCAAGTTTATATTCAGATATGATAATTATGGTCAAACAGAAAAATTGATCACCAATTTTAGCAAATTACTGAACAGCTATAACAAGAAAGGAAAATTCATTTAAATATTGGCGTAAACAATATATTTTCTACGGTTAAAATTTTCTTTTAATTATAAAATAATTTACATTACACGTAAAAGCTCTCCCATGATGGTGTCTTAATTTTGGAAAAAATCAGGTGTTACCAGATATGCTGCTGACTTTTTTTAATTAATACGCAGAGCTGTTAACAGTAGTAGACAACACTAAGACTTATTTACATCTAACTGTAAATTAAAAGTAAAATTATTGTCATCTTTATTCTGTAAAGAAATACAATACTTAAAAAGAAAGTCCTTGGTTTCAATTCATCAGTAAGCTGGGGTCATTAAATATAGTCCTTCACTGAATTCTGTTGTTTGTACGAATTGAAGTTTTATTCTTCTGTGATTGTATCTTGTAGATTATTCATAGTAAATATGTTAGGCTCAAAGCACAAAACACTCATTGAGCGAAAAAAGGCCACAACGCGTTGTAATTTCATTAAAACGGCCGCAACACATTATTCGCGTTGTAGTATTTACAAATATAGCCAGGATAACTCAAAAAGACTACAACACGAAATTTTCGTGGTTGCTCTCGTGATATTTTATTAAGAAAAGCCATTCGCTCAGTGAGCGGTTTCGTCCTAACATACAGACGTGCAGCTCCCAGAAACGTTTTATCAGCTGTTATCAGCATTAATCCATCAAAGCGCTATCAGTTAGGAAACAAGGAAGATCTTCTAGTTCGACTTTATACTCGCAACGAATTTACAATTTCAGAGAGTAACTTTATTGATAGTCATGACGTACCCTCAACTCTTAACACTTCGCTTTAGCATCTATGTTATCATCTGGAAGGTTTTATAACGTGCCACTGTAAACAATAGTGTATTGATAAAAATGGTAAATGTTTCTCGAAATATTTAAAACGTAATTCAAAATGACACGGTAATAGTTTTTATGAACCAACTTTCTTTGTTTTAGTAATTTTACTGCCAATTTATATCAGATAATGATTAAAGATAAAGAATTGATAGTGGAGAAGAGTACTTTATTTTGTTAACATCACCTGATTATTAATTAACATCCAGAAGGTGCAGCTACAACCTGTCCGTTGCATCACCTAACGTTGTGGCTTTTTTCATTAACCACAACGCGTACCGCAAAACGGTGTTACTTTAACAGTAAGGGTAACTTTGACTTCTTCAGTGCCGCCTACTACAGGCCAGACTTCTTCCGATGACAATGTTCCTTTAAGTGATTTGTCTCGCAAAATGAGATTAAGGGGGTAAGCAGAAGAGTAAGGAGAAGGGCAAGAAGAAGGGCAAGGACAACAACCTCTGTAACATTTGTAAATGTGATTTCCAGTTCAACCACTGTCGTGCTGACAGGATTTGTTGCATCACTTGCAAAAATTGGATTTGTGGCATGTGTAACAAGAAGCACAACCAATCCGTACTATGAATGTGTGGTGTGCGAGGATACAGATTAGTAATTATTTTTAGCTTTTTCTATTGTTGTTCAAATATGTTACGTTTTTTGCCAAAGTTGATTGATGTAATTCTAATAATGTTAATGTTTGTTGATTCCAAAGATAATAATTACAATACTTATTAAGTGCCTATAATTTTATAACCTAAATGATAATAAAAATGACTGATTGATCTCCACAACTCGTTGTTTTTAATTCAGTTTACCCTATAATGCATGAAATATTAATATTTTTTATCAAAATGATGTGAAAGTAACCCTCACACTTTAGATCCATGACATTAATTGCATTTTAATGCCTTGTAAAAGAAACTCCATATTCTGGGTAATATATATATATATATATATTTAATTGTGGGGGCTGTAGGGCTTGATATTAGTATGAGTTTGATAGCGAAAGGACACATTGTTATGTTGGAGAAAAAACATCATTAATCTTGGGTGTTAAAAAAGAAGAATCTACCGGTACCAAAAAACTACCGAAACATGTGCAAAGTTTTACGGTAGTAGTCAAATATCACGAGAGCCACGTCGTGAAATTCGTGTTGTGGGGTTTGAGTTAAGCACAACGCATTCGGATTGTTTTTGTAAATGGGTCAACGCGAATAACGTGTTTTGGCCGTTTTAAAGAAGCTGCAACGCTTTGTAGACGTTTTTTTCGTTCAATGAGCGCTTTTTGTTATTTTAAGCCTAACAAATACACTTAAAAAATTTCACCACTAACTGCCTGACTGCTAACGTGATATGCTCATATTCGTCACCGCCAAGATAAAATCCAGAAGGAGTGAATCCACTGTGTCATCGCATCAGTGTGGATCCTGGCAGGAGGCGGGCGTCTGCCTGCAAATTCTGGCGACTGAACCCGCCTGAACGGGGTGAAAGTCGCCCGAGGGTAAAATTCTTCACACATGCGGGGGCGGAAAACCAGTCGTCATTGATATTCCGCGTTCCCAGGGCTGCGGGATCCATCGCACTGCATACAGAGCAGAGAGGCGCGAGCTAACACAAGTTTCCCGTGATGAGCTGCGGGGACACTGAATTCGCGGGGCCATTTCCGTACAGGGTAGTCAGCGCTGCATGTGCCGTGTCGGGAATACCGAACACGAAGTGGTCGCCGCCCCAGGCATCTCCCACGACGAGTTCTGATAGGTCATTGGAACGCTTTGAAGGGTTCAAGAGGACCAATAAAACTGAGATCTCATGATCTGTTGCTAGATCGAATAGGACCTAGAAGAAGATCGGAGGATTACGTGATTTCAGTTTCAAGCAATCGCACGTTTTGTTATTTTTCTTATAGGATAATAGTCTGGTACTGAAAATGAGACAGTAGTTTCATTTTTATACAACGTATTTGGAGATCTGAAATTAAAAAAAGAGAAGTATTAAAAAATTAAACTACTCCAAATTTTTATTCCGTTGCAAAAGAGCGTATAGACGTGATAAATAATTACTGATAGTATATTTTGCGTCTTGTTCTTGGTTATATAATCTTCATTTGTTCTTATCAATTTTGAGGGTACTATATTTCATGACAGCAAACGAACAAAATTAGATACATTAAAAAAATAAAAAAACTTATCCTTTAATACTCTTCCTCACTGTATAAAATACTGTTTTAACAGGAAGAATGTACTTCAGCTACTACAATAATTAGAATAGTGATTTATTATAAACTCAACCTAATCGATGAAACTATGCGTTATATTTGACTGATGCTAATGAAATCTCTGAATTAAGACAAGGGCAGTTCATAGAAGATTAAATATTACTAAATTCAATCTCTCCTCTTTTAAGGAAAGTTATACATTTCTTGTAAAAATTCCGCAGACTGACAAGCTGCGCAATTGAATTATTTGTAAATATTATAATAAAAACTTCCAGTATGCTTCGACTAGTTTTGCTTTGGCACTACTTCATTGAGATAATACACCTAACATTATCAATATATTTAGTAACTTCTTGTTTGTCAGAACGATTGTACGATGTCGTAATGTTATAGGTATAAAATATTACTATCACTTGACTGATTGTGTAGTGTTCATCTTGCATTTTCACTCTTACAAAACGGGAGTGCAATAGAAGAATGAGTTTCAAAGACCAGTTTGGATGGTAGTAGTGGAGACGTCAGTTTCCTCGCGGCATCACCCTTAGCCTGACGCCGCCTACCGGCATGGTGACGAAGGACAGTGGCGCCAGCCGTGGAGGCACAGTGGTCTCGGAGCTCACCTCCAGCTTGAAGCGAGACAGAAGAGCCACCAGACCCACCTTAGTCTGCAGCAGCCCAAACCGCATGCCTGCAGAAACAAATACAACACTACAATGCTTGCCGTTCTCTCTGACTGCTTCATTAAACTTGTCGACGTCAATTGTTGTTCAACCACCGCTTTATAATGGCGTTAATGACAACTGGATTTTCAGGGAGTGCTGCATTTTTTATTTGACAGTCTAAACTTGCGGCTGACATGTTGCAGCCTTGATCAGAGATACTATGTTTGTTTACACAGCAAAGCGCGCCTAACGTTACAGAGAACTAGGCCGCTATTTCTCTGTCGATGATGGCTGCAGCGTGTCAGACGAAATCTTAGAGAGGCAAATTTATAACTTGGCAATCCCGGAAAATACAGCCTAAAAAATTATTTACTAAAGGTGTTTCCGCTTCAAGATTACATGTGGCTCATAAGCAGTTATTCCTTAAAAGGCCCATTCACACTAGCGGTCAGCTCAGCTCAGCTTAGATCTAAAATCGCTATACAGGTAATCCAATGGGAGCTTTTACACTACGCGGTCCGCTCAGGTCAGGGCAAGGCAGGTCTAACTGAATATCACGCAGCCACCGATTAACAACGGTCACACCTGAGCTGAGCTGAGCTGACCGATAGTGTGAACGAGCAACGGTCAAATGGGCGGCGAACGTCTGAAAACTATGCTCGTAAGCAATAAAAAAGAGTAATAAACAAAATATAAATATTTTAGTGGTATGTTATTTCTGTTTATTATAAAATCGGCAAAATTTAATATAAATTCAAATACTATTTATTACCCATGTTAGTACTGCCAAAGTACAGATCCTGTTTCTAAATTTTTTTTAAAAATTGTGAATTTATTTTTTGAATCAAATGTTTCTGTACGATCGTTAGCACCCAAACAAAGAATATTTGTAAAATAGAGTTTCTCTCGTTCATCTTGAAATCCACTTTCTGCATGGCATGAAATTTTATCCTTCCGTAAATAAATGTGAAAAATACATTGTGGTTAAATTATGTTATCAATTAATCCTGGAGCAGAATTAATTTATCTAAAATAAATTCGAAATCTTTGAGCACTAAAATACCAAAAGCATTTCCCACCACTCGTCTCGCACGGCATAGCTGGTAGTAAACATTCTTTTTTTTCTTGATCTGTTTGCGTTTGAAACTCTGGATGCACCCAGATCAATCCTCTTTTTGCTCTTGACGTATTTTTAGGCTCTTGATACAAAATCATTGCGATTTAATTGATGTTGGGGTAGAAAACGGCATTGTTCACTATGAGCAAGTGAAATGAAATTGTCTGGTCTACGATTTGATCTGACTTGAGCTGAGCTGAGCTGACCGCTAGTGTGAATGTTATCCTGGATCGTGAGCTGAGCTGGCCTGAACTGAGCTGAGCTAACCGATAGTGTGAATGTTATCCTGGATCGTGAGCTGAGCTGACCTGAGCTGAGCTGAGCTGACCGCTAGTGTGAATGTTATCCTGGATCGTGAGCTGAGCTGACCTGAACTGAGCTGAGCTGACCGCTAGTGTGAATGTTATCCTGGATCGTGAGCTGAGCTGAGCTGAACTGAGCTGAGCTGACCGCTAGTGTGAATGTTATCCTGGATCGTGAGCTGAGCTGAGCTGAACTGAGCTGAGCTGACCGCTAGTGTGAATGTTATCCTGGATCGTGAGCTGAGCTGACCTGAACTGAGCTGAGCTGACCGCTAGTGTGAATGTTATCCTGGATCGTGAGCTGAGCTGACCTTAACTGAGCTGAGCTAACCGCTAGTGTGAATGGGTCTTAAATAGGAATACACAAACATAGTGAACCATATGTGACAATATAACCTCTACCGTTGCCTGAATCAGTTTTCCAACCATCCTCCCCGCCCTCCCTTTAGAGAGGCTGACGTGGCTATCACCCCCCCCCCCCCCCCGTGAGGCAAGTAGATTTTTTCCCCTATTCATTCCAGAAAATATTTTCACGGTTTTCTTTTAACAGATTATAGTTGAAATTATTGCGTATATAATTATAAATATTCTGAATAAAATATTGACACTAGACACTCCTGTAAATGATCAACTAATGGGGAAACCCCAATCTCAATTACAGTCAGGGATCTTTTTCTTCTTGAAGTGTTTCTAAAAATATTCTCCTCATCTCATTCGTTGTCGTTCATTAATTGATAAAATAGAATAAACTTAAACTGTCGCGTAAAAAAACTAAGAAGAGCTGCATTTTAGGTTTTCTTTTTCTGCAGCTCAGTTACCTTTATTTCTACAATAACAGTGAATGATTCTTTGATCTGCTTAAAAAGGTTTCTGTAACTTATAGGATAGTGAAAAATAGTTGGAATATGCCTCGTAAATTTTATTGTATATCACCACTTCACAACAGTACTTCAGCGAGCATTATAATTAAAGTTGCACTGAAATTCACTTGACAGAACAAAATTAGAATAATTTAACAACGAGTGGAGTGGTCACATCGTGGTGATCCTAATCTAAACAGCTTTATTTCAAACCATCAAAACAATACGAACTGTCACTGACTTGGAAAATCCTTGGTGACATCTGTAAGCGAACTGGAGTTTAGGTACGGCATATCTAATGTTCTTCGAATCGTAATGCGCCGTCCCATGTTGGCTAGTTGAAATCTGCCGCCACGTGCAACCCAGCGCTATGATTTCAAGTCACACGTATGTGCAGCAATGTCAGCATATAGGCGATCTAACTTACATAAGGAGTCGTACATTAATTACGTGAGGTGTTAGTCCGGAATTCCGGACTCACCACCCCTCACCCCTCTGGTGAGACTTCGTGAGAGCTGGTCGGACACTCCCTCCTCCAAAATGACGTGAGATTTTAACGGAGACCCTTCTCTCCTATTAATAGACCTTCCAAGAGCGGTTATACGCCCCCTCCCCCTAAGGTCGATTTTTGGACTAAGTACCCCCGTCCCCCCCAAAAGTCGACTTTCGCATCATTTGCAGATTTTTTTTAGCTCTACTATCCTACAAGAATTTCAAAATCTCACGTGAGATTTCCGGTCACCCACCCCCCTCCCCCTTAGTGTGGTTTCGTGAGATTTCGCCGGACCCCCCCTCCCTATTTCACCTCACGTAATTAATGGGCACCCCCTAAGAAGATAATTAAATTTCGGAAATAAATATCCACATGCTGTTGTGCGTTCTGTACCTAGTTTTAACTGTGACAAAATATGAAAATCTACGTGGCTTGGCTCGGAACCCCCCTCCTCCCCCCCGTAGCCCAGCGTAGCTTTCTACCCAGTACTTCTTCACTCCTAGACAGAGAGACGTAGTTTATGGGCTGTCCCTTACCTGATGATGGCACCTGCTCTAGTTAGCTAGATTGCTCCTCTCTGATACTGGAACAGGCCAACGGTATATTTTTTTTTTTTTTAAATTACCGTTGCTCGTTTAGTTTGATGCTCACCTATGCAGTTCCTGGGTCCGTCTCCGAAGGGCAGGTATGCTCCCTTGTTGATGTTGGCTTTGTTGCTGTCACTGAACCTGTCCGGGTCGAAGCGGTCTGGGTCTGGGAAGAACTGCGGGTCCCGGTGCAGTCCGCTCACGGGTATGAACACACGGACTCCGGGCTCGACGACCACATCCGTGTCAGGTATCTTGTACGGTATCTCGCACATGCGGTCCAACCAAGGCAGCGGCGGGTACATGCGGAGAGTTTCTGAAAACAAAGTTGTCATGAGTGGTTCTGTATGTTAAGTTCTGAACCAAAGTAATTGTGCTTACCCCCAAATTTCACCTTCATGCACTTCCCATCACCCACGCAGCGACTATTCCCCCCTCCCCCCTCAAGATGAACGTCTTCTAACACTCCAACATCATATCTAGTGTGATAGTTCAACACCTCGCGTATACGTCGGTGCAATCTTTGTTTCATCTTGTCATAGTTGCAGTATTTAAATATATGCTGCAGTGAAGTCTTTTGTTTGAGCTCAGTTCAATAAAATGGCACTCATTAAAGAGTTTTTTTACCGCGTATTAAGGTAGAGTTCACGTTGACCTCAAGAAATTGCAGTATTGTAAATTAGTTGAACAGTTGTTGGTGGAAGAATTCGGAAACGGTTTATTAGTCCCATTTTCCATTGCATTTACTTGTGACATGTATCGAAACAACTCAGAATTAGCGAATTCAGTTGAGATCGATGACTGCATCCGAGACCTAGTCGTTTTACTGATGAAATTTTGAAACTGGCACAAAATTTACCGGAAAAAATGTGGAGAACCATTCATCGGGCCGACTAGAAGTGTTACACGAACAACGACTGTATAAAGTTTTTGCTTCAACACTTCAGCAATATTTGATAGTATATTCTAATCCTCAATCAAGAACATCGCCAGCTACAAGACATTTCAGGTATCTATCCCAAGTTTAAGACGACTATTCTCGTATTAACACAAACGCTACCGGTAGATTAAATTAAAGCTATGATAAACGATGATAAGCTAACTGAAAAATAATGTCGCTATCCAATCCTAAAAACAAAGTTAAATTATAATATACACCACAATACTGTTAATGAGAAGTAGTAGTGTTGTAAGAATTTTTCCTCTTAAAACCAAAGTTGTTCCCGCAAAGTTTAATCATGCATGTTGAGATTATTTGATGAGCTAAGATGTTGTTTGGTTCTAATCCGCAGTCATAATATTCTCATCGTGTTTATACCTTCTACCCCTTTCCTAACCACCCCGCAAGTTTGACCTAACTGGTTTATGTGAAAGAACTCAAAAAATAACGGGTCCGGTGGGTGGTAGCAGATATGAGGAAAGAAAAGTAACATATGATCCACATTACGTGGGTAACGGAAAGGAAAGTGTAAAGATTTGAGACCATACTTCAAGTAAGGATAATTTCAGATTAATTGTTTATCTGTATATAGTTTTCCTAAAATATCACATAATGGTTTAGTTTTCATCTATATTACTATGGAATCATTATTTGAATCTGAAGGTTGGGAACATCAAAAACTCAATGTACGGCAACTCGGAGTCCTGCAGTAACAACTTTCAGAAGGCTCTGTGTGGGACGTACCTGCAACCACCTGGTCGAGATAGCTCATCTCCTGGATGCCGTCGTACGTCAGTTGGCCGCCGTACTTGTTCAGTACGGTGTCAGTCTCCTGCCTCACCTTGTCCTGGATGTCCTGGTGCACCGCCAGCTCGTGCAGGCAGAAGCTCATCGTCGTGGAAGAGGTCTCGAAGCCGGCGGCGAAAAAGACGAGGCACTGTGCTGTCATCAGCTCGTCCGTGAACTCTGTATAAACAGCAGCTGTCAGCTTCACACGCCTCACGTCAACGTAAAGATAACTTTACTGTTCGAAACAGTTTTTTAGTGATGAAATTGGGTAAAATCATCAAGAAAAACAGTTAATTACAAAACAGCGTTAATTCTAATTTACTAGATATCTTTTTCCCTACATTCCGATGGTGATCTGCAGGATCCTATGATGTTTCCTGATCCAACAGTTTTGTGCTTGTTGCACTCGTTTCGTCGAAGAGTAAATTAGGATCTAAACTGGTAGCAAATGTATAATTATTTACTACAAAACGAGCTGTAATATATATTTTTTTATATTAATTTGTTATATGGCTAAGCAATTAACTTAATACACATATGTATATACAACGACAAGGACGTTGGTAGCATGCACAAAACGATGTCCAGTTGTTGCAGCCTTGCTGTGAAGGAGGTTGTAGCACTGAAATCATCTTGAAATGGACAATTGTACTTCTTTATAGGGTATTCCTTGATGATATGCTCCACACTCTGGGAGAGAGCTCCACGATCATACACAAAGGAATCCTGAAGTTCCCACTTATATAGCACTGCGTTGCATCTAGCGTGGCCTGTTTAGTTTGATCCACTGGTCTCTCTTCAGATGGAATCCCGGAAGTCAAGTTGCAGGATCTTCAATATCTTAACGTTTCACAGATGCAGAGTTCCAGCTTTGTAGACATTTTCCCTTGACTTCGAAGTGAAGAACATCATGGCATACTGGATTTCTGGATTTATGACGAGTGGTAGGTCAATTAGAACCTCGTTTATTGTAATATCCTATGGATGGTCAGGATGATGTACTTTGAGCCACTCACGTGCCGTTGCTTCTTGACGTCTTACCTCTGGAGGTGGTATATTACTAATGATATGTAACCAGGTGACTGGGGTGGAATTTGGGTGCCAGTTATTACTCTCATATACTCGTTCACATGAACACTAGTCAGCTCCTCACGAAATATCAGTTAGCTTCTTCATGATGTTACCTGTTTTAAGTTTATGACTATTGTTTTACAGGTATTTTTTGGACGTTAAGGAACGGTCTTAGGTGATTCCAAGATGTTTAGGGTAGAAATTATGTTTCACTGTTTGGTGGGAGAAGTTCACTCTGAGCTGCTGATGTGCTATTCTATTAGTCAAATGGAATGCACATACATCTGACTTCATCGCGTTTGGACAAAGTCTCCATTTCATATTCAAGATTTCTAAATCATTTTAGAGAATCCTTTCACCTTCCTCTAGTGTGACAGTTTGGACAGCGATAGCAGAACTTATTGCCAACTGTTTAAGGCATGTCACTGGTGTATAACTTGAATATCAATGGAGCTAGTACTGACCCTTGAGGTAATCCATTTTTTACGGTAAATGACTTACTCGTCTTTTGCGCAACAGTGACCTTGAAATATCGGTTTGTCAGCATGTTCTTCAAGAGTGATGTTAGTTTCCTGCAGGGTACATCTTTGTTAAGTTTAATATAATGATCATAAGCCTTTCTATGAGTCACTGAACTAACAAGTATAATCGTTGTATCCGAGCGTCTTAAATATACTGGTGAGAAAATTTACACTTGAATATAATTTATTCTCAGACATACGAGAAACGATTGCTGAAATCTACATTGACAATGCACCAAAGTTCCGGATTAAATCCCAGACGCCTCCAATGTGCGTATGAAGTGAGGGCATAAGACAGTGTTGACGATGATTCGTCAGTTGAATGGGGACTATAAGCCTCGCTGCCCCCTTTGTGTCGTTCGGAAGACTAGGCTTGACATTTCACATTAAACGTTGGGATTCGTTCCTCTTATTTCCTGTAGACTTCCAGATAGAAAGTGACGGATTATTGATGTATGTTTTCCTTGTCGTAAGGATACTACACCTAGTTGTTCAACGGTAGCTATCCGCTTGTTTAATAAAGTAATATTTTGTTTATAAGTATTCAAGACATTGCAAATGCTTCTCGCATTAAGGAAAAGTAGACTAACAACTTAGAACATCATATTAAGTGTAGCCTTAGCTTGTTCCCACCACTCTACTTCTTTTTGTTACAATTGTCAACTACGCAACTAGCTATTGGACCATCCCTGACAATGTCTTTTCCCTAACCTACCAAACACTGCACAAAATCTCCTGAGAGCATCAGCACCAATAGTGTAAACGCTGAAGTTACCATTTACTTTCTAATTCTTTGCTTTATTTTTGGTACTGGTGAAATCCGAGCACAGAACGTTTCTGTTTAAAACATAATTTAGATTTATTGGTATTTTTCGTCGTATATACTGCCCTGAGTGATGTAAGCTTAAGAAACTAACTTTTCTCTGACCTATAAAAGGTGTATTTTTTTTTCGTTCCTTCCCATTGTTATCTGCTTTACGAACAAATAAACTGTATGTTGCTCTAAAGGAAGATCAAGAAGTGGCGGCACAAGTGATATATATATTTAAATGCTGTCGGGTAACTAGTCAAGTTAACGAAGTGTTATCACACGATATTACGGCGATCACCAGACGATGGTGACAGTGCATGTGATCGCCGAAATATCGTATGATAACACTTCGTTAACTCAGCTAGTTGCCCGAGAGCATTTCATAAATTTTCAACGCCGACAAAAAGGTGTGGAAGTGATATTGATGAATCATAGGCAGATGTTAAGTGATGGAAAGAGTCTCATACATAATGAGGGAACGAAAAATCAGACATCTTTGGATGCAGGAATGATTTTAGTGAATAAAAAATTAGCGTTTACGCTCAGGAAATGTTTGTAGTCATCTTCTAAATATCAAGAGGCAGTTAAGTTTTACACCCAAAGCAGGAAAACAAGGTGCAAGGTACTGTTAGCTAATACGCACCGATAGGCTCATCATTTTCAATGTCGAATGCACCATCTCCTTCCAAGCGGCCCTTCTCCTTGATCTGGATCAGCAGCTGCAGGAAGTCGTTCCTGGTGATTCCCTTACTCTTCCTCTCTTCCACAGTATCCCGCACTAGTTTCAGGAAGAAATCCGAGATCTCGTTCGTGGTGAAGTTCGGTCGCAGTTTGTTCAGGAACGGAAACGCACCAAGAAGGAATCGAAGCATGGAGATGTCTGAAACAGATTTGTGAATGTACGACAATCATGCACTGATGTTTCACTGCCGTGAAAAAAATATGGGGGACGTCTTACAAGAACAGAGGATAGTAAAGGTATCTTTAAATTCAGATAAAGCTCTTAAAGATAGTTATAATTGGGGTTCGGATCATTATAAGAAAAATAAAAAAAGAATAGTGAAATATTCATGAAAATCTGACATTAAAAACGGACAAATATGCCCTAAAACTAACCAAATGTGACCAAAAATTTAAATTTACTACATATCAAAACATGCTGAACTGCACATTTATTTTATCTGGAAGTGTCGGTTTCATGTAGACAGAATAATTTACTTCCATGCACTCACTTCACCACTGGGAAATTAAATTTTAAATCACTTTGTTGAAGTCACTTTAACTTCACATAATTTACTGTAAAGAAATATTTCCTCTGTACTAAAATAATCCTCTTCAAATTCCTTTATGTAACTCCGAGACTTCGTACTTTCAGAAAATTTTGTTTTTCGCATGGCGGTATTCACCGATCCACTGCAGATTTAACTCTGAAGATTATTTTTAAAAGTGCATATTGGCGACGATGAGACATTGACTGACACGGTTCGACTCAAGTCGTTGCTGCTTCATTGCCAAAATTAAAATGCGGACGGAACATTAACACCTAGAAGGCGACAAATGACATTGTATGACTTTAATACTTCAATGGTGATTTCTGACCAGTTCAGTGACAATTAGCCTTGTTTTATCTCCCAGTATATAATAGGAGTACAGTTCTGAGAATAATTATCTTAATTTCTTCTCCCTAGTGAATTCCCGGTAGTGTTAAAAAGTACCAAATTTTTCCTCAAAATATTACCATAAGATCATAAATATTATCGTAATATGAAAAATCTAGGGAAATGGTCTGAATATGCATTTATATGCTATATAAAATATATTTAAACATAATCCGAAACGTCTTTAATTCTTTAATTCAGCATTGCATCTCGAAAAGAAGGTAGGAAAAAATATGACGTCATAAACAAACGAACTCTAATTTATAAAAGACGAGAGTTTGTAACGTTCAGAATGTTTGAATCGAGGCACCGTATTACGTGAATATTGAGTAGCTTACGCTTCCTCGGCTTGAACATCTTCCTGCCGATGGCTCTGAATGGCGAATCAGGATCTTGCACCGCGTTGCACTGCAGACCGAACGCACAGGTGCCGATGACGTCAGTGGAGAACTTGGCGAGTGCGTCGCGCACCTCTATGACTTTCTCTCCGGCGCAGACCTGTCTCTCTATGACTTCCTGCAGGTTAGCGGCGCATTCAGCCAGTAGAGGGAACATAGTTTTGATGCGACCGGACGAGAATGTTGGAGACAGCTTGGTGCGTAGGGGACGCCAGCGACGAGAATCTACGAAGAACAGGTTGTTGGCCATCGGGTGCAACTTAGCATTGGACATCTGTAATAAGAACACAGCGGTGGTATCAAAACTTGTGGTCTGTGAATTGTTGGTTAAACATCGTTCCGTATCTTATTCGAGTTGATCACAGTGTGGTTTCGCTGTTGTTCGCAAAGAGTATCAATAAGTTGACGGCCTCATGCAAAATTTCTCGATTCAGAACAGCAATTTCAATAATCTTTTTTTTTATAAACAGTTAATTTTGTTTGCATGTGACTAGAATCAAAGGCGCATGATGAGTGGTATGGCAGCAATTTATATTATTTTTATGATGAGAACCATAGATTTTTTCAAATAAAGATGATTTTTATTAAAGATTTAGCCTTGAAAACTTTACTTTTAAGGCATCACCAACTTTCTACATGTAATGAGTAAACTTATTAAGTGATTCTTTCTAATCGTAAACAATAGTTGAAATTGCTATTTATTTATACAATTAGAAGTTTGTATAGTTGTTAGCACCTGTTTTCTAAATTATATTTCGTAAACCTGCTGTCAATGACCTTAGGGCTATAATTATAGTTCAGCAGTACCGGTGGATACAGACATATCATGTTATGGTCTAAAGGTGGCTCGTATTCTCCTTCCACAGGTTGCCGAATCTAATCTAAACTAAATATATATTCTCATGAGGTTACCTGGTTTCTAGTAAATGAAATACTTCATTTTTTCCCAATAGAAGTAGTTCCTTTCTCTTGAACCATTGGTTATTAGTTAACATTTAATAGGCTGACTGCAGTTTCATTTAAGAAATAGCTAGTGGCGTTTAAGTTTCTTGAGTAACTAAACAGTTAAATTTCAAGAAATTTCAAAATTTGTAGTCAATTTCAACACATTTCTCCGCATCTGATTTTTTGACACTCTGACATTGGCTGAATGTTTTCCAGTGTTTGTCAACCTGCTACGGTTCGATTTACGGCTAACTGAAAACTATGTGCATCTATCTGTTATTCTTGGAATGTTCGAGTTTTAGTGTTGATTTCCACCCTTCTCGCCTCCTCGATATATATCTTAACTCTATTCCTCTTTTAGTTGCACGCCAATGATTTTTAATAATCCCTGATTGTTTGTAGGGACCTCTCATTTAGGGCTGGCTAATTTGGCCGTATGTAGCATGAGGAAAGGACCTTGATTCATTTCTCTAACAGTAATTGACAACACTGTTAAGGGGGAGTGGTTGGATCACCCATACCTTTACACATTGCTCTTAGATTCATTCGAGAAACGGTCTGCGTGTTTTCGAATTCTGGTCCGCTTACGAATATGAATGGCTTTCCTTCTCGCCTGAAACTAGGAAACAGTGCCAGAAATATGAACTGATATAGAGATGAAAAAAGTAATTTAAATCTCTCCGTCAGTAGTAATTTTAGTTACTGATATCATTTCATGGTGACAAGAACAGAGATAAATGAAACAGTATGATGATACGAAATTGGTTTATTGATAACGAGACACATAAAATATTCTTTAATGAACAAGGATCGGTCGTTTAAAGAGAGTCAAGTTAGGAAGAATAGATAAAGTGGCAGTAACACATGTAAGTAACTGGATTCCAAATCGAGGAGTTTGCAGGCTGCATAGTGAAGCGTAATGGGCTTTGTTATTTCACAATATGCGAAGTTTAATATTTAATTTTCTCCTGCACGTTTGAGAAACGGGTCACGTCAATAATTATACGACCTGTATGATTTGAATTACCTAAGAATAATAACTGGTGAGTCGGAGATGGAGATATTTTTGTGAAAATGTTTTCGTCAGATTGTATCCTGAAAAGTGAAGGGGCTAATGGCATTACTTGGAAAGAGATTTTCAGGTTAAGTGTCACTCCTAGATCACTGAGTTTCAACATCTTATCTTTTTCTATGTTTAACCTATCTTTACAAACATTCTGGATAAAGTAGGGAATTAAAATCACAGGGGGTTCGTTATTGTTATTGTTGTTGGTGGTGGTGGTGCTTTCAGGCGCGTCTACAGCGAGGTCATTAGCACCCTTAGGACATTCTTGAGATACTCCACATACACAGTGCAAATTTTTACCCGGTTAAGAAGTAAAATCAGAGGAGCAGACTAATAAACTGGAAATAAATTGTGAGTTTATAAAGGGGGAAATAACAAAGCTAAAATGCTGTTGCGGATAATGTTACTATGGATGTGTTAAAGATATCAGGATATGATATAGTTCCTTATCTTGTATTTTATTTAAACTGAGTTTGGAGACTTGCTTACCAGATGACTGGAAAAATTCCATTTTACGGTATTGGTCCGTAAACAATATGCGACAAATATAGTTAAAAATTACAGGCCAATTAGTCTGACATAAGTGGAGAAGAAGTTGATGGAAAGATTGGTTTGCAACTACATCAGGAATGTGTGCTGTTCAATGCACTAAAGAATGATTGTGTTGGTGGGTTGAAGTAGTAGATTACATTGTGTGCAGATGACATGATGTTATGTAATAGGATTAAGACTGGAGAGGACTTAACAGCTACAGGAGGTTCTGTACAGGATAACTTGCCGGGTAGTCAAACGTAGAATGAAAATAAATGTAAAAAAAAGCGTCAGTTTACTAGGTAAACAAATAAAAAAGTGTAAATTTTCTATGATTTATAAGACAGGAAAATAATTGCTTGTTGAACATCTTAACTGTAAATACCTTGTCATAACATTTGATAGTAAATTCAGTGGGGCAGGGTACATTGGTCGTGTGATTGGATGATGTTTCTAATTGTTTTTATTTTATTTTTATTTTCGTTACGGCTTTACGCCTCGTCGAAGTGGAGGTAAAGGCGGGAAAGGACTGGGGACAAGGAATGGGAAGGAATTCGGCAATGGCATTTTGAAGGAAGCATCTCGGTATTCGCCTGGAGTGATTTGGGGAAACCTTGGAAAACCCAAATCTGGATGCCCCGACGTGGACTCGAACCGACGTCCTCCCGAATGCGAGGCCAGGGCGCAAAATTTTTGTCTTACTAGAGAGGATGATTGGGGTATCAGGAAAGTGAAGGAACTAGGTTACCAAACTTAGACCACTGGCTGAATATGAGATAGTGGTGTGGGCCCCACATCTTTAGCATCAAATACCGGAGTTGGACGGGAATGAGGATCGCAATCAGTAACTGACATGATAAAAGAGATGGGTTTGGAGTTACCGATAGGCAAATGGGGGGTTAAGAGAGTTTTTGGATTGTACGAGGCTTACAATCGTGACGATTCGTGGATGGATATTGGCAGAAGGCTTAGGGGTTCTACATGGAAGTGGAGAAATAATTACGTCCATAAGCTGGCCCTTGATTTCAGACAAAAGATATTTTTTTTTTAGGTAAGGAATTCGGGGACTGGAATATATTATGAAGGAAAATGATAAACAATTTGTAAAAAACGCTGAGGAAATTTAAATCTGGAATTCGTAAGTGGAAAAAGTAGGTGGGTGGTGATAAGTCATTTTGTGGGAAAGTGGTATGTAGGCACATTTCCAGTAGAGCATGTGTGTGTTACATTGTGCAATTGACATTAAAATAAGTAAGTATCTCTGAAGATCCCAGTCCTACCAAAATTTGAACGGAACAGTAATGACCCAGCTAACAGCTTATCATTACCCATTAAGAAACTCTTTGTTTTGATAGGAATTGAGGTTTATGATAGCGACATACCTGGAAGCGACTGGGGAAATGCGCGAAATCCTTAATGATGATACTCTTGACGAGCTCGGGGTCTCTGACTAGGAGAGCAGGGCTGGACTGATAGAAGAAACCGACGACGCGGTGTGGAGCCCCCTGCTGGTACAGATTTTGCATCACGTCGGCATTGATCTGCGCATGAGCACTATGTCCTTCACGTTGCCGAAGAACGGCTGAGGCCGCAGGTAAGGGAGACCGGCCTTCCTCCAGTGGTCGAAGCGTGACGTCAGACTGCGGTACAGTAGCACCGCCAGCAGTAGAGTCACCCCCAGTAGCGCCTCCGTCACCCCCCACCCTAACACGAACGCCATCTCTGCTAGTCACAGGCTTCACTCACCTGCAATGTGTACCAAGACTGTTAAATTCTATCTATTCCCACGAAATAATTTTTTTTGCTAAGAATAACCATGTTAAGTAATTAATTTAACGTGTTCCTGGGTGAGCTGAAAAAGACTTTGTTCCTTTACGAAAAACCACATATACATTACATTATACCGACTCAACAGTAGGTGCATGGGATAAATATTTGTGAGGATCATTTAAAGGTGGTACTCTGAAATATCTCTAAAAATAAGTACTTCAGAAAAACTGTTTTAGGTAAAACTTAATTGATGTTTTGGGGGAAAACAAAATGAATTATTCAGATTTAATTTTCACTACATTTTCAAGGTCAAAATATTTTTTTTTAAACGGAAACATATATATTTTGTAGTTATTTCTTATTCCTTGTAAAACAGTAAACAATTTTTACAAGAAAATTTTTCATTCTAGTTCTTAGTTTAGCAGATTTTTGAAACACAAATTGATATCAAATAAATTTTTTAGCCTGGTATTCACACGTACATTTGTACTGTCTTTAGGAACAAAAACATCGACATTGCGATAAGTCACCGTAGTAAATGCTTAAAGGTATGTAATTTTGCCTCAATGTACTTTACAATTCTCTGAAGGAAAGATTCGAGTGTAGTAAAAAGTACTTCTTTTTTAATTTTGATAAAAGGTATGTCGTATCCTCTCCTTCATATTTTCTGCAGTCGATACATCAGTAAAAAAATGTTTTCTCTAAGGAAACCCATAAGCAAAAATTGAGGGATATAATGTCAGGCGATCCAGCTTGTAAGACTTCCATTGACCGAAGTTTGTTGGTCAGATTTCTGCCAAATTAAGAGCTAGATCGAAAAATTGTTGAAATGGAACTTGTATACAGTTGAACAAGGAAGAATGATGAACAATAAAAATTGTAGGCTCCCACTGAAAAAAAAAAAAACCTTATGTTGACTTTGAAATGACCTGTAGACGTACTCAACCCAAACGTCAATAATACATTTTTCTTTCCCTCATAACGTCAGTTAAAGTTTGCTAAAAACATTTTTTTCACAAATGCTTCGATTGAGAGACATTCCTAACTACCACCTGATATTGTTCACACTATATACTTATGTATGTATATAACAGCATATAAACAGAATTTCAATCAACAACAGTGAAAAATAGATGAACAGTGTAGCTTCAGACGAAACGCAATAGAGAATGAATGAACTGCTGATTCATTGGTAAGTACAGGATCGTTTTTATATGAGTGAAATGTACAGTACCGAGTCAGATGCTGTTACGGCGACACTGTGAGAGAGGACATGACACGAGGCTTGCGTGGAAGTTCACTCATCGCACTTCGGTTGCTTACTGGCAGTACGTTATCTACAGCCGGGCCCCTCCTATAGGCAGGCGGTCAGCCGGCCTTGAGATGCCAGTTAACACAGCACAATGGAGGGGACGTCTGCGCAACACACAGTACCATTTATAAATTAATTCACGAAAACACGTAAAACCGGTGATGAAGCTGACAAGTGCTGTGTTCAGTTAGTTCTATGCAAGTCCTCCCAGCGGTTAACGCTCTGGCCTCGCATTCGGAAGGACGCCGGTTCGAATGCCCGTCCGAGAACCCAGATTTGGGTTTTCGACGGATTCCCCAAATCACTCCTTGCGAATGCCGGGATGCTTCCTTCAAAAGTGCATAGCCAAATTCCTTTTCCACAGTCCCATCCCGCCTCTAATGACCTCGACGTCGATGCGGCGTAAACCCTTAAGTAATAAAAAAAAGTCCTTGTATTTAATAACTAAAACAATTTATTATTGTACACAGTGTTAATAAGCCTTGCGATTTGACTCTGTTGGCGATACCAAATGAACCATCGTTCGCCAACTGAAGAAAGTGGTATTGTGATCTGCAGTTAATTTTATCACAGCGCTGAGAGTGATTGATAGATTTTCGGGGTATGCCGCGTTATTTCATAATCTGAGCTTTCAGCTGCCATTCCACAGCCTTCATCAGAGATACTGTTTTTGTTGACGTAACAACGAGCGCCAAGCATCGCAGAGTAAAAGGCCGCTGTATTCGTTAATGTTGTTGGTATTCTTTAAAATTTCTGCTGCTTCTTCACACGCAGAGGCCACCAATGGTCTTCTTTCCACAGCAGCCTCGTATCTTCAAATTTTATTTCATTATGGTGTTAATGGCATTGCGAACTACAGCCGATTTGTCATTGTTGTTATGTTTATGATATGTCCTTTAAATCTTTTCGCCACAGTGTGGCCTGTCTCGCCGATGTAAACACTGCCACAGCTGTGGGGGATTTCATAAACACCTTTAAGCTGGTGTGGGTGTAATCTGTCTTTTACCATGGTTAATTATTGGCCAAGTTTGCAATGAGCCTCATGCATCGTAACTCCACCCGCTTTAACAGTTTCCCAATCGGGCCAGTTATACCCTGTATGTATGGGAAACAGGCGAATTTTCTTGGCGCATAGGTATCGTGGGTTAAGTTGACATCAACACGAGATTTTTTATTTCCTAAAACCCTGTCTTCGCACTTAAGTTTAGTGGTGTTAGTACGCCCCTCATCGTTGCTCTGTGATGGTACGACATATATCTATTAGTGTGGGGCGCCTCGTGGTACACAGTATGACCCAAGCGTCCATCGCCACGCTTATGGACCAGGACATCGAGAAATGGAAGTTGTCCATTTTCTTCCATTTCCATAGTCAATTGGATTCTTGGGTGGGCACTATTCAGGTGGTGTAAGAAATCCTGCAAATTCTCCTTTCCGTGAGGCCAGATGACAAAGGTGTCATCAATGTACCGTATCCACTTTGTAGGTTTTAGGCGTGCGTTGTTAAGAACCTCTGTTTCAAATGCTCTCATAAACAGGTTGGCCGCTACAGGAGAGAGTGGTGAGCATATGGCCGCACCTTCAACTGGAGCGTAAAGCTGACCGCCTTACTGAAAAACAGTTGACTTAAGGAACAATTCTGTCAGGTCAACCCACTAAGCAGCTGTGGCGGTGTTTACATTGGCGAGACAGGCAACACTGTGGCGGAGAGACTTAAGGAACATATCACCCATTATAATCATAACAAGCGAGAAATCTGCCGTAGTTCGCCATGCCATTGACACCGGGCACGAAATAAAATTTGAAGACACGAGGCTGCTGTGAAGAGATCAGTGGTGGCCTCGTCGTGTGAGCAGGAATACCAACAACATCAACGAAGATGGAGGTCTTTTACTCTGCGATGTTTGGCGCTCGTAGCTACGCCAACATAAACAGTATCTCTGACGAAGGCTGTAGGATGGCAGCCGAAAGTTCAGATTATGCAATAAACAACCCGGCATACCCTAAAATCTGTTAATCATGAACAAAGATGACCGCGGAAGCCTTAGAAATAACTCTATGAGTGTTTTCTGTTACGCGAAATATTATTAATATTAAAGATGTGTGAAACCAGTTTAGTCTCTGTCGACTAAGTGCCGCAAGCAAGACAGATGTAATAAATAAGAGGGCTCTGCACACAACAGGTACAATCTTCTCATGATAGTGTTTATGCTGAGTCATCGAGTTTCACCAAACAACATGTCGAAAGAAGGAATAGTTACTACTATAAGCTGGAGAAACAAGACTTCCTAAAGAAAAACCTATAAAATTTCATTCTATTTGTGCTTAAATTTTGTTTGGAAGTGGTGAGCAATATTTCCTTTTCTGATGTATGCTGTAAATGCTAACTGAACGGTAAAACATTGAGATGTAACATTATTATAGTTGAATTTCGTAAACTGATGGGCAGGAGAATAAAGAGGAAAAGTAAATATGTGAGTTAGGTGGCTACCTAGTATTCAAGATCATGTCGTTATAATGGATCATAAAGATGCAATTGTCACTAAACCATTTACTTAATATCTCTGCTTGTTTCAGATCCTCAGTAATTTCTTCTTCATCCCTATCCATAACAGCCTGAGCACCTTCTCTTTTTACCATGATATAGAATATTCTAGATCATTTAGTGGTGCACGAACAGCTATAATTTTTTTCATAAATTTTTCCTTGGCTTTCCTCTTTGCTGCTATTAATTCTTTATTAAATAGTGTTAAGTGTTCCCCACCTCCTTTCGGGCTTATAACTATATTGTGTTTCCTTATCTAGCTTTTAAACCTTCTCATCTGTCTATTACAGTATGTTTATTATTTTCTTAATTTTTTGTTTTGTAATAAACATATTTTCCTCTTTTTTATAACTTTGAAATTTTCCCGCTACCTTTTCACTGTACTAATACCCTCCGTGTTTGCTTTATTTGAAATATCACTTTTTTCTGAAACATGTTCCTTTTAGTAATTATATCGATAACAATTTTCAATTTTATCTACTTGTTTAATAAACACTCATTCATCTAATTAGAAACATTTTATGATCACTTATTGTTTCTGTAATATGAGAACTCTCAAATCGCCATCGAGCTTTATTAGGATGAGCTCCAACTTGATTTGTCCCTTTATGCTCTGATTCATTGCTTGCCTAAACCTCCGCTTGATAAGATTTTTTAAAATTTTTCGTTTCTTATGCTATTAAGTTTTTTTTCCCTTTCCACTCCTCGCCTACTAAATTTACGACCTCTCCAGTAATTTCCAATAGTATCTCATTTGCTACTTTCTTACCTTATATTTTCAGAAAGAATGTTTTTAATCGAGTTGAAAGGCTATTTAAGTGAGAACAGTGCACAGTGTATCATCCGATGTGGAACGAAGTAGAGATAAAATAGCAAAAACGAAAGATTATCTTATCGTATCTCGGTTTACATCGATATGATCTCAGTTCAACATATCAAAAAACGTTAACGGCATTCGTCACATGAATAGAAGTGGTTTTCAGTCTCATTTTTTTCTTTTTTTGTAGTGGGAGTGCAACAAAGTAATACAATTATTTCAATCTTATGTGTCAGTATCCCAATAGGTTTAGTTTCCAACAATCCGCTAAATTTATTTTGTCTATTGTAGAAATGATGTTTCTTAGGTCCTCTACCTATTTTTAAATTTCGTGTTTAAGCCAAATTGTTAAATCATGACGCACTAAAAATATGTTCTAATTTTCACACAGTGACAATTAATAATAACTTGAGGACACGTTATTGATAACCAAAGTACAGAATTCTCTGATTTTTGTGTCAGTATTCAATAGGAGCACCATTTAGTGACGGAGGAAGAATCCATGTTTACTGTATTGACTCTGATAACAGTACAATAATACATTCAGAGAAAGAAAAATGGTGATTTGCAGTTTACATCACCAGTATTACGTGAGTTTAGAAAAATGTGAAGGTATTGCAGTTGAAAACAAAGAAAATTCATAGAAAAGAGAAATAAATTAATACCTACAAAAATAAAATCAGCATAAGGGCGGAAGTAAACCGACAATTAATGAATGTTTTGCAGTTAATATATCAAACCAAAAAGAGAAATAATATCTTCATCAACGGGGAGTACAGTAATAAATGACAAGACCAAAAAAGAAAATTCGATATATGCTAAGAAATAGCTACCGGCAAAAGAGATATGACGGTGTAGGAACAAACTGGTTGCAGTAGACTGGAGGTGACAAACTGAAAGCTCAAAATATGGAAAAAGGAAAATGTAGAAATGAAAGAAAATGTAAGAAGGTTTTTAAGAGAGTTTTTAAGATCTAGTTCTAAATCCAGTTTTTTTAGATGTAAGGGATATTAGAAACCGGTTACAATTCCTAAGAATACCTGGTGAAGGAGGAATTTAAAAGCTCAATTGAATTGTTATTAAATAACGCTTATCGGACCTTTTGTTTAAATAATTTAACCCGGAAGTTATAACACATATGCGTTGGTTGATAAGAGCACAGTTTGGTTGAGCTCTACAAGAAATCTATTGGTGCGATACTAAATTGGAAATTTTATTTCAACATATATTAAAAACGACTATTTGACAGGAAAGACATCAAACGTTCTTCATGAAAGTATCTTCTCTACACGATCGAAAAAGCCAGGCAAATGAATAAGTAAAAAATCGTTGGGAGGCCAGATAGGAAAAAAAAGAAACTTTTCGAATGTGATTTATGGAGTTCATAACATGAATTTCGTAATTAAAGTAAAAAAAAAAATCTGTCATTGAAAAAATTAGGAAAAGTTTAAATAAATAAAAGAATGACATTTTGAGAGGTGCGTGTTAGGTAATTTACTAAACGAAGGTACTAGGTAAGGAAAATACTGCAGGGAAAGGCAGAAATTAAAGTAAATATGGATAAGGTAACTGAGAAAAGTTGTAACAGGTATTTGGAAATGGGGACAATGACACTGGCTAAGAAGAACTGCACGATATTCAAAGTAATTGATTAAAATAACGTATCATATACATTGAATTGTATAAGCTGAGTTAAAAAGTGAAACAATTTTAGGCAATAATACATATATTGATTACTAACAGAGTGTGAATGATCCATTCTATAGCTGTATTACATCCTTTATAATCCATACTAACTAAACTAAGTACTATTCTGTATCTATATAACTAATTTGTTAAAATTCAATTATTATACTAGATTGCGATTTCTAAAACGCTATAGCTGATTGTCAATACAAATGTCTCATCATATCAACTGAAACTAATGCAACGTGAATCGTTACTCTATATACAAAACACATACACAAACACACTAACAATTCACACACAGGCAGATTGCTTTACCTTTTAGCTGCACTGTTTGCTTACGAGGTCTCTGCACTGTAATCGTTTTACAGAATTTCAGATAACGTTGTTTACAAACCATGTGACCCTTGCTCTTCGGAGATAACATCCAAAAGGTGGGATTTGTGCAGTGAATTGTCACTGAATATCAGCTTTCCTGTTACGCTGTTCAATACACTCTTTAAAATTATTTTATTAGTCAATGAATGTAAGTCTGTAATTGTAGATTGTTTTTCCTTTAAATGTTATTCAATAGTTTTTCCTTTTTTTCCTTGTGACTTTATGTCTCGTCTACGTCTTTTTCACTAGAGGCAGGAAAGGACTACGGACAAGGAACGGGAAGGAATTTGGCTTTATCCTTTGAAGGAAACACACCAACAATTGCTTGGAGTGATTTTGGGAAACCATGGAAAATCGAATCTTGAAATTCGGCAGTTTAAAGTACTTTCATTAAGTTTTCAAATATAACACATCTTAGGTACATCAGCTCATCTAAATACATTATGGTAACGTCGTACCGTCGTTCAGTTAACCAACGCCTCATTCTCATATTCTATTGTGGTCTACCGGACGTATTTTTCGTAATAGTCTTAAGGTATTGTAACTTAGCAGTGTTTCAACGTATGAAAAATGTCTTGTTAATGTATAAATTAATGTTAGATATATTAGAAGAAAGTGGAACTCATTTTCAGCGCCATTGGTTTTAACGGTTTTATTCCCATTATTACAGTTCTATTCTGAGGCTCTTATCAGGATCCTTTTGAAACGGAAAGTTAAAACCGTTCGTTTCTTCCATATTGTACAGAGAAAGTATCTGATACAAATAATAATAATAAATAGATAATTTGTATTTATTATTGGCATTTCTCCGCCTTCTATATTTGATGGTGAAACCTTGTGCAACAACTTATATTTAACTTTGTATGTAGTCTAAATAGAAGACCAGAATTGCAAAAGAATGGCTTTAGCAGCAATAAAAGCACGACGCACTGTGAGTCATTTAACGTGATGTATAAAAATGTGCCGCAATGTCACTTTATCTAGTGAAACTTCTTTTCCATCTTTGAGCAAAAACTCCATTTCGTTTCAGCGACATGTGATTCTATCATAGCGTCATCTATTGTATCTTGTCTCTATGTATGGATGTTGTATATTTACATCCTACAGAAGACTATAGGACAGCAACATAACAGCCGCTGCGAAGTATACCACATGCTAGGGATATATGTGGGAACTGACGGAATACCTTTTGATTAAATATTGTAATTGAAAACCAGTAGTGCTTGGATGTTTCTTTCGGCAACTGTTTGTAATCCTAATGCTAGTCCTTTAACAAACAAATCTGCAAATATCAGGGGTATTTTATGTAAAATTGCGCTTATGATTCAACTCTCTCTAAAGAAAGAGTAGTTGCGGAGGGTGATAACAAAAAAAAAAAAAAACATCTCTGATATTATAATCATATAAACATTCTTATACATTTTACTACCTGGGCTTTATACATTTCCCTCTTACATTGAAACAGAAAAATAATTATTAATCTCAGCGACACTCAAAGATGACGATTCACTTTGAATGTTCCGATGTTGCGCTGATTTTTGGAGCTGGCGTCGCTGGTTAGGTGATCCAACCACACAAGGTGGCGACCGATACGTGGAGGTCGTTTAAGATTATACGTGAGTAACTGTCCTTCTCTCCTACACTCTCTGGGCAATAGGTTTATCAGGCAGCGCGTCTTCTAAGCATTTCTGCGTTAAGTGGTTTGTTTTTACACACCGCTGATTTTTTTTTTTTTAATATTTACAAGCTCAAGATTCCAAAGATCACTGCGGTAAATGCCAGAACTGATAAATTTGCTACAGAATCGTAACTACGTGGAGTGACTCAGTAGTTGTTTCATACTGTTTTTGAATGGCACCCTATAGTTGTTTATGACAATTAATAGAAAGAAGACAACACATTTTTAAAAGAAAAAACTCCAGTTTGTACTTTCAGAACCAACCTATGAAACAGAGGATTACCTTTCTGCAGGGCTTTTAAAGCTCGACGAATCTCTGAGTATTGGGAACCAGTGACCGCGAAAAAAATCTGGTCATAGTCTTTTCATGAAATCATTTCGGGAAACCATGGAAAACCGAAATCAGGATGGTCAATACCAGTAGTAGGCCCATGTTTATCGCACTCGAATTTTAACCTTTATAAATTTAAATTAATCATCTTGATCGGAAATTGTGCTATGATCTGAAAGATACAATACTTGTAACAGTGATATTCCGTCATTTTCTAATCAAAGGCAGAGTGGCTTTTCCGATTAGAAAGTGTAGTTTTTTTTTTTTTAAATAATAAATAATGATCACGATTTTTTCTAGTATAAACCTTTTATTTGTATAAACTATCTTTTACATCAGATTTCCAAATAATAATAACAAGCTAAAGATATACTTTAAAGTTAAATAGCGAACAGTAACAGTCACATTGAAGCTCCACTCTTTCACAGTACTCGTACACTGTTTCCTTGTTAGTGATGATAGTGCCGTTCCACTGGAACGACATCACGACGGGTTCTCTGATCCCAGCTTCAACATACTACTTGCCTACACTTCTTGGCGTGACTCTAAGTCGGACTCCGCCTACAGGCATGGCGACGAAAGATAAAGGTGCCAGCTGGGGAGGCACAGTGGTCTCGGAGCTCACCTCCAGCCTGAAGCGAGACAGAAGAGCCACCAGACCCACCTTGGTCTGCAGCAGCCCGAACCGCATGCCTGCAGGGACAAGTGAATGCAATGAGAGTAATTCAGGGACACCGTCCTCTGCACAACCTGCAGCAGGTTCTTATTTTCAGCCCTTTACCATATGTCTAGAAATAAATCTCCGAAATGAAGGCAAACCATTTCCCCTTATTCTTATTTTTCATTACCTAAGAATATAATGCACAAATGAATAAATAATCCTAGATTTCTTACATTTTATACACTGGTACCAAGTAAACGTTACCGATTTACCACCTTTGGACTATTATCACTGGGAATACACAAAGAAACTGAGTTTCTAATGTCCAGAGTGTGAGATAACAACCATAGGATTAGTTAATTGAAAAATAACTAGTGTAAGTGGTAGTAAAAAATACTATGGTGGCATGTTTAAGTTGGCAAACATGTAATGCCAAGAGTTATACAAAGAATATCGCTGACTGCATTCATGTTTTGTTTATCGTGGACTGGTGGTTGTCATGGATGTTTTAGTAGTAG
Organism: Vandiemenella viatica; assembly: GCA_031002005.1. NCBI lineage: Eukaryota > Metazoa > Arthropoda > Insecta > Orthoptera > Morabidae > Vandiemenella > Vandiemenella viatica. The sequence goes on along the minus strand of JARYHS010012519.1, from coordinate 153,947,865 downwards.
AGGTTTGACTTGAAAGTCGTTGAATTAAGATTTGTTAAGCTTGTGAGAAATTCAATACTGAATGTGAAATAAATAATCAATGTTGTAAAAATGAGAGAAGAATTATTTAATGAATAAAATTTATCGAGATAATGGTTTGTACTAATCAGCAGCGAGGCGGCTATCGTTCGTAATTTTTGGTTTAAATCCAGAATTCATAACGGGCCATGTTAAACGGAAAAAGCAAGCATTAACCTCGCAAGAGTAAAATTATCTTGTATAATAAAGGTTGCATGATTTCGCTGTGAGAAGAGTTGCCATCAGCAGGGGATCCCTTCCGTAGAGATTGGATATTTTTCGTCATCGTTTTTTGGGCGTTTTGGTCAATATTCATCTTATTCTTAAACGACAGCAGACGATATTAACACATTTCGACTAGAGGAAACGCTGAACCTAATCTAAGAAGTAACATGCTTGGCAATTTTCTATGCTGAATCAGAAATGTACCAAGATCTGTGTATGTTCATCATCATAGGTAATATCCATCGGTCATCTCTGTCATCTTTATCGTATGGTTTAAAACCTGCAACTATTAACTACAGATTGATTAATCGTTCAGAGTACATTTAAATACGTTTGCAATAAAATTATGGCATGGTAAAAACTCGTAAATCGTTGTTGACTCGGGTGCGAATAAGTGATGGTGCCACGAGATTTTGCCATAGACTGGAATAAGAGCCTACGCTCTGTCTTAAAATTCAGAAAATTTATCGAAAGTCGATTTTCTACATTTTCGAGCCATTCGGTATTTCATTGTGAGAAATAAAGTTTCCTAATTTCGTTATTCTAACCTGTTTTTAGTTTTGCATTCCAACCATACAATTCAGCATATCTATGGTACGTATATACTCTGCAATCCACAATTTTGTACTTTGCACTGGAACTCTGTTCATTCCAATCCAGAATGGCACGTGGGATTAAAGAGTTGTAACCGGGTCTTTAAAAAATGACCAGTATATTTGAAAAATCAATAAAAACTAGACGGGCAGCGATAGAAATACACCGTTTGTTGCAATATGGTTGGGCAGACAAACTTTCGAATTTAGTTACAATTTTCAACAACAGATGGCGCTGCAGTCTCGAAAAATCTAAAGTACGATATTTTCCACCATTTTTTCACAGCAAACTTGCAATCTCTGAACAGCACACGCTTATAACAGAAAGACGACTTACAGAATGCAGAACTCACAGACTGCGTTTACTTTTATCTCTTTCAAATCGCCTGCAGCGCCATCTGTTGTTGTAAATTGTAAATAATTTCGAAAGTTTGTCTGCCTGAAAATTTATCTATCACTACCCGTTTAGTTTTTATTGATTTTTCAAATATACCGGTCATTTTTGAAACAACCAGTATAAGCATCAATGTGGAACCTTAATCCTCTGATCCAATCTCTGCTGTCATTGATATCTAAATGGGTTGTTGGACGCAGTATTTCATCGCACTCTTAAACAAAAGTGGGAGTACACATATTTGCCAACAAGTTCAAACGAAACTTACAGTGTCTGTCTGTTACAGAAACCAATCCGAATCTATTAATTTGACGCTAGATTCAATGTTTGCTGTAGTGAAATCACATCGTACTGATTTAAGGAAGAAAAACTGTGGATGAAAGGTAACGTTTGGTCCTGACAATCGGGAGGACTTGGATTCAATTCCCCATTCGACCATCTAGATTTCTGATTTCCCGAAAGCACTCCAAAAGAATTCGGGATGGATCCTTCAGAAGTTGATGACAGAGATACTTCCCGTTCCTTGCCCCCATCTTCTCCAAGTCGTAGTGGCCTGGACGCCGCAAAAAAAAAAAAAAAAAAAAATAATAATAAAAAAAATCATAACCCGAATGTTGGTTGGATCTTGCCGCAGGAGGGCATTAAGTCGGTGTGTCAGATGTAGGGGTAGCCAGTGCGTTTCCTTTGAGAAATATAGGTTTTGTGGAATCACTGGGCGTCACGAACAAAAATAATCCCTAAAAATTAATTTCCGTGTCGGGATTCAAACCCAAGACGTTGAAGAAAGAAGCCAATCGCCTTGTCCATTGGGTTACCAGCGTATTTTGAGAAGTTTTAATGCTCGTACAAAGGAGATAGCGTACAAAACACTAGTGCGTACGCATTTGGAATACTGTTGTGCAATTTGGGATCCGTATCGCAAGGGATTTATTGACACGTTAGAGAAAGTACAGAGGATAGCCGCTCGATTCGTGACCGCTAGTTACAGTCCTTATGTAAGTGCCACAGAGCTGATACGTCGATTGGGCTGGGATTGTTTCGCGGACAGACGTCATCGTTTTCGTTTCAATTTGTTGGAGAATATGCCAAAATCTTTAATTTACGAGTGCAACGAAATACTTCTTCCGCCAACCTATTTAGGTCGCAATGACAGGAGGGATAAGATTCGTGATATAAGATGCCGTACTGATACATTTATGTATTCTTTCTTTCCTCGTTGTGTTCGGGATTGGAATGCACTGAATTAGGATTGGTGCTTAGCACCCTCTGCCACTCACAGTAATTGTGAATTGCAGAGTATAGTTGTAGATGTAGAATTAATGAACGGATCTAATACACAGTCGTGTTTTAAAAGAGCTATAAACTTGTTTGTGCTACTCACCTATACAGTTCCTGGGTCCGTCTCCGAAGGGCAGGTACGCGCCCTTGTTAATGTTGGCCTTGTTTGTGTCGCTGAATCTTTCTGGGTCGAAGCGGTCCGGATCAGGAAAGTACTGCGGGTCTCTATGCAGTGCGCTTACAGGAATTGTCACCTGCGTGTTGCGCTCCAGAAAAACCCCAGTGCCTGGAACCTTGTACGGCGTTTCACAATGTCGCTGCAGTATCGCAAGGGGAGGGTACATGCGAAGAGTCTCTGTAAAGAAGTAAAAAGCTATTAGAAATCTACGTACAGTGTTGGAATCGAGTTTCACTATGGTAAAATTCGATACTACATGTTTACATAGGCGATCATAGTCGATGAGAAAAAAAGAAGGTTTGATGGAAGATGCAATAGTTTCCATTGAATGGCAGTTTTTAAAAACATATTGGAATGCGAAAGTAAGGAATTGAAAATTTTGTTTTAATTTAGTTCAAACCTGGTGACCCTATTTTGTTCTTGAAACTGCTGGCATCTCAATCTACTGTTCAAAAAGAATTGATATATATCTGGAAATTTCAACATCTTATACACCTGGAGTGGGAAGTGTTAATATCAGTTTCTGTATTATGTCAACAGATAAAACTCACCAGACACTACCTGGTCCAGATAGCTCATTTCCTGGATTCCATCGTACGTCATTTTTCCTCCGTATCTGCTCAGAACATTGTCGATTTCCCGCCGCACTTTCTCCTGGATGTCCGGGTGTACCGCCAGCTCGTGCAGGCAGAAGCTCATCGTCGTGGAAGATGTCTCGAAACCGGCGGCGAAGAAGCCGTAGCACTGTGCGGTCATCAGCTCGTCGGTGAACTCTGCAAACATAATGACAACCATCAGGAGCGGACAGGAGACTCATTGGTTAAGGTGTATAACTCGAGACTGAAAGATCATCGGTTCAAATCCCTGTCTCAGAGGGATTTTCAGAGGCTCTTAACCCAACCTTCTCCGTAGGCACAGCTTGTGTGTAATGTGAAGTGCGCCAGAACGCTTCCGTTGTTCCGATAGCACTTCAAACTATAGGTCCCCTGTAACCGGTAGGAATGCCTGGTTAGGTTAAGGCGGCTATGACAGGGGCGTAATGCGCAACAAATAGAAACCCTGTCACCAGGTCATTACAATCACACACAATTATTATTATTATTATGTCAGGCGAGAACGAGAATTTCTCGCTCTCTATCCATCAGGCACTGCTTCTAGGCTTCGTTAATAGAACAAAAGGTAATTATTTCACGTTGTGTGGTGAAATTATATGCTATTAGGACAGATACACCGAACGATTTGAAAAAGGCAGAGATTTTAAGTAACTGGTTCAGTGAAAGCATTAGGGACAATGAATCAGAAACAGGAGTGTCTAATTCGGAGAACGAGCTTAACAACACAATTAGAAATGACGACGATAGTAAAAAATTTGATATTCATCCTGAGGAAATCATGAAGGAAATAAGAAAGCTGAAAAAACATAAAGGGGCTGGTGAAGATAATATTACTACAGATATCTTAAAGATAGCCGGATGTGACATTGTACCTTATAGTGAAATATTATTTAAATTGAGTCTGGATACTTGCTGCTTACCACAGGACTGGAAAAGTGCAATAGTAGTACCGGTACATAAAAGAGGGGTGAGAAATAGAGTTGAGAATTACAGGCCAATCAGTTTGACATCAGTGGTAGGTAAATTAATGGAAAGATTGTTTGCAACCACATCAGAAATATATGTGAGGAACGTAAGTGGTTTTCAAGCAGGCAACATGGTTTCAGGCAAGGATATTCATGCGAATCTCAGTTGGTGGGATATATGCAAGATCTTTCAGATAAAATGGACAAGGGAGGCCAAATTGATAGTGTAGCACTAGATCTGTCAAAGGCGTTTGACAGAGTAAGCCATAAACTGGTAGTAAATAAGGTAAAAACCATTGGAGTGGATGAGAAAGTGATTTTCTGGGTAGAAGCATTTTTAAAATGTAAAAAACAGAAAGTTAGGGTAGAAAATGTAGTATCAAAAGAAGTAGAAGAAAAAATGGGTGTGCCACAGGGTAGCGTACTGGGACCATTGCTATTCATTATTCTAATGAATAATTGTGTTGATTGTTTACTACCTGAAATTATATTGTTTGCAGATGACATAATGCTGTATAAAAGAATCAAAACGATAGTGGATTGTAAACAGTTGCAGGGTGATCTAGACAGGATATCTGGTTGGGTTGGTAAACATGGGATGAAGATAAATGCAAAGAAGAGTCAGCTTATTAGATACACAAATAAAAAACAAAAGGTTAATTATGAATATAAGCTGGGGAAAGAATTGCTTGCTGAAGACTTGAAATGTAAATATCTTGGAATTACTTTTGATAACAAGCTTAACTGAGCTGGACACATTGGACAGGTGGTAGGAAAAGTTTTCAAAGTTCTGCACTTGTTGGAGAGAGTGATGAGGGGATGTACGGGATAAGTAAAGGAATTGGGTTACAAAACTTTGGTGAGACCATTGCTCGAATATGGTAGTGTAGTATGGGACCCTCATACAGGAGTTGGAGATGGTGCAAAGAAGGGCTGCTAGATTTGTTTCTGAAAATTATCGCAGAATGCAATCAGTGACGGATATGATAAAGGAGCTGAAATGGGATTCATTGCAAGACAGGAGGAGGATGAGGAGGGTCATGGGAGTGTACAGGGCATATACTGGCGATGAGGCATGGAAAGATATTGCAATAGGTATGAAAAAGTAGTGCATGGAAGGGAAAAGATGACCATGACCACAAGCTGGCACTCGATTTCAGGCACAAGGGTGTGGGAAGATTCTCTTTTTTAGGTAAGGGTGTCAGGGATTGGAATGAGTTACCAAGAAAAATGATGAATAATTTACCGAAACTTTGAAAGAATTTAAAGATAAAATTTGTAGAGGGCAAATGTAGGTGGGTGCAGGATAGGGGGAAGATGGGTGTGTAGGGAAATTGCCACCGGATCCTGTGCTCCATTGCAATTAAATTAAATTAAATTAAAACCAGTTGGGTGAGTGGAGGACGCAGTTTCGAATTCCCGTCGGATTTCCATAGTTTCCAGAAATCGCTTTAACTGAATGTCTGGATGGTGTCGTCAAAAGGCAAATTACTACCCACTACCTTTCCCCCCCGTCCCTATTCCGGCTCTAAAAACCTCCACATCAGCGATGCATAAAAGTAAAAATAATGATACCGTTACTTCAGTAACGCACTCTTTTTATTGGTTGCTCTTCATTAACTTTTCCTGCCAATTCTAAGTTTTTGTTGTTTTTTTTTTTTTTTGTTTTTTTTTTTTTTTTTAACTGAAAGGACATTTTTGCATATAGTTTCATTTGTGGCGTCCAATAATTACGTGAGGTTTATATATTTGGGGGGGGGGGAAATCCGGACCCCACCCTGCGTTGAGATTTGATGACATCTGTTTTTTTTATTTTTTTTAAATCTACTGTTCTTTAAAGAATTACGAGAACTTATCAATATCTACAAATTTTATATTTTATCACATCAGTCCTGGAGCTGGAAATGTCAAAACTCCAATGGCAAAACAGAGGGTTGAGAATTAATGGTTGAAGTCTCAACGACTTAAGATTCGCTGATGATATAGTTTTACTCTCAAACAATCTGGAAGAGCTCAAAGAACTGATAAATGAACTAGAGGCAGCTTGCAGCGAAGTGAGCCTTAAAATAAATGTGTCAAAAAGCAAAATCATGCAAAACAAATAGGCAGAAAAAGATAAAGACTAGGCAGACACGAAACATGCTGGTATTGAGTCCGCAAATCGGTACATCTATCTTGGTCAGCTGGTTAACATGAATGGCGACTCGAACAATGTGTATTACCGGTCCTCACATATGCCTGCCAGATTTGGACTCTAAACAGTCACATGTAGCAAAAACCGAGAACTGCCCAGTGAAGTATGGAAAGAGCGTTGCTAGGATTTACAAGAAGAAACAGGAAAAGGGCCGTGCTCATTCGTTCAATAACCAAAGTGACAGACATCTTAAAAAGTGTCATGACCCAAAAATGGCAATGGGCTGGTCATATTGCTAGTAAAAGAGATGACAGATGGGCTACGCTGTACTGGATTGGATACCAAGAAACCTGAAAAGAGCAAGAGGAAGACCCCCGGATCGCTGGGGTAGAGATATACCTCGAGTTACAGGCGTGAACTGGAAGTGGATTGCTCAAAATCGATCAGCCAGGAAGGAACTACAACAAAACTATGTAGAATTAAATTCTAATATATAGCTCATTTGACTTAAAGAGGCTACATCCTGAATTAAGGATTGATAAAACTGTTATAATAATATACATTAATATATATAATATATATTAATATTACAATAAATATAATATTTATATAAATTATATTTTTTAGATGGGTGCCAGTAGAAAATAGAGCAAATTTTTTGTTAAGTTATTGGTCAATTGGTCAACAACTTAATAAAAAAATTTGCTCTATGTTATTCTAGCACCCATCTTCAACTTACACAGGAACAGAACAAAATATACTTCCACTGCGTTAAGTACTTTCACAGAATCATGAGAGCGAAATTCCTCATGCTATACCAGGAAAAGAATCTGTGCTCTTGTTTGGTTATTGACACAGTAGTTATATTATTTGGTTCACTAATTAAACGTCACTTGTCATTTACAAATGAAGTCCTATTTCCACCACAGTTTTTAAATAGCATTTCATGTTGATACAAGAACTATGTTTATTAGGAAACTATTTTCCCCCTGAGGATTCGATTGATTATTTCTGACTTTTAAAGCTGTTCCAGCAAAAAACTGGCAACATTCTCAAAACTTATGTCATACATCAACATAAAAAAAGAATTTACTATGAAGTATGTAAAACTGGTTACTTATGTTTTCTACAATAGTACTGTATTTCACAACAACAAAGCGGTCTCAAGACCATTTGAAAAGTCCTCGGAATCAAATCTCTCACTGTTTTAGACAATCCTATGAAGGAACTCGTATTTGTTATGTTATGCGTATCGTAAACGTCACTTCTCAGAATTTAAGGTGTAAAATCCAGGATTTCAGTTTAAACCAAGACTGTGATTTATGGTAATGAAGAAGTCCGTGGTCCAACTAAACATTATCAGTTTATATTCTGAAAATCAAAATTTCAAATTCTTAGAATCCGTCAGCAAGTCACATATTCCAACTGCATCAGGCACAGCAGCTACTGAAGTAAGCAATAAAAGTTTTGCCAGTACTAACGTGAAGGTTTAATGTCGGCTGTCTTCCTGTCATAAGACATAAGAAACAATGAACGATGTTGCTATTTAAATTCGTGAATATGTTATATCTTAAATTCCACAAAGCGATACACAGCTTTGTTCTAAAAATATAGAAAATAAACCATCTTATTTGTGAAAAACATATCTTCCAGCTAACTTTGCTCAAATGTAGAATTTTGAAGGCAAGGGAACCTTGTGGTACATCTAACCATTTCCCAGTTATAAATTATTGGAAAATTTCGTTCCGTAACTTACTTCGCGAGTTCCACTCATTTTACCGAGCGTGGTGGGTGAGTGATAAAGCTATAGCCTTGCATTCTGGAGGACGTAGGCTGGAATCCACGTCCTGTTATCCGGATTTCGGTTTTTAATTGTTTCCCAAAATGACTACAAAAGAATGAAAGGATTATTCGTTCAAAAATACCAGGGCCGAATTCCTTCCAACTTGTTCCCCCCCTCCACCGGTCCTCTCCCATCTCTAATGATACTGTCGTAAACGTTGCGTAAAACCATAATCGAAAAAGCCCACACATTTAATTTTTGAAAGCTTAATTCCATGATATGAGATCAAATTATTCAATGGACGGAAAATTATGCTCATTGTTGTTTGCAGTAGACTGTAAGAAAAATTTCATTGCATAAGTGTTTTTGTCCTCCAGCATGGGGCCTTGGTTGTGATCTTCAAATACAGGTAAATGTTTCTCCAGAGGTAATTTCATAAAATAAAATTGATTAGACGATCTCTTACTATATCACATCTCATGCCTCACACGCAATGTGTGATACTTCATGGAATTAAGAGCGCTCCTGCAACAAGACTAAAAATATTGATTGATTTTTCTAGAACTTTAGCTTGAGTTTTAGTGTAGATTAGCATAGTGCATATTAATCTTATGTTGTTCTTGAAATTTTCAGAATACTTTTTTTTATCAAATCTCAATTAGATTTTAATCGTAGAAACGTATTCTGTTTAACTATAATTGATACAGTAAGAATGTTTTCGAGTGATATCAAGAGCTAGATATTAAAAGAAAGAATGACATTATTAATATTTTATCGAACTCTGTATATCAATCTAGATGTCATTTCAAAATTAATTTAACAACTATCAGTCATTTTATTCAAATACCTAGTTCACATTGCTGTATTTTTTCATAGAACTTAATATTATCTTTAGTATAATGCAAAACTCTTTGTACATAAACATCTTTGCTAACATCTGTAAATGCAAAGCAAATTTCTTGCTTTTCAGATGCTTATAATGGTGGATTATTTATAACTATTTATCAATACATCACATCCTTTGCCATCATTCAAGAAGAATTCAGTTTAAAACATTCAACTTTTGAATGTAAGTAATATAATAGAAATTATCTTTATCAACCCAAAATTATATTTGCTATCATTAAATTTCCTATCATTCAACAAATGCTACATTCTATTATTATAGGATGCACACTTGCATTTTGCAACTGCATAATTGATTACATATATAAAAATAATTGAAAACCATCTGATGATGAACAATTTGTGTTCGAAACCGGTAATGGTTTATTAAATATACAACATCAAACAAACTGTGACTGGTTGCTGTTTTTTAATATCAAGCAATGACATTATTTATTCGTACCTCTTATCACAAAAATGGAAATTTCTAAGTACTTTAACTTTTTTTTTGAATTTTTAATTGAATTTGTGAACTGAGAAGTTCTTTCCACTTCACCTCCTAAAATTGTGTTATTCATGGCTGAATGTCGTTGGCCAAGGTCATCAGTGCAGCTACTACCATATACAATCTCATCGAAACTTTAGTTAAGAAACGTTAATCAATTAATACCGATTGTCCGATCGAATCTTTAGTAAAGTGACGTTACTTTTTAACGGTTGTAACCGTAAGAAAACCATAGAGAATCCATGGTTTGAAGAAGAAAATTAAACACTATGGCAGAATATGTTTTGATTTAGAGCTCATTTCGTTATGCTGGTTGCGTTTATTCAGTTTTAAAGCAGAAAGTGGTCACTGTTCTACTCACCGATTGATTCCTCTGTCTCGACAACTGACTTTTCGCCATCCAGGTGTCCCTTCTCCTTGAGCTGGATCAGCAGCTGCAGGAAGTCGTTCCTGGTAATGCCTTTCTCCTTCCTCTCCTTCACAGTCTCCCTTACCAGGTTCACAAAGAAGTCAGTAACTTCACTCCCACGGAAGTTAAGCCTCAACTTTTTGAGTATTGGGAAAGCTTGCATAATTGAACCGATAACAGCGACACCTGAAGTGGAAGACAACTAAATAAATTTCAACCTTGCTATTATTGTTTCTTTATTAGCACCTAGGAGTCATTCTAGATTAAGCAATTGAGTCTTGTGGTGAGTGGTAACATTCTGTTCGACTATTCGGTAGAACACCGTTTCGATTCGATGCATAGCGATTTATGAATAAAATTTTCTTCATTTTCAATACCGAGTAAATCTTCAGTCTTATATAGAAATTTATGTTTCGATTTTACCGAAATTCTTCCAGTACAGTTGCCTTAGCCAAAACCAATTAAAAAACAGCATCCACCATTTTTTGTTTGCATACTGTTTTCTGGTAACAATGAATGTGAAGAAACTGGATGTTGCGGGTCATTTCCTCAATTCAAAGTTAGTCAATAAAGCCCACTAACACACCAATGACACTGAATTTTTGATAATTATTGGTTTTCGCCGTGCGCGTTTCACTCCATTTGTAGGACATCTTCAGCGGCATTTGTGTGATATTTGTACATTTTTGTCAGTAGCATTTCATTATGGAAACAATATAAAGTGTAGTTAACATTAATTTTTACTTACATGTGATTCTATTTCATGTTCACTTTGTCTAATAGTCAGGGTTTGCTTTGTCGTGTAACTTCCTTGGCTCCTTGAGAGACATAATAACATAATACTACATTGACCTGATTGCACATTATTACCAATAGGCTTTGTATTATTAAAAAAGATCAAAAACTGCATGTAAAAATACACCGTGTATGTTTTGTTTACGTATGGGGTTAACCTGAGTTCCTTGGTTTTGGGTTTAACTAAGTTAATTGGTTTTTGTTGTCTACTTTGTGTTTTCTTTGATGGTAGGCGAGCATTTGAAATGGTTGGTATTGTTTCTGTATATTTATTTTCTTTTTAATATCGCATATAATAATTGAGTGTTCATTTAATGTATTCATTTATTACATGTTAACCTTCTATTAGCGATTCCTACATGCGACATTTTTCTGGAAATTCTAATGCCTATGATTTTCTATCGTTTATGGTGAGTATTTGGATGTATGTAGGTTCGTGGTTGTGTTCTACAAGGTGTTCTACAAATGTGGAGTGTTGGTGTGTTTCGATTGTCTTAAGTGTTCTTTGTATCTTGTTTCGAATTGTCTGAGCGGTGTGTTGTGATTAGCAGTTTTGATAAGTGAGTCTGTATTTGCTTGAATTCCGGTATTTGTTATTGTATGTGCTGCTTCTTATGTTTTTACCCATGGAATAATTGGTTATAAACGCTATGTTGAATCCTTGTTTATTGAGAATATATGTTAATTTGTGTTTATTTTTGATATAAGTGATAACATGTCATTTTTCTATTATTACTGGCGTGGGTGGTGGTTTTTCTCATAATTACTTTATATAGGTGTTTATATTTGCTTTTCGCAGTATTGGAATGGCGTTTGTGTTGTCTTTAATACTTGTTTCTCATGTTTTTGTTAATTTAGTGGATTCTGTTTTCTTTATATCCATTTCTGGTGGTTATCTGTATGATTGTGTTGAATTCTGTTTTGTAATTTTCTTTGTTTACTCGTTCGGATCAGTTGAGCATGTGTCTTATTGCTGCTTCCTTATGGTTTTTGGATGGATTTGTGTTAGCTTATAATCATGACTGTTGTTGTGGGTTTTCTTTATATTTGGAATTGATTATGTGTTTAGAGAGCAGTTGCGGTGAGTTTAAGGAAGTTGAATTTTCCTAGTATTTCTTTTTCTATTGTGAATTTTATGTTGTGTACAAAATTGATACTGTGTGTAATTGGTTAATTCTGATTTTTTTCTGAGTAAGAAATTTTATGAAAATCTTTAAAATAATTCTAAGAGGTGTTCAGTCGATTTATAAAGTAACAACGAAGGAAACTCTCTCAACCTAAAATAATGAAATGAAAAATTTAGAGCGCTATAATCATGAAAAATACTCAAGTATTCAAGTATTTGGTCACAATGGATATTGGAATTTGAGCATTGTTTATGAACTAACAGGTTCGATCTGCCATTCTAAGATTTCACCAAACCAAAATTGAACTATTTCAAAAAGCTTACTTTGCTACCCTGCGATCAGCTCAGACCTTAGTTATTCACCACTTTCCATTAGTCACCAATTTCTTGCGGGTTGCTTATCCCAGTCTCGAAACATTAGCTTTTAACGTATTTTATGAGGTAGATGTAATATGCATTTTAAAGTCATATTCATGTGCTGTATACCAATGAACGCTTACAATCATCAAACAAATATTTTATGACATATGTAACGAGAAAATCCTTGGGAATTTCTGGTGTTTTGTGAGTTTTTTTTGTTTAAATGTAACAAAATAAATTAATTGATTGATAGTTTTTTTTTAATGAAATGAGCCTTTGTGTTACACTGAATTCGGTTTATATGTAATTGTGAATTATTCCACCAAACATACCAGTTAACTTAAGAAATAATTGTTTTACATTTTGGTAACGATTTATAAGACATAGATAATTAAAAATGATTAACTGCAAAGCTATAAGTACGATAAATATTTTACAGGGAGCTATTCACTGGGGTGTTTTACCCTTGCTAATGCAATTATTCTTAGTGTTATTTTATGCGTCAAACATTCTGAAGAGTTTGTCTTTTGAATGTAGTAAGTTCTTTGTGCTACGCACGAAAGCTCATAGAAAAGATGCTTTGGAACTAAGTGCTGGACCATTAAGGCATATAATTTGGAAAGCCACTAAGTGGGTCACGAATTTCAACTTTCCCATTCAATATGTCAATCACCATAATAAATTTTGCCTTGATCTCATGAATGAGATTAAACACAGCAATCCGGTTATTAAAAATTATTCGCATGCGCCAGTACCAACTGTTAAAATTATATTCGGCGTCGGGGAACGAATCAGATAATCTCAACACCACCGATAATCACAGATATTGTATTTGATCACCTAATACAAGCGAAAAACCTCATAAAAGTATGAAATTTAAATTAGATTTTACGCATATAGTTCCATTGTCCAAAAAGGCTAATCGTGTTCAGTCTGTCAACTAGGAATATTTATAAGTCATAAGCTATCCTTTTTCTCATTGAGAGGAACGAGGATGTGTAGCTCGATGAAGTGTCCCTTGCATTCCATAAGATTAGTTGCTTCTGTGTGAAAGTGATCGTATTATGGTGAATAATCTGAAAACTGAAGACGCTATGAAATTAAACAAGAGGCTGGAGGCCCATTTCACATTGATGAATAAATTTATGTTTTGCAACTCAGTGTTGGAAAAAAAACTTTTCACTCCAACTTCTAGATTCTTAAGTCAAATGTTTTATTTGATAGTAGAAGAAAACGTATTCAATCAATAGAGCCATTTATGCGGAATCGAGAGGTCGTTTCGCTATAATGCGAGTCCTCCGAAGAATGAATTAGAACATTCGAAAATTACGGAATTGGAATATTGTATTTTAAAATTAATGTTGTGCGAGGATGTTGCGCCAACTAATGGTCTTCTTTTCATTTGAACGAAACTACTAACGGATCCATATTTTAAATTATCAGAATTCGGTTTTATTCTTTAAACTTTTTTATAATGTTTTTCATCATCAGTTGGCAGCTCCAGAGTTTGAGGTACGAATACAGTATTGCGAAGTTGGTAAAGCTGTACCTACAAATAAAGAGTTCAATCTTCTTCACCCTAGGGTAAACAAGTGTTAGCAATAGTAGCTCCAATCAACCAGAATTTTCTGTTAAAAATTGTCCGTTAATCCTGAACTAACTAATAAATCATCCTTTTTCCTAAATTACAAGGTTGCATACAGCATTTGTGCCTTAAATTATCACATTACCTAGATAAATTATAAACGCATATTCTTGCATGGATTTAAAAATGAACTATCTTAAATAGATCTATTATTTCAATTGTTAATAAATAATCGTCTATGTAAATCTTTTCTTTTGTACATGTTTTAGCTCCTTTCGTGGTATCATCAGCACCAAGTCTGTTGTGAAATGTGGACATAGTTTTACAATTTTTGATAAATTAGCATTATCTTTTTCTACTCACAATTTAAATTGGTTTTAACTATATTTTTTTTAATTGCATATTTTTTATTTTCTCCCGGAGAATTTTCCTTTTGGAAAAATATGTTCAGCTAACGTTACTTTTATTTAGTACAATATGTTTTCTCGTATTTTTTTATGTTTGCTATAGTTTTGAAAGTGTGTCAGTGAATAATTTTTCATAATCTGTTATACAGTACATGTTTGACTTTGTATAGGCGGATGGAAAGGTAAGTGTGGGTTTAGTGTATTTTTGTATTTGTGGTATGTTATGTGTCCACGTCTGTGATGTTAGCAAGTAAATCTTGATTGGTCTGAATTATGTGGTTATTTAGAATGGCAAGTAGGATCATACATGTATTCAATAGGTAATGTTGTATTTGTATAGGTTACTGTGAATACTATCGGTAAGTGTAGTTTGTTGTTTGTGTTGAGTATACTCGTATGAAGACGAATAAAGAGAGATTGTAAAAAAAGACGCTGTCCACTTTAGGTTTAATCTTAATAAGCTAAATGATGAGTACCACGAATTTCACGTCAACATCCCACTTGCAAAATTGTAGCGTGGCGTTACTTCGTAGGCGCTGCGGACAGATTTGGGATTTAGCTCACGAATTTGGAAGACAACTTTGTAGTTAGTTATTTGCGCTAACAACTTTCATACCGTGTTGTTCAAGCATTTAATGATTAAAATTTCTTCTACTCATTGCAGATTGCTAGATTTCAACATATCGTTCTGCCAAATAGGTACAGTACAACTCTCAAAAGCTACATGTAAGTTAATTAGGCTCACCTGGTCTAGGTTGGAACATTTTTCTACCGACAGTCCTGAAGGGTGACTCCGGATCCTGGATGGCGTTGCACTGCAGACCGAACGCACAGGTGCCGATGACGTCAGTGGAGAACTTGGTGAGCGCTTCACGCACCTCGATCACCTGTTGCCCCGACGCGACGGTTTCAGTCATGGCGTCCTGAAGTTTGGAAGCGCACTCCGCCAGCAAAGGAAACATGGACTTGATGCGACCTGACGAGAACGTCGGTGACAGCTTGGCCCTCAGTGGACGCCACCGACGAGACTCGAGGAAGAACAAGTTTGCCATGTTCATTGTCTTGGGCAACAATTCCACCTGAGTACAACGTCAAAACGATATTTATAAAGCTCCAAATAGAATTTGAACTTCCTAAATTATGTACTGGCTCAGTTTGGATATATGAAGAAGCATGAACTAAAATTATTAGAACTAAATTTCCCTTTCAAAGTCACAGAGTCTCTGAACAATATTGCAATTCAGTCAAAAATTCAACTTTCGGTAATGAGTATGAAAAAATTCTAAATAATAATACTTGCAAAACAAGGTGATGTGCTTTTTATTAAGAAACATTTAAATGATATTTAAAAAAAATAAAAACTAGTTTTCACTAATGTTAGTAATCAAATTAATTTCTTCACTTCAACCAACAGAAAATGAAAACTACAGTGCAAGAACCATATATTCGAAGCAAACTATGATTAAAATGTATTCTGTTGCGGTGAACGTAAACGTCCAGTGATTTTTTTGGGACGATCACTCATAAAAACTCGACGAAAATCTTTGTCATCGTCTCTTGAGATATTTAAACTGAAGAGTCATGTCAACTTTGACAGTACTGTATTTGCAAAAATTTGCGACTGCAGCACTTAGAACATTAATAGAAATAAGCGGCTGAAATCCACGTTTTGTAAACAAATATCTCAAATATGATGAAGAACAGAAACAATTTATGACAAAAATAATTTTACAAACCATTCTTGAAACAATTAAATCCATAGATTTTTCTTTTTTGGAATGGCTGTCGGTAATTTTAACCTTCATTTGTATTATTTTCACTTCTTATCCAGAAACAATTTCAAGCGTATTCTTCTTCCTCTTTTTTTTTCATTTTACTATTTGGGAGCTAGTTTTCCAGTAGGACAACATAAATCAAAATATAGAAATGGTACAACTAAAGTAAACTGCAATCATACATATTTTTTAAAAAGTTGTTTTTTTGTCAGAAGCCATTGTCTCCCTTCACACGATATCCATAAATGAGATAAAATTTTAGATTATGGTATCAGCTTTGGATACATAATATTTTAAGAAAGTAATTTTTCCAAATTCGACTCTTTAAGGGTAAAAATTTTAATATTTCTAAAATGCGTTTCTTTGTGTCACGAGCCATTTATCTCCCCGGATATCCACACGAATTCGTTAAATGAAGTGTCACTTAGAGAATAAGATCTCTGCTTTGGTGAAATTGATTAAAAAAGGAATTTTTCGGAATTAAACCCTCAAAGCGCAAAAGTAACAATATTTGTTCAACGCGTTTTTCGGAATTTTGCCCTTAAAGGGCAAAAGTATCATTATTTCATAACATATTTTTTTGTCATTTATCTTCTTTGATATATGACCTAAATCAAGAAATGAGATATTATTTTAGAGAATAAGGTCTCCATAGTGGTGATATCATATTTTAAGAAAGGAAATTTTCGGAATTGGATTCTTAAGGGGGTAGGTACACCTAACACATACAAATATTTGATAAAGTTGAGATGTCATTTTCTCCAAATCTATTTGAATTTGAGGGTTCAAATTTCTTAGCTCCATAGAACTGTTGTAGCTAGATATAAAAAATTGATTTTTAAATAAAAATATTGTTTAACAATAAGATAAAGTACCATCCAAATTGACAGTGAAAAATATATTGTTGTAAAGGGTTTTAAAGATAAAAGCCATAGTATTTGAAATTTTTCAGAAATGTTCTTTTAATATTGTAAACTAATATCAAGGCAACAAGTTGAACCTATAATATAACATATTTAACTCTATATTTTTTATTAATAAATTTTTTGTCAAGAAATTAAAATTTTTGCTTTTTTTTGCTTAAATATAAAGGCATATTTTTCATTTGGGAAAATCTGCATAAACAATAACGGTTCAAACTGTAGTACTTAGTATGTAGAACATGTTCTGCAAATTTGAGAAACGTCTATGCATATGGAAAAAAGTTATCTTTAAAACCATTTGATGAATTGCTGTTTTGAGATATTTAAGGTTAAAGATTTGTATCACCTTCAATTGCAGTAAGATTTAAATGGCTGTCAATCGTGCAGGGCATTGCTTAATCACTCATAATTCCCACACTGTTAAAGATATTGAAATAATTTTTCACTAAAATGAAGCCAAAACTACAAACTGTTTTTGTGAAGAATAAAAAAAAACATTTTTTTTGAAACCTGATAAGTGTACCTACCCCCTTAAAGGGTAAAAATTCCATTATCTCCATTTCGTATTTTTTTTTTTTTTTGTCACGAGCCTTTTATTTCCTTTGATATTGTAACATGACGCGCTGTCGCCACGTTACGAGGTGCATTTTTATTATATATGTCATAATGTTAGAGTAATTTACATAAATCTTGGGCGACCACCTAAATAGATTTTTGTTGTAATTTTATAAAGTACGCAAGATTCCAAGTGAGGACTGTAATGAAATGGTGAACATACAGTGTATCTTGGTAAAGCGAATATTAAAGAATTATTGAGCTATGTAGGCTTGAAGCTAATCGTGGTCTCCCCGAACTATGGCGACAAGAAGTTGCGGATTTGGGGTTTGCCGAGCCACACACTCTGCTCCCTGGGGATGGGTGGTCAACAGAGTCACTCACCTGGCGGGAAATGCCTGCCGCCCGACACCCGAATGTGCTCTCACCCCGGCGAACTTAGCCGAATATGTCCGACCTCTGTGATATGAGCGGGGCAAATCACATATCGGGGATATCACGTGACATTAGGTGCCGACCTAAAGATCCAATCCAAATGAGCGTATAACTTAAAATCCTGGGAATTTCTGTTATATGTGAGCTTCGAGACTACAAGAGGCGGAGCGAGAAGTTTCCTCGCGAGAGAGAAGAGCGACGAGCTTCACTTCGATCTTCGAGTCCAAGCTATGCGAGTCTAGTCTGAGGTTGACTTGGAAAGTTGACTTCTTTCGCCAACTGCTGACATACGTGCAGGCTTGATGGAGCAAGCTTATCACGGCAACATAGCCGGTAATGCGATGACGCGCATTGTCAGTCCAGAGATGCCTGTAGCTGCCTTGTGAGATAGTCTCACATTCCGTGGGTCCGCTCCAGTCACCGCAGACATCAGACGCAGAACTAAAATGGTAACTTATTACGACCAAGCCATCTGATTGTGCATTCCGTGAAACAGAACCCTTAAACGACTTTGAGAGGATAGATCCATGTTCTCACTTTGTAATTGTAAAAACACCTGAGCTAGCGGCATAATTTGCCAGAACTAGTTATTTTCGAATGATATATTGTTCATTCGTGGGGCCCATGATTGTCTTTTTAACTTTAAAGTCACAGTATTATGATGCCTTTGTCTGAGGTTGTCAAAACTTTTATTTTTCATTGTTTCCAGTTGTCATTATTTCTTGCATTTCGATTCTGAGATATATTTAAAAGTAAATATACAATTGTTTGCTTGCTCATGACGGCTAATTGTACCTCTGAGCGTTGCTTTTATGATTTTGCCAATTTGTGTCAATGTTAACGGTAAATTCGCTCAGACTTGTAATCGCCAGTGATAAGAAAATAAATGTCATATTGTGACAATTTTTCCTAAATTCCAACTAACGTCGAGATTCTTGCAAAATTAATAAATTTTCACTCCTTCATAAAAATTAAAATTAAAAATCCACAATTATTAATCATTAAGGTATGAAAGATAATTGTAACGTAGTTTGGCCACTAAGGCACCCACTACAATATCTAACCAAAATATTGTCTCCTTTCTTGTAAAATTATAAATTAAGAAAGAAATTTCTCGAATTTTGACTCTTGAAGGACAAAAGTAATAACTGTGATGGTCGCGCATATGAGACAGTTCAGAGCTATGACGCTAAATAGCAGCAGCACATATCTCAGAGATATTAATAAACTGTTTCACTGGCGTTGACAAGGATTGAGTGCGTTATCGATAAATTGCAGCACCACACTAGAGATATCAATAAGTAGCTTTTTGGGTATTTTTCTGTTACAGAAACTTTTATGTTTTTCTATAGTATTTCTGTGTAAACATTTTAATCACGAAATTTTCTCATGGGCTACGATCACAGCAACACATGTCACAGAGACATGGATATTCTGTTTGTATTTTGTTCAGGTTAGTTGTATTCCAATAAGGTTAGCGACAGTGATCATACATATGTTTTACGCGTTTGCAAGTTGTTTCGTAATATGTTATAAGTGCTTTGTTATGCACCTATTGCACTAAACAAATAAGCAATTGCTAACAAATAAGGATTTATTAAAAATTTTATTGCAAATCACCAACTTTACTCTTCATTGTAATCGCGAAATTTTCGCCAGGGTCATTTAGTTCTTATAAACAACGAAAATGTGAATCTGTTTACTGAGGAATCACGAAGGACGACATAAATACAAAATTCTGTTACCGTAATTCAAATGTCGAGGCGATAAAACTGGTAGAAACCGAGTCGGACAGTAAAGCGACGACTGGGAGGCAAGGTGGCACCGACTGACACACGATTTCGTATTATTATTTGCGGATCCTCTTAATTTTGGGCGCAACCCACCAGACTGTCAATGATACGGGATCCCACATTGCTAGATTTCAGTTCACGGTACGGGTCTCCTGAACCCGTGATACTCCTCATCTGTCTATTAACTGGGGATACCCAAATCAGAATTCTTGGGAAGTTCGGTGTTACTGACGAAACAGCCAGATGGCCGTGATCACAATGGTGTGGGGACAAACATTTGGAAAAAACCTCCACCACCGAAAGTCGTTACGCGTTGGACTCGAGAGAATTGTGAGAGGCAGCGTACAAGGAACGAGCGCAAATTATTATCTCTATTAGTGTAAGCCCGTGACCGTTTTTAGCTTATCGTCGCGGGTGTAGAAAAGTTTGAGTTTTTAGGATCAAACATTATGACCGGTTGATCTGGCCTGGCCAAATACTAACTTGACCAGTGTTTCTCCCTTAGGGTAATTAAAATCTCTTGATCTTGAAGAACTCAGACGTATTAAACACGGACGGGGGTGATCAAGATATCGTATAATAGTTTCAAATGACGTATACTCAAACTTTCTGAAATACAAACCTGACTTTAATTGGCCCTAAAAGTTCTATCTACAAAATTTGAAGAATTCCTGTTCGCTTCGAAAGCCTCACATTATTATTATTATTTTTTTACTGAGGATGGTCATTTATAATGTAATCTTCGTGCATGGTGTTTTTAACGGTCGGAGAACTTAATGCAGATTCCAGTTTGTTAAATAGTTGAACAAATATGAAAAAATGAATTGCCAGAATACTCGATTTGGTAACGTATTTGGTCTGATGTCCACATTATATAAACTAATAACTCACGTGCAAAGACCGTTAACGAAAGTGGCCAGTAAAACACGTAATAACAAATTAACTGTAATGTATAAACTTTGGTCAACCAGCAACATTATCAAAAACATTAATTAAATTAATTAAACTGAAAATCAGGTATGCCGGAATGACAATTGGCATTCGTGTTTACAGCAAAGACCATGAGTAATTTAAGTTTTTAAAAAGTTTTTTATATCACTTTTATTAGCGACATGTTACTGAAAAGTAGTTTCACGTTTTTTTCAGCTGTAATGATTTTCCACATTTTTTAAGAATGAAATGCTGCGAACAACAAACTTAATGAATATATTCTTGCAATTAATTTCATAGCAGTTGCTAAGCTATTAAACTGTGTCCATAACCACTAATTTAAAAAAATATGGTTGCGGTTAATATGCGAGTGAAGGCTGGCACGTTACATCACCGTTCTCCAGCCAATACTTATCGAGAGGAGTGAGTGAGCTTAGGAAATTATATAGTAGATGGTAGTTATTTTTTCTGGTACCAACTGCAGAAAACTTTTTCGTAAGGTGTTATTACAATCGACAGCATGACTACAGTGACGAACATTATCGGATGTACTCTGGCCAACGCTCAGCAAAAGGCAGCGGCCAATCTTTCAACCACCAGGAAAATCTGAACATGGAAAGTAGGTACTGAAGAGACAAAGAAGTGTTCTTACTATCGTGTTAAAAATAGGTGACTTTCAGCGTTACAGAATCAACAACACAAATTAACATGTGTCAAAATTTGCCTATTGGCCCACGTAGTAAGTATGTCAAAAGTAAAGGTACACAAATTGTTTCATTATATCTTTTGTCATTTCTACCTGGATCTTCGTTTAAATACAAAAAACAGCATTATTAACTGCAATATTAACTGTCAAAGCCACTAGCTCTCATAGAATTCGAATGGTGGGGACATAGTTTCGTGCTCCCTTCCAAGATTTATACACAAACATTTTGTTGGTATTATCAGAAACACATTAAAACAGAATTAACATCACAAAGCTTAATGAGTCAACAGCAGGCTCACCTGGAAGCGGTTGGAAAAGTACGAAAAGTCCTTTATCAGTACACTCTTGACGATCTCCGGATCCCTGATAAGTAGAACCGGTGTAGATTGAGAGAAGAAGCCGACAACAGGGTGCGGCGCTCCCTCCTTGTACAGGCGAATCATCACTTCCGAGGAGGACTTCTTCTGCAGCACCAGTTCTCGCACGTTGCCGAAGAACAGCTGTGGTGGCAAATAGGGCAGACCACGCCGACGCCAGTAGTCGAACTGTGACGTCAGACTGCGGTACAGCAACACCATCAGCAACAGCGACAACCCCAACAACACCTCCATCACCGCCGATTCCAAAAGAAACGCCATCTCCAACAGTCAGTCACTCAGTTCTCTGATCTGCAAAATATACCAGTCTGTCAACACTGATAGATCTGAAAATTTAAGAATATTTTTCACTTTAATTTCATGAAAAGAAACTGATAAGAGACTTTTCTTTTGCTATCATCAGTCTTTCGACTGGTTTGATGCAATACTCTGTCTCTTCCTTTCCTGAGCTATGCTCTTCGTCTCTACATATACCTTACAACCCACGTCCTCAATTATATGCTTCATATATTCTACTCTTTGTCTTCTTCTACAGTTCTTAACTTCCACTATTCCCTCTACTAATAAATTAACTAATCCAGCATGTCTCAAAATATGACCTACCAGCCTGTCTCTTTTTTCTGTAAGCTTCTTCCACAAACCTCTTTGCTTACCCATCATTTTCAGAACTCCTTCATTTCATGCTTTGTCTTTCCACTTAATTTTCAACATTTTTTCTGTAGCACCAGATTTAAAATGCTTCAATTTTCTTTCTTTCTGCTATTCATAAAGTCCATGTTTCGCTGTGTCTCACACATAGAGTTTTATAAAGTTCATTCTAATTCGTAGATCAATGTTTGAAACTAAAAGATTTCTCGTTTATATGAAGGCACCTTTTGTTAGTGCTATTCTGCTTTAAACATCATTCCTGCTTCGGCCATCGGTTTTAATTTTGCTTCTCAATTAACAGAATTCACTTACTTCTCCTATTGCATCCTATTTTTATATTTAATGTACTAATATTGGTATCATTTCTGTTACATTTCATCACTTTTATCTTGTTTTGTTTTATATTCAGTCCAATATCTTCCTTCAGTATTTTATTCATGCCCTTCAGTAACTTCTCAATATCCTCAGCCCTTTCTGCTAACAAGACAACGTCATCAACAAATCGTAGCATACTGATTTTTTCTCCTTGAAAGCTTATACCACATGGAAATTTTTCTTTGATTTTCTTTATTGCTTTTTCTACATACTGTACAAGTTGAATATTAACGAGGATAGACTACAACTTTGTCTCACACTCTTTTTAACTGATGCGTGTCTCTCATGGTTCTCTACTTTTATTATAGCCATTTGATTCTTGTATAGTTTATAATGTATTCTTCCATCTCGATATTTTAGACATGACTTCTTTATAATTTTGAACACCTTGTCTCACCTAACATGTGAATGCAAAGAATACCACTCCACATACTGCTGACAGAAATAAAGTAATGCGTTTCCTTCTTGATCTCCAATGGAAGAGAGGCAATGAAATCAGTCAGTTTAACTGTTGTTTAGTGGATTTAGTCTATATCAAATACTGTTGTCTGTGTTGTCTACGATAAATTTCAGCAATAAAAAATATAACTGAAGAAATTAGCGTACCATTATAGTTTTTTTATTAATTGTGACTAAATCAAGAATAACCATAGAAAATAAAAAATGCAGACGTATCCCAAAATCCAAAATTTTTTTCAACCACACTACTTCTCAACAGTAGCCGTACGAAGCAATGTAACGATTTCTTTTGCAGTCCATCTGAAGTAGCTTTGATGTCTTTTAGCATGTTTTTTAAATTTTTTATTTTGTTTTTATTTACTTTTTAGATAAAGACGGTGATCTTATTAACTAGAGAGGGGTAATTGGTTTTCAACAAGAAGTTCAGTGTGGAAAAGTTTCTGTTCTACTACAAAACTACTTACAGTTACATATCTACAATCAAATATGCTGTCCGTTGAAGATAGTATCAAAATTAGGATAATCGAAAATAAAATCCAAACTTTGAAAGGAGTGGTCAAAATGAGTACTTAAAGTTTTTCCAGAATTGCATAAAAAATGAATGCAAACTGCCAGATACTTGTTGGGCAAACTTTCGCTATTTTGGTATGTTGATGATTACACACAAACAAACAGCTCTACTTTCCATTCAATTAGTCAAAAAGCACTTAAAATACTCAAATTAATGTCAAACATTTGTTTACAAATATGTGAAGGATTCCTATAAAATAATAGGCAAGTGAATAAACAATTGCAGTTACCTCATACCTTAATATTACATTCGACTCTTTGATAGCAAAAGTATCAATATTATTTCTACAACGTGTTTTTTTTTAAATTATTATTATTACTAGCCATTTAACTCCTACGATACCAAACCGAAATCAATAAACGACATTTCGTTTTAAAGATTAAGGTCTTCAATTAGGTAAAATCATAAATTAAGAAAGAAGTTTTCCGGATTTTTTTTTTAAAGAGATCGCGCGTATTAGACAGTTCAGCCATGTCCCTAGATTGCAGCAGCAGATATCACAGAGATGTCAATAATCTTTTTTAGGACAGTAAGCAGCTTTTCGGATATTTTTTTCTGTTACGGAAACATTTTTGTTTTGCTATACAATTCTAATGTAAACATTTTATTCGTGAAAATTTTTCACACTGGCTATGATAGCAGCATTAGCGGATTAATCACGTAGCAGGAGGTAGTAAATGCTACGGGCCTCGCGCCTCCTAGGGGGCTCCATTTGTTTGTTCTTTTTTTTTAACTCTACAATTTACCCCCGGAGGGCAAAAATGTAGGGCCTCTTCTTCACATTTGCTACGGGCCCCGCGCTGTCTTAATCCGGCCTTGGATAACAGCAAAACATATCACAGAGATGTTGATATGCTGTGTGCATTTTGTTCAAGTTGGTTGTGTTGGTTTTATGCAGTTAAGATCAGTGACAGTTTGACGTACGTAAAGTGTGTTTTCAATTATTTTCCTAATTGTTTCGTAACATGTTGTAAGTATTTTGATGCGTACCTGTTACACTAAACAAACAAATATTTTCTACAACTGTGAATTTCTACTTTTCATTATATTACAAGCATTGAACCTCACTATTCATTGCAATTTATTCGCGAAATTTTCGCACGGGTCGTCTAGTAATTCTTAATTACTATATTATTATTATTATTTGCGGATAAGCCCATTAGGACTATGCAAAGTACTCAGAAGCGTTTGTTCGCTTTAATTTGCTTACATATTTCCTTCATACGTTTGCTGTGGGCTTCTTTACTCTCATCTGACCATGTTATTCCTGGTCTTTTCGTAATCTTTCCTCCCTGTCAACTTGCCACTTGTGAATTTTGGATTTAAATATGTCTCTGTTTACAATATCTTCTGAAACAATTCCTGCTTATTTGAGGTCTTTCTTGATTTCTCCAATCCATTTCATTGTATCCGATAAAGTAAATTAACTTCGGTTTTCATAGAATTAAACTATTTGTCTTGTCAGTCTGTTAGGGTTCATTCTTTTGATGTGCCCATAAAATTTTACTCGGCGTTTTCTAATATCACTGTGAATGACTGCATATTGTAAAATTATCTGATTACTTTTGAGTCTGTACTGGTCTCCTATGGGTATTAATTATCATTAATATGATAAATTTTTGTACGCACTGTTTGGATAGTGTATAATCCAATTATGAACCATATGACACATGTGTCTCAAATACATTATTAACACACATATCAACCATTATTTGTACCATAGCCATACAATTGTCACATAACATTTTACTCTATAAAGTTTCCACAAAATCGTGGTAATAACTTGTAATTAGGTAGCCTTTAAACCTTCTAATCTATTATAGTATATTCATTAAGTGTTTTCTTAAATTTTTGTTTTGGAATAAACAAGTTTTCCACTTTTTATCCCTTTGAAATTTTCCCTCTCCTTTTTCACTGTTCTAGTACCCTTCCTGTTGTTTTGCTTGAAATATCACTTTTATTCTGAAACATGTTCCTTTTTGTAAGTGTGCCCGTAACAATTTTCAATTTTGGCTACTTATTTAATAAACACTCATTCATCTAATTGGAAAAATTTTATGATCACTTATTGTTTCTTTAACCTCAAAGTCGCCTTCGAGCTTTATTAGGAATATCTCCAACTTGATTTGTTGCTTCATGATCTGCATCATCGTATACCTAAACAACGCACCGTTCAATAAGATTTTTTCAAATCTATCGTTTCTTGTGCTATTAAGATTTTTTTGCTTTACACTCCTCACTCGTTAAATGTAAGAACTCTCCAATAATTTCCAACTGTATCTCGTTTCCCACAACTACTTTTTTGCCTTATATTTCCAGAAAGAATGATTCTGATCGTGTTGAAGGGTTATTTAAGTGAGAACAGTGCACAGTGTATCATCCGAGGTGGAACGAAGTAAAAATAAAATAAGATAAACGAAAGATTATCTTATCGTATCTCGGTTTACATCGATATGATCTCAGTTCAACATATCAAAAAACGTTAACCGCATTCATCACATGAATAGAAGTGGCTTTCAGTCTCTTTTTTTAATTTATTTTTTGTAATGGGAGTACGGCAAAGTTATACAATTATACAAATTTTAAATGTCAATATCCAACTAGGCCCTGTTTCCAAAAATCCACAAAATTAATTTAGACTATTGTAGAAATATGTTTCTTATGTCCTCTACCTATGTTTAAAATTCGTGTTCAAAGCAAATGGTTAAATCAGGACTCGGTAAAAAATATGTTCTAATTTTTACACAGTGACAAGTAATAATGGCCTGAGGACACATTATAAATACCCAAACTACAGAATTTCGCTTATTTTTGCGTCAGTATTCAATAGGAGCAGCATTTAGTGACGGAGGAAGAAAACATGTTTACTGTATTGATTCTGATAACAGTACAATAATACATTCAGAGAAAGAAAACTGGTGATTGGCAGTTTACATCAAAAGTATTACGTGAGAAAAGAAAAAAGTGAAGTTATTGCAGTTGTAAACAAAGGAAACTCATATAAAAGAAAGATAAATTAATACCGACAAAAATAAAATCAGCATAAGGGCAGAAGTAAACCGAAAATTAATTAACACATAGAAGGTTTTTCAGTTAAATTATAAAAACAAAATGTGCAAAACTATCATCATCTAGGATTACAGCAATTACCGCAGAGATGGAGGAACAATTGGTGGAGGCGTTTTCATACTAGTTAGCAGCAACTACCACAGTTCACTGGTGTTCATAGATCAAGACCATGAGTTACTTGGCGTAGATTTCTTGGGAAATAAAAAAGGTGTTGGCTGCTTACCTCAGTGGAAGAATGAGGGATGAAGATGAGACTCTTGGGGATAATTTAAAATCATACCCATATTTCAGAGGTGAGAATAGAATGATCATTATTGGTGGAGATTTAAATTTACCAGGTGTAAACTAGGTAGGAAATAAGATTAATAACACAAGGGAACAGGGATTCGCAAATACCTTAATAAGGTTATGAGGATTTACACAAGTGGTAGAGCAAAACACTAGGGGACAAAATAATTTGGATATATTCCTGATAAAGCCTGATGATAACCTTGTGGGGTGTCAAGTATCCGAAGGAATAAGTGATCACGAAGCAGTTCTGATGGATATTAGAGGATTCAGTGAACCAGGAGCCAAAATTTAAGGGAGAAATAGGTACAATTATAAAAAGGAACAGATTTCAAATTTGAAGACATATTTCAGAGAAAGTTTCAACAAATGGAAGGAAGGCACAAGTACAGTAAAGATGGGAAGAGTTCAAGAAGATAATATAAAAGGGGGATGAAAAATTTATTCCAAAGCAGAAAATAAAGAGAAGTAGAGATCCTGTGTACTATAAAAGGGAAGTGAGGAGGTTAAAGATGTTGGTAAGAATAGAACATAACAGATTTAAGAGACATCAGGGTAGTAGGGAATATTTAAAACAACTAAACAAGGGTTTAATAATAACAAAGAAAGTGGCTAAAGATGGGTTTATGAAGAGTATTGTCAGTGCAGGAGCACCATTGACTGATGCATCTAGAAATTTCTATGGCTATATCAGAAAACTGAGAGGGTGTTGAGACACTTATAAATAAAGATGGAGAAGAAGTTACTTAGGATCTGAAAATGGCAGAGCTTTTAAGTAACTGGTTTAGTGAGAGTATTAGGGACAATGAATCAGAAACTGGAGGGTCTAATTCGCAGAACGAGCTTAACAACAAAAATAAAAATAAAGATACCGAAAAATTTGAAATTCATTCTGAGGAAATCATGAAGGAAATAAGAAAGCTCAAAAAAGATAAAAGAGATGGTGTAGATAATATTACTACAGATATATTAAAGATAGCCGGATGTGACATTGTACCTTATCTTGAAATACTATTTAAATTGAGTCTAGACCCTTGCTGCTTACCACAGGACTGGAAAAGTGCTATAGTAGTGCCAGTACATATAGGAGGAAATAGAGTAGAAAATTAAATGCCGATCAGTTTGACATCAGTGGTAGATAAATTAATGGAGAGATTGATATGCAAGCACATAACAAATTTATGCGAGGAGCGTAAGTAGTTTCATGTAAGCAACATGGCTTTAGGCAAGGAAATTCTAGCGAATAATAGTTGGTGGAATGTATGCAAGATATTACAGATGAAATGGACAAGGGAGACAAAATTGATAGTGTAGTACTAGATCTTTCAAAGGCTTTTGACAGAGTGAGCCATAAAATGATAGTCTACTAAATAAGGTAAAAACTATTGGAGCGGTTGATTGTTTTTCTGAGTAGAAGAATTTTTAAAAGGTAGAAAACAAAAAGCGTAGGATATGCAGTATCAAAAGAAGTGGTAGTAAAAATGGTAGTGCCGCAGGGTAGCGTATTGGGCCCATTGCTATTAATTATTCTAATGAATAATTGTGTTGATTGTTTACTGCCTGAAATTAGATTGTTTGCAGACGACATAATACTATATAAAAGGATCAAAAACGGTAGAGGACTGTAAACAGTTGCAGACTGATCTGGACAAGATACCTAGTTGGGTTGGTAAACATGGGATGAAGATAACTGAATAGACGGGCCAGTTTATTAGATACACAAATAGAAAACAAAAGGTTTATTATGATCTAAGGTGGGGAAAGAAATGCTTGCTGACGACTTGAAATGTAAATATCTTGGCATTACATTTGATAACAAGCTTAACTGGGCAGGACACATAGGACAGGTGGTAGGAAAGGTTTCAATTGTTCGGATGTATAGGAATTGGGTTACAAAACTTTGGTCACACCATTGCTCGAATATGGTAGTGTAGTATGGGATCCACATTTTTAGTATTAAATACGGAAGTTGGCGAGGGTACAAAAAAAGGACTGCTGTATTTGTTTCTGGAAATTATCGCAGAATCAAATCAGTAACAGATATGATAAAAAGAGCTGGAATAGGATTCATTGAAAGAGTGGAGGAGGATGAAGAGGGTCATGGGAGTGTACAAGGCGTATATTGGTGATGAGACATGGAAAGATGTTAGTGTTGGTATGAAAAGTATTGCACGGAAGGGAAAAGATGACCATAATAACAAGCTGGCACTCGATTTCAGACACAAGGGTGTGGGAAGATCCTCTGTTTTAGATAAGGGTGTCAGGGATTGGAAATAAGTTACCAAGGGAAATGATGAATAATGTACGCAAAACGTTGAAAGAATTTAAAGTTAAAATTTGTTGAGGCAATTTTAGGTAGGGGCAGGAAAGGGGGAAGATGGGTGTTTAGGTAAATTGTGACCGGAGCGTGTGATTCATTGGATTTAGTTAAATTAACTTAAGTGACCAGACCGAAAGAAAATTCTATATATGCTAAGAACGTAGCTACCCCAAAAGAGATATGACGGTGTAGGAACAAACTGGTTGTAGTATATTGGAGGCGACAAACTGGAAGATCAAAACTGTAAAAAAAATGAAAACATGGAAGTAATACCAAGTGAAAATATAAGAAGGTCTTTTAGAGAACTTGTAAGCTCTAGCTTTAAATAGAGGATTTTGTTAGGTGCAAGGGATGTTAGGAACTAGCAGGTCATGATTCCTCAGAACATTTGGTGAAGGAGGACTATAAAAGCTTAATTGAATTGTTATTAAATAAAGCTAATAACACTTTTTGTTTAAATAATTTAACACAGAAGTTACAACATTATATCATTTAAAAACAAATAGGAGTTATTTGATAAAGCTCAGTTTGGTTGAGCTCTACAAGAAATCTATTGGTGCAATACTAAATTGGAAATTTTATTTCATCATATATTAAAAACGACTTTTCGACAGGAAGATATCAAAAGTTCTTCATGAAAGTATCGTTTCTATATGATCGAAGACTAGCAAGGCAAACAAAGAAGTAAAAAATCGTTGGGAGGCCAGAAAGTTCCACATCCCGAGATTATTCTCACATGGGATCAAAGTGAACATATCTATCTATCTATCGAAAGGAAAAAATAGAAACTCTTCGAATGTGATTTATGGAGTTCATAACATGAAGTTTGTAATTTAAGAAAAAAATTCTTACGAAAGTGGAAATAAATAAGAGAATGACATTTTGATAGGTGCGTGTTTGGTAAATTACTAAACGAATGTACTGGTTAAGGAAAGCAATACAGGGAAAGATAGAAATTAAGTAAATATGAAAATATTACTGAGAGAGGTTGTAACAGGTATTTGGAAATGGGGACAATGATACTGGCTAAGAAGAACTGCACTATAGTTAATGCAATTCATTAAAATATCGTATCATATACAATGAATTTTATAAGCTGAGTTAAAAACTGAAACATGTTTAAGCTATAGTACATATGTTGATTACTAACACAGTGTGAATGATCCATTTCATAGCGCATTACATCCTTTATTTGCACAGTCACTGAATTAAGTACTATTCTGTATTTATATAACTAATTTGTTAAAATGCAATTATTATATTAGACTGCGTATTCTAAATTGCTAAAGCTGATTCTGAATACAAATGTTTCATCGTATTGTCTGAAACTAATTCAACTTGACTCGTTACTCTATTCATACAACTCACAATTAAAGACACTAACAGTTCACACAGAAGCAATTGCGTTACCTTTGAGCTCCGCTGCTTGTATAAGAGGTCTATGCACTCTACTCTTTTTTACGGAATTCAAGATAACGTTATTTACAGAACATGTGACCCCGGTTCTTCGTAGATAACATTGAAAACGTGAGATTTGTGCAGTGAATTGCCACTGAATATCAGATTTCTTGTTAAGCTGTTCACTACACTCTTTAAAATTACTTTAGTAGTCAATGAAGGTAAGTCTGTAATTGTATTGCGAACAACGAACGGGAATAAATCTGGCTTTACCCTTTGAAGGAAACACACCGACATTTGCTTTCTAGTGATTTTGAGAAACCATGGAAAATCGAATCTTGAATTTTGGCGGTTTAAAGTACCTTCAACGAGTTTTCGAATGTAACATATCTTAGAATCGTCAGCCTATCTAAATACCTTAAGATAATGTCATACTGTTGTTCAGTAAACCAACGCCTCTGTTTCATATTCTATTGTGGTATACTGGACTTCTTGGTTATTACTCGCTTTTTCGTAATCGCCTTCGGGAATTGTATCTTTGCAGTGTTTCAACGCATGTAAAATTCGCTGCTAACGTATAGATCACTGTTAGATATATTGGAAGAAAGTGTAACTCATTTTCCTGCGCCATTGCTTTTAACGGTTTTATTCCGAATATTACAGTTTTATCCTGAGGCACCTTTCAAACTGAAAGTTAAAACTGTTCGCTTGTTCGATATCGTAGAGAGCAGGTATGTAATGCAAATAATAATAAAAAGTTTCGTATTTAGTATTGGTATTTCTACGCCTTCTATATTTGATGGTGAAAGCTTGTGCAACAACCCATACTTAACCTTGTGTGTAGACTATATAACAGATCAGAATTGGAAAGGAATGTCTTTAGCAGCAATAAAAACACGACGCACCGTCTACCTCTCAAGTGAGACATTTATCACGACGTTTAAAAATTTGCCGCAGTGTTACTTTTCCTAGTGAAACTTCTTTTCCATCTGTGAGCAAAAACTAAATTTCGTTTCAGCGACACATGATTCTATCATAGCGTCGTCTATCGTATATTGTCTTTGTATGGAATGTTGTATATTTATATTCTACAGATGACTGTAGGACAGCAACATCACAGCCGCTGCGAAGTATGTGGGAACTGACGGGATACCGTTTAATTAAACATCATAACTGAAAACGAGTAGTCCTTGGGTATTTCTTTCGGCAACTGTTTGTGATAATATTAGTCATTTAACAAACAAATGTGCAAATTTCAGCGGCATTTCTATGAACAATTGCGTCAATGATTCAACTCTCCCTAACGAAATGGTAGTTGGAGAGGGGGAGGGGGAGTAACAATAAGAAGATCTCTGATATTATAATATTATTTTAATCATATAACGTTCTTATTCATTTTACTACTTGTGCGTTTTACATTTCCCTCTTTCAATGGAACAGAAAATTAATTATTAATCTCAGCGACACTCGCTGAATTTTTGAAAAATATTTACGAGCTCAAGACGCCAAAGATCACTGTGGGAAATGCAGAACTGATAATGTCACTACTGAAGCATATCTACGTGGAGTGATTCAGTAGTTGTTTCATACTGCTTTTGATAGTCCACACTGTTGAATGCCACCCTATAGTTGTTAATGTCAGTTAACAGAAAGAAGACAACATAACGCATTTTTAAAAGTAAAAACTGCAGTCTGTACTTTCAGTACCAACCTATGAAACAGTGGATTCCTTTTTGCAGGGTTTTTACAGCTCGATGAATCTATGAGGACTGGAACCAGGAACCGTGAAAATAAGGGGCCAGGAAATCTTTTCAGGACACCGAAATCAGGATGGCCTTACCAGCAGTAGGCCCATGTTTATCATACTCGAATCTTAACCTTCATAGAGTTAAATTAATTATCGTGATCGGAAATTGTCCAATGATCTGAAAGATATAATACCTGGAACAGTTATATTCCGTCATTCTCTAAACAAAGACAGAGTGGCTCTCCGATTAGAAAGTGTATTTTTTCACGAAACAAATAATGATGATGATGTTTTCTAGTATAAGCTTTTTATTTGTATGAACTTTTTACATCAGATTTGCAAATAACAATAACAGATGAAGGATATAATGTTAAATATACAGCAGTAACAGTTGCATAGTCATTGCAGCTCCGCTCAATCACAGTACTAGTACACTGTTTCCTTGTTAGTGATGATAGTGCTGTTTTACTGGAAACGTCATCACGACGGGTTCTCTGATCTCAGTTTGAACATACTATTTCCCTGCTCCCCTTGGCGTGACTCTAAGCCGCACTCCGCCTACAGGCATGGTGACGAAGGACAGTGGCGCCAGCTGAGGAGGCACAGTGGTCTCGGAGCTCATCTCCAGCTTGAAGCGAGACAGAAGAGCCACCAGACCCACCTTGGTCTGCAGCAGCCCGAACCGCATGCCTGCAGGGACAAGTGAATGCAATGAGAGGAATTCGGGAAGGTTTTTTGTCATTATTCATCTTATCTTTAAATGACCGCAGATGATATTAACACGTTTCGATTATTCTAGAGGATACTGTGAACTTAAACTGGAAAGTAATATACTTTATAAGATTGTTGGTGGTTTAATTAATAAGATAAATAATCAGTCCACCATAAAGTTCAGTTAACATTTGGTTTTATTCACCAAGAAAACACGACATCAACGATACTGTTTACATGCATAGATACAATCCAGAGGTTGCGTACAACACTTCTTCCACAGATAATACTGTTCCCGGCCGCACTGAGATGATGAATAAATTTACCGAAAAACTTACTAACTCTCTGTCTTGGACGTTCGCTTTATATAATCTCCACCGAAATTTCTAGAACACTTCAATAGATTCCGACAGATAGTTCTCGAACATTAACAATACTTAAACAATTGAAACATATTAAAAAAATCGGAATTAATACATAATCATTTACAATTAATACAAAATTGTCAGAAATGGAAATTAAAGATACTTAAACACAAAATTATTCACAAAATAATTTTAAACTGCAGTAAATTGTTCTTAAGACATCGTAACTTGTATTAATACTGGGAATTACGAACATTTAAACAATTCTCTTGCACAATTCTGTTCTTAAACATATTGAATGGCCTTTAAATAATTTATTTTCATAAAACGGAGTCTATATACACTGATTTACAGTTAATTGAAAAACAAACCCACCAGATCATATTTAACCAAACTCTAGCTTACTACAAATGATTCATAAAAGACAATTTCATTTAATTTTTGATTTGAGGGCTGTTACAACTTGGTGTTTTGCCACGCTGAATCAGATCTGTGTATATTCATCATCGTAGGTAATATCAATCGGTCAACTCCATATGACAGACAGGTCTTTATCTTACGATTTAAAGCTGAAACTGTTAACTACAGATTGATTAATCGCTCAGAGTACATTTAAATACGTTTGCAATAAAATATCCCAAGGTAAATACTCGCAAATCATTGTCGATTCAGGAGCTTAGAAATGATGGTGTCAAGACATTTTGCCATAGATAGGAATCATTTCGCGGGCGAGCTCAAAATTCAGAAAATTTATCCAAAGCCGATGTTCTACATTTTTAAGCCATTTGGCATTTCGTTGTGAGAAATAAAATTTCGTAATTATTTTAACCTGCTTTAGTTGTGTATTTCAAACATACAATTGTACATATCTATGGTGCGTATATTCTTTCAACTTCACAAAATTGTGGATTGCAAGTGTGTTTTGCACGGGACTCTAATCTGTTCATTCTAATCCCGAATAGCACGTGAGACAATAGAGTTCCTATAAGCATCAGAGCGAAACCTTAATTCTCTAATTCTATCTATCCTGTCATTGAAATCCAAATGGGTTGTTGGAGGAAGTATTTCATAGCACTCGTAAACAAATTGGGAGTACACATGTTTGCCAACAAGTTCAAACGAAACTTATGGAGTCTGTCTACAATAGAAAACAAGCCAATCTATGAATTTGAAGCTAGATTCGATATTTGCTGTAGTGACATCACATCGTACTGATTTAATGAAACTTAAAGAGAGTAGTGGGTGATAGGTAACGATGGATCCTGACATTCGAAGGACGCCGGTTCAAATCCCCATCCGACCATTTAGATTTCTGGTTTCCCGAAATCAATCCAAAACATGTCGGGATGGTTTCTTCAGATGTTCATGACATACATACTTTCAGTTCCTCGCCCCCATCTTCTCCAAGTAGTAGTGACCTGGACGTCGAAACAAAACTAAAGCAAAATTTAATTTATTTCATAACCCGAATGTTGGTTGGATCATCCTGAAGGAGGGCATTAAGTCGGTGTGTCAGATGTAGGGCAGCCAGAGCGTTTCTTTGTGAAATATAGGTTTTGTGGATATGGGCGTCACGTACAAATAATCCCTAAAAATAATTTCAGTGTTGGGATTCAAAGCCAAGACGTTGAAGAAAGAAGCCAAACGCCTGATCCATTCGGTTACCAGCGTAACTAATGAACAGATCCGATACACTGTCGTGTTTTCAAAGAGCTATAACTTGTTTGTGCTACTCACCTATACAGTTCCTAGGACCATCTCCGAAGGGCAGGTATGCGCCCTTGTTGATGTTGGCTTTGTTGCTTTCGTTGAACCTCTCCGGGTCGAAGCGGTCCGGATCCGGAAAGTAGTGCGGGTCTGTATGGAGTGCGCTTACTGGAACTATCACCCGCATGTTGGGCTCCAGTAAAAACTGAGTGCCTGGAACCTTGTACGGTGTTTCGCAATGTCGCTGCAGGAACGCAAGGAGGGTACATGCGAAGAGTCTCTGTAAAGAAGTAAAAAGCAATTAAAAATCTACGTACAGTGTTGGAATAGAGATTCACTCCAGTTTAAAAAGGTGACCAGTGTCAATGAGGAAATATGAATTATTTTCCAAAGAATGACAGTTTTTAACAACACACGAGAATACCAAAGTAAGGAAATAAATATTTAGGGTCAGCTTTTATAAACCTATAACTATTTTTTCCTGAAACTGGAGCCATCTCAATCTACTGTTCAAAAAGAATTGATATATATCTGGAAATTTTATCATGGAATGGAATGGAATATGTTAATATCAGTTTCCGTATTATGTCAACAGATAAAACTACTCACCAGAGACAACCTGGTCCAGGTAGTCATCTCCTGGATTGCATCGTACGTCATTTTCCCTCCATGTTTGTTAAGAACGTTGTCTATCTCCCGCCGCACTTTCTCCTGGATGTCCGGGTGAATAGCCAGCTCGTGCAGACAGAAGCTCATCGTAGTGGAAGAGGTCTCGAAGCCGGCGGCGAAAAAGACGAAGCACTGTGCAGTCATCAGCTCGTCCGTGAACTCTGCAACACATCGTGACAACCACTATATTGACGAGGCGAGACCAGCGGTAAACGGAAATTCATGCCCTCTATCCATCAGTCGCTGCAGATTGTCTTGGCAGTATAAAACAAACGGGAAGTATTTCTCATGGCGATATTCAACTTTGTAAGGTGAGTTTGTACACTATTGCAACAGTTACACCGAGCTTGTGGGGGGAGTGGTAACGTTCGGGACTGGCTTTCTCGAGGACGCAGGTACAAATCCTCGTCTGGTCATCCAGATCTTGTTTTTTTCATGGTTTCCCCAAATAACCTCAATCACAAGTCGGATAGCTTCTTCAAAAGACCCCGGCCAAATTCCTGCCCATTGATTTTTTTTCTCATCCTCTCTCTGCTCTAAAGACCTTGACGTTGACGACCCGCAAGGACCGTAGCTAAAATAAAGAACAGTAATGCACCATTGTTCCTGATTCCTCTTCATTGACTATTACAGCCAATCCTAAGTAATTTTTGTAAACAGGTTGAATAGATTATTGATACTACACTATTATTCTTGTAAAGGCCTATAAGTCTGTCACTATTTTTTCCATTAATCGAGTAGTACATGTCTATTAAAAAAAATGAAACACTTATTTTTTTTGTTCTATGACGAATCAATGTAAGTCATATTTCTCTGACAAACGTTTGTTTTAAAAACATTTGTGATGGTGTATCGGAACACATGATCTCTATATGGATCATG